>KV751325.1:7701748-7712495 GCA_001698575.1 Mola mola
GACAGTAAACAGTTTTTAAAGTGTACATAAGGGGGTATATAGATAAAACACACTAAAACTCTGCTGACCATTTGCTTTATTTTCACACATTAAAGTTAAAATGCCCATTCGCCATCATGAGCTCTACACTTCACTGCTATGTAACCCTTTTGGAGACTCACATGTGTAAACAAACACTGTGGTCATTAACTTCCATGATATGGCATATTTTACACAGTGGTCATTCTGTCCTTCTGCTCAATCATCATGATAAATGATTCAGTGTTTTTTTTTTTGTTTTTTTTTATGGCAGATGTGCTGCCGTTCCTAGAGTACTAAGATCATACACGATGCCATGTATGTTC
The DNA here is from genome assembly GCA_001698575.1 of Mola mola. Lineage (NCBI taxonomy): Eukaryota > Metazoa > Chordata > Actinopteri > Tetraodontiformes > Molidae > Mola > Mola mola. The sequence continues at coordinate 7,702,093 of KV751325.1, forward strand.
AGTGTCATACAGTCATCCATCCATCAGCCACTGCTTTCACATTCTGTCACCATTCTTAAGGCATTTTCCTGTGCTCTCAGCTTTCAGAACAGAGATAAAGAGATAAGAGAGATAAAGAGCTAAGAGTTATTAGAAAGTCAGAAAAACTAAGAGAGAGAGAGAGAGAGAGAGAGAGAGAGAGAGAGCAGTGTGCAAGGGCGCCTGCAGAAGGAACGACAGATGCGCTGGACCAGAAGAGGCGAGAACACGCCCTCCTTGAAAAAGGCAGGGTAACCATGGTTACCGGTAGGGGGGTTTTCAACAGAAGAGGAAGGGAGTCAAGCCAACATATAGAAAATGATCCCCTTTGACACAAATTCACACACGACGTTCCAAACATTTGAGAAAATCGCATTTCATTTAAACTCATAATAGACTCTCGTCTTGTGGCAGCGTTTTAAGTTATTTTACATGGTACTTATTTATTTATTTAGACAGCTGTATTCAAAAAGTGTCATTAACAAAAAGGGAACAAGTTAAGAGACTGTTGATTAATGTAATATTTTATCACATATTTGTGTATAGATACATGTATTTATCATCCAATTTTTTTTTTTTTTTTTAATAAAATGTATAATTTTTGTGGAATCTATTTAAAAGCCATTTATGTGAAAATTATGAGATTTATATTTTGTAATATCTTAAATGAATTTAAATCCCGATGTGATTGCCCATGCCCATGTAATTAGAATTATTTATTGCTGATTTATACAAAATGTGATTGCTCACTTAACCGTAACACAATGATCGAAAAGAAAACACAAATTTTAATATTGCAATAGCTAAATTCAAGCCTGAATACGACCTCAATATCATAACATAGAGCTCCTCTGCTCAATTTGCTGAAATGATACAGCTGAATACCATAAACACTAATTTTTTTGGAACCAGTTCTTTGTTCCGCATCTGTATTATGTTTATGACATGCTACCATAACAAAACAGAAGTAATTATTCAAAGAGAATATAAATATCTCTGGGCTAATCCAATTTTTTGCCTTTTGCCTTTTCTTTCCTGGATTCACAAACATGCTCGGAGGGCTTAGCCATGTCAAAGAGACTGCAAAATATCACCTCATCTGCATTACGGAGGAGGGGAGGAGGTGGGGGGTAGCCTCAGTACTTGAAGAGAGCATACAACATACAGCCAGCAGATGCATAGACATTACTGCTCCTGCTGCATGGAGCTGGCTCAAGGGCACAGCTCTTCTCTGGGACATGGAGCCACTGAGGGGGAGTGAGGAGAGAAGGAGAGGAAGTAAGGAATGAGGCTAAGACGGAGGCTAGAAAACAGAGAAAGAGGGGGAGAGGAGGACTTTTCTAAATGTAATTGATTAGAGTGCAAATGAATGAGCAACCTCATTCACGATCAAGCACCACAGCCAAGCAGTAAAATATCTTTTGAACACAAATGAAAACAATGGAATCTATTATCGGTGCACACATGAAATGTCCTGTCACTCGACTGTCAGGGACCAGGGACAATTACGCTGACGCGAGAGAAAGAACTTAACAAAGTTGTATTGGATTTCATCCTATTGACACATCAGCTGTAAAGGTGAAATCTACACACTTGTGCACTGTGCTGAATCAATAGCTATCCAGCCAAAAAGTCACCCTAAACAGACTCCAGGTCAACAAAGGTGAGACAATAAAATGTGCACAAGAGGAGGGAGGGGAGTGGTGAAAGGCAAACTGAGTCAATCACACAGGTAGGCTGTAATCAGGAAAATGAGTGGGAAAAAAAGCAGAAAGGAGTGAAAAGGCAAAAGGAATGTCTTAAATCAGAGACAGACACAGAAAAAAGAGCAAAACACACAAATGGCAGGAGAGGTAGGTGTTATTGGCCAAACTAAACAACATACCAGAGTCAACCTAAATCTGATAATAAAATTAGAGACATCCAACTGAGCATCCACCTCCTCCTTCCCCTCTCCCCTCTGCTCGCTGCTCTCTGCTCTAGCCTCAGTTTGACCTGCAGCAGACTTTGTTCAACAGTCAAACACTGGACTCTGGTGGACAGTCTCTTGCATGACAGCTAAAACATCAACAGTCTCTCTGTGACATGAAGCCACACTCACAAGTGAATAACAGTGATTATCTCATAACAATGCAATGTACTGCTGTGAAACGCTGCGTCCTTGCCACACAGCTCCCAAAACGGTCAAGCATTGATGGGATGTTTTGGAACCATAGAAAGAACAGAGAGCAAAAAGATCCAATGTCAATGCACTGGTAGAGGTCCCCTGTCCATGAGAGAGCTGGTTTAGTGGCACAAGAGGGACCGACAAAACATCAAGCAAGTGCTTTTAATGTAGTGGTTGATCAGTTTTACTCATTGCAAATCAATACAAGAAACTGACAACATAACGTTATTGTCTCAAGTTCAAAATGCAGGGACTTTAACACACATGTCTTTTACCAAACATACACTTGGTCGACCTTATTTCAATAATCACATCAAATTGCAGAGAAATTAAGCCATAATGACTATGGAGAAATCCATAAACCATCTTTCATCAAACTTTCCTGGTCAAAAAGGAAAGGAGAGTTGGCACTCTCTGTGATGCAAAATCGGCATAAAAATGCAAAACGATTAACCAGTAGATGGAATGAAATGACTACTCCCAATAATACAAGTCAGTCTTGTATGAACAAGACAGCATATGTGAGCTCCTGGAGCTGAAGCTAAGATGAGTTGTGCTCTAAATGGCTATATGGATGAGAGAAAGTGGGTGCATGTGGCACGTTATGAATTGGAATGACCAAGTGGGAAAATGTGACAAAAACAAGGCACCAGAAGGCTTATAGAAAAAATGTTGACATGAAAAGGAGTAAGCTTTTATTTCAGTATGACTCAAATCAAATAAGACTCTGTGTTATGTCATTTAGGGAAGATGCAGTCTCATGGATACAACTATATGCTTCTGTGATTGTATTGCATATGGAGAGAATGTAATAATGCACAATCACATGCAGAGAAAGGAACATACATGAATTATTTCTTGTATTTTTTTCAGTTTCTTGGAGTGTCACATAAACTTGAGCGGCCTTATGTGATCATCTATAATCCTATATAAAGCATAACATTCTCTTGTTCTTCAGTCTGGGGATGGTGACAGTTTAAGCAGTCAAGTATCTTACATTTGATCTACAACTAACACAGAGAGAGAAAAAAGAACCATAACTTGTTTCAAATAAGAAATCTATCTCCTACGACTTCCTTGTAACTGTGCTGTTCTACTTAACCGGAGAAATTGTTCTGTCTGTTTGGCAACAATATAAAAAGGTGCCAGATTTAAGTACTTCATCAGCTGCACACATCCATTACAATGAGCATCACTCACTTCCTCACTTCAACTTGTTCAAATTAATCTCTGGTGGAAAAAAAACGTGGTAGTGATGTAAAGACAGATGTGGGGAAAAAAAATCTTTCCTAATCCCCTTTTTTCCGATACCTCCTCACCCCCTTAGGTTCTCTTTTCCTCTCTTTCTCCTCTACCTAACTGTCTCTCCATCAAATCTCCACCATTTTCTCTGTCTCTAGCTATACTCAATGTGTTTCCTCCGTGTTGCTTTCCTACACACAGATATCATCATTCAATATCGCTAAAAATTTCCTCATAACAGCCTTTTCTGAGCCTACATAGAGCACTCGATCAGGTTACAACGTTGCAACTAAATCTATCGGGACTAATTCGCATGATCCGAGTTAGTCATCAGGCTGAGCCAACTAGAATATGTGAAAGCCCCAAGGTACTAAAGTTTGGCTATATAAAGTTGCGGAACCTACGCCAAATATCTTGGGGTTATCTGTAGATAACTCAAATTGTTGGCTGCTGCAACCTGCTTTGAGCAGCAGATTTTCAGGCTGGAATGTCTTGTCAAAATATTCCCCTTTTTTCCCCCCGTGGTTCACAGGCTCTGGGGGATTGAGGGTAGTGTTGTAGACCGCAGAAGTCCAAAGTGGCTCATTCTGGTCTGGTTCTCCTTTATCATAGCAGAAAGTCATGTCAAAATGATGAAAGTGGTCCCACAGGGCATGATTACAATAAAGTTATAAGATGACTTTCCAAATTGCACACTCAAACTTGTCTCAAAGTTGTCTCTTCTGATAGTTTGACAGTTGGTCCGTCCATTTTTCAAGTCAGAATATAGCTTACATGGTTGTGCACATGGATCTCACACAGACACATACCACTGTGTCAAGAGAAGCCATGTGTGTGTTTAGAGATAATTATGTTTATGCTGAGAACCCTACAGCAAATAAAACCTCTTCTCCATACTTTATGGAGAGGACCAAAAGCTTTCTGTCCACATTATCAATTCTCACAAAATCACGTCGTCAAAGAAATTAATTTGATCTTGGTTTATCCAGCAAAAACACCTAGTAAAAATCTTGGGTGTGACTGCAATTATTTGCATGCAAATTTGCAAATGAAAGCTTTCGCTGTCTCTGTTACTGGTGAGCATAAAACATGGTCAAAGTTGAAAAGAATGAAAACCTAAACTATAATGAAAAGCAGTATTTTATCAACTCAATATGCATAAAGAGAAAGTGTTTGATGTATAACATGCACGCTCATGATGCCTTCGAGACAACCAGACAAAGCAGTTTGCAGAAAATCTCTGATACATTATTAATGTCATGCAGTTTGAAAGAAAACGTTTTAACACAGCAAAGAGCCAAAAACATAAAACCGTCCATTCACTATCAAATATTGAAACAGAACAAAATCTGGTACAAATGCCATTTTTGTGGTTACCACCAAAACATTTTGAAGGCTCATAAAGCACTCTACAAAACAGAAAAAGATCTGTTATTTTGGAATGTTGAGCTGGATTAAATGAAATGCTGTGTCTGTTTTTGCCTAATCTTTGGCAGGCAGAGAAGCACCAGACGAGACCAGACCACAAGCCATCTGTCCTGTCCTCCAAGCCCCTACAGTCTCCACACAGCGTGCACATGCATGCATGCAGGCAGACACAGACATGCACACAAGAATGTAAACTTGATACTCTGTAAACATATTAAAGTAAGGGGACAATATTTTAATCTTCCATGTTCATCCTCCAACATGAGGCCACGCAGAATGTCTGAGAAAGGAGGAGACAAAGATGAAACAATAGAAAGTGGTTAAGGATTGTGAGGAAGTATGAGAGCTTTAAACAAATTGGTAAATCCGTACACTCTCCTTGATAAATACAGAAAATATTTCACATTATAGCCTCTTTCACTGAAGTCATAGTGTGTTACAGCAGTAACAGCACGACAGTATTCCTTCTTGGCACACAGAAAGCTATTCGATGCTGAAACAGCCAGCTGCCCCTCAGGCAACACAAATTAATAAGCTGTTGAAAGGAGAGGCCCAAATCCATAATAGTAACACTCCTGAAACGTGGCAACGTGACAGGTACAGTGGTTGTTTGGAGTAGAGAAATTCACCTGCGCTCTGTTGTTGGAAACTGGTCAATATCACACAACATTAACCACTGAACAACAGGATTTCTTCAGTAGCAAAACTACATTTTGAAATATATTTCAAATGCCTGACGTGTCAGTGATTTGAAAGCAGCAAATCTCAGAATATTTTTGTCCTCATTGCAATAATGTCGCCATGACCAAAGCACAACATCAATCCCCGAGGTCACACGAGTTTAAGGGGTCAAGCGGGTCAAGCGTGGCCTGAAGAAGGACTTCAATATTTATTGAAGAGGACACAGCAGTGGAACGGCCATTCAGGCTGTCTGCTTGGTGCAGCTTATTTAGATTAATAACACCAGCTGATGTCCGTGCAACAAGCCTACACATGAGGTGGAATCGTCCCGGAAGTCATGTGTCTTTCTTTTGTTTCTGTTTTTAATGCAGGTTAGGCTTAAAAGCAGTGTTTCTCTACCAGTTGTATTGCATTAAAAGCTTGACTTTGGACACAGAAGTCGAAATAGTGAGAGAGATATAGGAAACACAAGAACGTCAACATGAACCTGATCCACCGTAACACACACTTCTGGACTCAGCCCCACATCGACCAAACAACAGATGGGTAGGTCAACATTTAGTGGTTCACAGACCTTAAATCCAACAGTGCTTTTACTGGATGCATTCTCTGAAGCAGAACTGGCTAAAGGTACAGCTGATGGTAAGTTGGAATGTTCTACAAGCTTCTGTATATACTCTGATGTTGCACTGCTCAAATAATAGAGTGTGATATAATAAAATATGATCAACATTCTATTGAAACTGGCAAAAAAGACCACAAGACATTATGTTATTACACTGGTCTAACATTTTCTACGCTAGCTGCACAATATTCAACGAAACCCAGCTTTGTTCCACTATCAAGACAACTAGAACACTGGTCTGATATACCCTGAGTTTAGTTTGAAATCCATCATTTAAACATAGAGCATGATGTTGTTTATAGTAAGTGAACACATGGGCTGTTTGATATACAACACAGCAAACCATGCTCTGTAGAAAGAGAGCAAAATATATGTGGCAAGTCTTATAGAGTTCATGAATTAAAACATTATATTTTGTTTGTTTAATATGAAGAAATATGTTGTGGTTTTATGGCTAATTTATGTGACTTTGTTGGTAAATTCAGTATTCAACTACTCAATCTTTCACATACACAACATATCCAACACCTGGGCGAGAACATGATGATGTACTGAGGTTTACACATCACTGTCTAGCTGTCAGAGTAGGTACAAGGCAAAAACCAGTAAACAATTGCTGACAGTTGGGACTTTTGTCCTGCACGACGGAATTTTTTTTTTTATCTAAGGGAGCAGCACTTTTACTCCGGACCAGTGTTTGTCCTGTAGTGGTAAAATATTTGACTGATATCCTCATGAACATTCCCCACCCCCCCCCATCTGCAGGAGTGTCTGTTGACTGACCCTTTCTGACCCCTTAAGTGTCCATCCATGCATCACACAACACCAAAGCTGACTCCTCATTGCTGCGGCAGCCACATGTGCTCCAACACACACTTCAAAAACAACGCATATATATATACTATAAGCATTCTTAAATTTTTATTTTGTGCAGTGTAAGACATTTTGTGTACAAAGCAGCTTACACACATACACTCACGCTACAGCGGACAGCATCAAAGTCACAGCTGAGTAGAGAGACTAATGACTTTTAATAGGACACAACCTTGACTGATGGGTACAATGAGTTAGCTTGGATATAGAAGCCAACTGAGCAGCACATATACGCACGGGCACACACACACACGCACACACACACTGTAAGGCAACACACCTGGCTCACTGTACATCAGCATCAGTGTTCTGTATCAGCAGCTCTCACCTTCACTGAGGTGGACTCTGATCTGCTTGACTTCATTTCACCTTATGTATTGTTGCAGGTTTGTAGAAAACCTGTTATTAACCGAATGGAATGTTAACATTTACAAAGACAAATTCTGATTTGCATGACATGAACACATAGAGAGAAATTGAGGTCATTCTCAGCACATGAAGTGTGGCTGTGTTTCGTATAAAGACAGTCTGAACGACAACTTAAAGGTCCACCATGTAATATAATCTTGGTAATTGTGTTAACATTAGTGTGTAATCACCTTAAATCCTCATTACACGGAGAGCACCATTTTGCACCCCCATGTTACTACAGGAGCCGAGAACAGATAAAAGCCTGTTGTGCCCTATGTTTGTGCACCGTGGTGGCATTGAAATATAACCAATGAGAAGACTCACCCCAGGAGAAGGTGACAAAAAAGGAGTAACAGGAGTGTTTTGTCAGCATTCCGCTGGAAGTTTGACGCAACTTTGTTAACCTGCGTTAATTTAAATGGTGGATCATGTACAGACGGCCACCGTAGTTCTCCCACATGCTTGGAGAGAGAGGGGTCAGCGAGGAAGTGCTCTGTTGCATGCATTCTACTACCTTACCACTATGTGCCACTATTCTTCAAACACTGGTCCGATTATCTCACGTTTGTATAGTCTCTAGCCCCACACTGTAGTCACCTGAAGTGTCTCTCATAAGCAATCTATACATTTTTATACAAACATATAAGCACACACATCACCATTCCTTCTAATTTTTTCAACCATATGAGCTACAGTGCCTCATTACACCAGATTTTAAATGACTTGCAGCCAACCCATAATATTTATCACAGTGTCAGTGAAATAAACAAACAAATGTGCCAGGTTTGCTTCCATATCATTCAGTTGACTGTCGTTAAACCAACTTAAGAACGCCTTTCAATCCACATTAAACCAAAGCAGTAACCATTGCTATCAATAAATTGTAAACATTACGACTTAAAAGACATAAAAGTCATGATGACCCTGTGACAGTACGTAAAAGTGCTGCTTTTTCTGTGGATGTCCTTTCTACTTAGTGCCAACACTTTCCTCAATTGGTCATTTCAGCAACTTGCATTTGTGTGTGTCCATGTTTTGTTTTTTTTACTTTTGGCTGCCGTTTGGCCGTTAGGAGAGAAGGTCCCAGAAATGTTAAATGTGCACTGTGGGTGCAAAGATGGCTGACATACAGCTGACAGCAAACCAGTCAGCAACGCACACGAACATGTGCAAGACGCACACACAGCAACCTTGTCAGCAGCAACACTAACATCAGCCTAACTCACATTGCAGCATCTCAGTGCATCAGATCAAGCCTTAATGCTGACAGATAGCAAAGTGCATGATTAGACAACTTAACATAGACAGTGATGATGGTGATGATAAAATGTAGATTTAAATACTCATCACTAATTACAGTAACCTGTGAGACTGAATCCCAGCTCCAAAACTAATGACAATTTCAATAATCTCTTTATTTGCGATAACAGATTTTGTTTGCACAGAAGTGACATATTTAAATTTCTTTTTTTCTCCAAATAACTTAATGCCACACTAAAGTTTTTCTCCTAGTTCCTATTCCCTGTTCCTCTGGATGCTGAATACAATGATTTTATTCTATCTGATTTCTAATCCTGACCCAAAAATAAAAAAGTAGAAGAATATATGTTGAGTTCCATTTCCAAACACAACCTCCACATGTTTTAAACTTATTAAATAAACACAAGAAATTATGCAACAGATCTGCAATTTAAGATCTGTATTCAGGGGTATAGGGGTATAGTTTTACATTATTTCTTTTTCTGCTGCTTATCCAAGTCCGGGTCGCGGGGGCAACAGTTTGAGCAGGGAGATCCAGACACTCCTCTCCCAGGCCACTTCCACCAACTCCTCCGGGGGGACACCAAGACATTCCCAAGCCAGCCGAGAGATATAATCTGTCCAGCTTGTCCTTGGTCTGCCCCGGGGTCTCCTCCCGGATGGGCATGCCCGAAACACCTCCCCAGGGAGACGTCCAGGAAGCATCCTGACCAGATGCCCGAACCACCTCAACTGGCTCCTCTCAATGCAGAGGAGCACTGGCTCTACTCTGAGCCTCTCCCGGATGTCCAAGCTCCTCACCCTATCTCTAAGGCTGAGCCCAGCCACCCTGCGAAGGAAACTCATTTCAGTCGCTTGTATTCGCGATCTCATTCTTTCGGTCACTACCCAGAGCTCATAACCATAGGCGAGAGTTGTGACGTAGATTGACCTGTAACTTGAAAGCTTTGCCTTCTGGCTCAGCTCTCTCTTCACCACAATAGACCACTTCAGCGTCCGCATCACTGCCGACGCTGCCCCAATCCGTCTGTCAATCTCCCGCTCTATTTTCCCCTCACTTGTGAACAAGACCCCGAGATACTTGAACTCCTCCACTTGGGCAATCCACCCTTTTCCGACTGAGAACCATGGCCTCAGATTTGGAGGTGCTGATCCTCATCCCCGCTGCTTCACACTCGGCTGCAAACCGTCCCAGTACGAGCTGGAGGTCACTGTCCGATGAGGCATACAGGACAACGTCATCTGCAAATAGCAGAGACAGAATCCGGAGGCCACCGAATTTGACTCCCTCCGCTGCTTGGCTGTGCCTAGAAATTCTGTCCATAAAAATTATGAACAGAACCGGTGACAAAGGGCAGCCTTGGCGGAGACCAACCCTGACTGGGAACGGGTCTGACTTACTGGCGGCAAAGCGAACCAAGCTCTGACTCTGACAATACAGAGATCGAATGGCCCATAACAAAAGGCCATCTGCCCCATACTCCCGGAGCACCCCCCACAGGACACTTGGGGTTGGTCTGAGTTTTGCATTATTTATAATGTAATTGTCTGTTATTGTACTGTGTCATACTTTATAACAAGTTTCAATAGTCTTGTACCTAATCTAAAACTTTCTCAAAATCTTAAAATATATATATTCTATTTTTTAAGGTAGTTTAGAATTCAACATGTTTTTGCTCTAAAACTGACCATAAATAA
>KV751325.1:7742001-7756533 GCA_001698575.1 Mola mola
TGAGTTACATAATACTGGCAGAGAATGCTATCACTTTCACCACGCCTGTCACTGAAACCCCTGATATGTAAATCTCAAACACGCATGTCGAGTTTTATTCCATATGTGAATATTTATTTGCACACAGTCTGCTCCTCCACTCCACCAACTCTTCCTTTGCTAAACATCTCACTCCCCTGTGGTTTCACCTGTCATGAGTCTCTACCCTTTTCTCGCTGATAAACATGATTCTGCCTTCTTCTGTCTCTCATCCATCATCATGCTCAGCCCAGCTTCCTATTTAAAAACTCATCCTCTTCCTCGGTGCTACCATATCATCTGGCTGAGACAATGTTGCCTTGAAGAACATAATACTGCTGTTATCACTGAATTGAAATCTACAAAGGGACGTTTACCGTGATCCTCCCAGAGAGCATAATTCTCCTCACCCCTGCACCTCTATATGATGTTTCAAGAGCCCCAGCAAAAAGCCACCAACCAGCATGGGAAAAGCTTTAAATGCATATAGGAAGCAGGACTTTACCACTATTCATGCAAAATATGTATCTAATACAAATAATGAGGGAGTATTTCCCAATTCCTTTAAAATGCAGCCATGTTTCCTCCACTTGCATCTATCCCTTGTGTCTTATGCCACATTGAGACCACATGTCTTTCAAAGTGATCAGATAGCATAATGACTTGCTGTCTTGTGGTTAAGAGTCTAGCAGTCATTTTCAGTTCAAATTACCAGACCGGCTGGAGACAAGCAGTCACACACTTTGATCCTGCGGTATATCTGGTCTCCAAACTGTTCTTGGTGACAAAAGACACACAAAATTACATGGGGAATGACAAGCAAAAGGTAAATGACTCTGCATGTTTTGAAAAAGAAAGCAAAAAAAAAAAACAGTGCTATGATTTATTGTGAAACATGAGAAAAGAAACTGTGAAAGACTGGAATTGGAACATGTAGGCAGAATGGATTGTTCTACAAAGAGACACACAAACATGTTTGTTTATGTCAATTCTTCTCCCAGGTTTATCCCTTAAATATTGTCTATTATTTTCCCTAGCTCCCTGTCCTGTGCTGTAATTGGCTGTGGTTGTCCCCATTTTGATTTATAGCTTGCTTGAAATCATGTTGGAGGAGGTGATGTGTTGTTGAGCCCTATGAGGCACATCAGGTCAGATGTAAAAGTTGGTGATTGCTAATCAAATGCCAGTCTGTCTCCAAAATTGGTCAGCAAGTGGAAGATCACGCTAAAAGTCATGCTGTGTCAACCAGGCTTCAGTCCCTTTCACCTTGGACGTTCAGGGAGACACAAGGGGAACATTATGAGGAGAGAAGAAATATGTTTAAAGAGAAATAAGCCATCACATGAAGTCATTTTCTGATGAGGCGGCAGCTGATCACAGCTGGATCAGCGATCAGGCAACTTTAACAGCTGCAGACTTGTTTGAAAGGGTTTGGCTCTGTACATGTGAACTGGGGTAATACTTGTCACCGCGGAGCAGCCATGTTTTCTCTCTGTAGCCTATTAAACAAACACCTGCACATGAATAACAACTGCACTCTATATTTATTAACATCCTGTGTCGTGTTCAGAGGCAAAGGAGCTTTTTCTACTGGCAGAATGCATTTTTATATATTTATTCAGCATTTGTATCTGTAGTCATTGATATAATGATTGTGAATTCTTCATTTAATAACCCATAATATGATTATGTTGATTTTTTGAATAGTGAAAATGATTGAAATGTTTCAGGTAAAATGTAAATGATGTAATACAATGAAGGATGGAATTACCAGCCTCACATGTGATTGGAAATGCTGATAATTGATGTAAAGACTCATCAGACTCATCTACTCTCTTTGACTGGATTCATAATAAAAGTTCATGAGGGAAATATCAGATAATGAAAATAAAATGCAAAAGGGGTGGAGGCTGGGTTTAAGAGAAGAGTCATAAGAGTCTGCTTTCAAACCAGGCGTCACCTGACATTCCCTAAAGATAACCAAGTTCTGCACCTAAACCTAACCAAACACTGTTTTTTAATCACTAAACTTAGCATAGACATGTAACTTAGACCTTGGACATAAGGAGAACAAAAGTATGTGAGCATCTCTGTGGCAGTGTGTTGTCCGGAGATGCCATAGGGAAGGCTTACCATATCTTAGCTGGTCGATGTGGACGCCAAAGGATATTCTGCATGTGTGGCGTGCATGATTGATGATTAAATTGTCAGTGTCTGATGGCTACGGATGAGAACGGGTTGAATATTTACATCCCGTGAAAGATAGAGTTTGTCGTTATGGTTTACAGTAACATACGTAATCAACAGTGTCTTGAAGCACAGGACACGTTTAATAAAGCTGTAACCAAACCATGATCCGACCTTAGACTTAACTCAGATTTGTGTTTGTTGATCAAAAACTAGGTCCAGAGTGTGAACCTCAGCCTCATGACGGAAAGGTTTCTTTGATTAAACTGCATTAAAATGCTGAATAGGATTTATGTGGGAATGTTAACTGTTATGCTAAATCGTCAATCTCCTCTAAAATGCATTCTATGTGCGGTAACTATCTGTCAGACAATATGGATTTCAGAGGGAGCCAGATCCTGCTATTAAGCACTGTCAAGTTGGGAGCCAGCAGAGGGGTCTTAACACAAGGTGTTTTTGAGAGAGACTGCTGCTATCTCCCCTGCCTGAGATTACACACTTCAGCTTTCATTTGAGTTACCTAGCAGCAGTGAGCCATCTGGCTTGGCTCCACCGTGGAGGTACACCTCACAATACATCATGACTGAAACAAACAACATCCTAGAATAGAGGGGACAGCAAATGATGCCGGCCGCTTTTTCTACTTTTCAGTTAATGACATTTTATTAAGGTCTTTCGATAATAAAAATAATTTAAAAAAAAAAAGACACTTTGTTTTTCTTTCACTGGCAACATTCTGGTTCTAGTTAGGCTACTGCTCTAAAATCTAGACTGTTTTCACCCACTGCAGCTTGCTGTGAGCATTTTAGTGTGAATACAATCAGCACATCAGGCATGATAAACGGACATCGGGGGGCAATAAAGCAATAAAGCAATAAGGAGAAGCAACAAACAACACGCACAAGTTCGGCCACCGACAGAGTGAGCATAAAATGCTGTAATTGCCTTTGGTACAGAACAAAAGCTTTTGTTATCTTGCTCTGTTGCGTTTAACGGTTGCCATGGCGACAGCAAACCAGAGGATTCCAAATTGGATAAAAAAAGGGGTTTCTTTTTGGGTTAGGGTTAGGTCTTTTTGTTTATTAGGCCTTATTCAACAGCCTTGTTGGTTCTCCAAGGCTGCTCTATCTCGATATGCTGTTTGTGTGCTTCTGTTTGCAAGCGCTTCTCTTGTACTGAGACTGAAGCCTTCTTGAACGTTTAAAAGCACGCCTTTTTCGGACAGCAGCTGCCTCAGGTTTGCATCCAGAAAGCTGATTTGTTATTGAACCAACAAGCCATCAGCGAATCAGTCAAGTCAGTCGGTAAGGGAACCAGTCAGGCAGTAGACATAAGTCGCCCATGGGGCAGGTTGAAAAGTTTTTTACAAGGATGTTTGTATCTGTTCCAAATGGCCATCAGACACAATGGATGGAAATGGCTGAAGTGGTAAAATTACCACGTCGGCCAAATAACAAACAACCCCATTCTGAGCTAATGTCCGAGCTAAAGAAACCTAAAACATGCCATTCCAATGAGCTGACCTGTCCATTTCCTCTCCACCTGCGCTCATAGCATCCATTGGTATTATGGGCTGTTTAACTTTGTCGGGAACGGCACAAGTGTGGGATTTGTCTAGCACATGACTGGCTGTTCATTCATTACTTGCATGGTCTAATGTCAAGGAATATGACGAGGATGTTTATACTATTGTATATAGACATTCTTTCATGTTTGCTTGTATATAACCTATCAAATGTATTATTTTTTTTCTGCGCTATCGATGCAATGATGTGTCTATTGCTGATGTTTTATCTTGCACATTTTCACTCATTCTTCTCAGAGATTCAGGGTGTTACATTTGACGTGATAATGCTGAGTTTGGTAAATTGAAGAAATCTGAAAAGTGATAAAGGAAGGAGCTACTGGCCTCCTTCAAACTCCCCTCCATCAGTTTGGGTTCTCAAGAGAGTGCTCCAGAGAAAGAAACACTTCTTCACACATCCCTTTCTCCTTCCTCTCCATCCACTCCTCTCTCAAGAGAGTGCTCCAGAGAAAGAAACACTTCTTCTTCACACATCCCTTTCTCCTTCCTCTCCATCCACTCCTCTGTCGCTCCCCAACTCACACCTCACTCCCATTTCTTCAGTTTGTCTTTTCACCCCTCTCTGTATCACCGCCTTCTCTCCCATCCACATCCATCTTTCTCCAGGCTCCTTGTCTTCTTTTTCACCTCATCTGTCCCTCCCTGCCTCAGTGGAACAAGAGGAACAGGGATAGTTCATTTGAGAGTGATGGAGCTCTGACAGGCTGAAACCTCTGCCCTATCCCCGGGGCGTGCAGCTGTGCCGAGCCTCTGCAACGCCCACCTTCCCGAGCGAGCACACAGAATGGGCAGGAATATACCCACCTACACACATGCATGCATACATTTATAGAGCTAGCAAGGGAAATCACATGTGCACTCAATTGCACCTCCACACTCTCATACAGCACATGTGCATGCGTGTGTGTATGGCTTTATATAAGTCATCACATTTTTATGTTGCACCCAGAATATACAGAAACTAAGTATGGCATGTGTTTAGTAATCACAGGTTGCTTTTTTTTTTTTTTTTTTTTCCTGTCTTTTATGTGTGTGTTCTGCTGCAAAGGTTTGCAGCCTGACATCTACTGTACAAATAAAAGTTAAGTATAATTCTATATTTGTTCCTATCCAGGTTTGACATTTTCCTGCATTCCATTCCTGCAATGTCACCAAAATAATGTTAAGCAATTCATTATGGAATTCTATCTGCAGTGAGGGAAAAAGGAAAATAAATACTGACCAGTGACCCACTGTTCCTGTCTGCTGTCATGTCTCCATTATTGACTAAATGAGTGAGAAAAATCAAGGTTTTGTCCTGTTTTGTCGGTAGTGGCCCTCTGGTTGCCTTTGCAACAACTGTGCCGACAACAGTACTATTTGGAAGTGCTAGAGGAAGAAAATCTATTTTAATCTGCAGTACACTTTCTGGATTATTCGATGTACCTTTTCAAAACCATCAGAAAATCGTAATAAAAAGATGTCCATCATAACTTCTCAAAGTCTAAGTTAATGTCTTCAAAGGACCTGATTTGTCTGACCAGTCCAAAACCAGAATACATTCAGTTTAGAATAACATAAAAATAGCAAATCTTCACACAGCTAGAAGTAGAACAAGGAGTATGAAAGCGTCTCTGCTTGATAAATTGGTTATGAATATATTAAATAAACTTATCAAACAGATGTTGCAGTATACTATATTCACTGCACGCAGAATCTCAAACAGCCCTTTGAACAAACTTCTGCCTTATAAGAATTTGAGCCGTGCCAAGTCCATTAGCCTAATCTAAAAAACAAAAGCATCACTCCGTTTGCATGCAAATGCACACAAACACACACACACACCACTTCACATCTTCTATCAGCACATTTGCTAGTGCCCTGCTGTTATCTAGGGAAAGTGATGTGCCTTTTCTTTTTGAAAGTACCGTCACAGAATGGCTTATTTCACCAGTACTCCAGACACCAGGCGCTCTCTCTGGCAGCGTTTTTCCATCCAAGATAAAGAGCAGAGCTGCCTGCGCCTGGCTGAACCCGGCTGTCTCATTAGGAGCAATACAAAAGAGCAATGTAGTACACAGTCCAGTGAAAAATGGAAGGATGGCAGATATCAGCTGATTTTTTCTCTCATAATTTCTGATACTGATTTGCGCGTCGCTCACTGATAAAAGTATGGCAACTTGGTTGTGACAGTGTTTCAGTGACACCTCGTTTTTCAGCTGCCTTCATCCAGTAGCATCAATAAACCACCAAATGCCGCGATTTCTTTTACAGAAAAATCTCTCACGCGGTCCTTTCACAATCAAATCAATTGATGTAAGCATCTCTTATATAACAATACTGTATGTTGTTGAGGACATTTCTTTGGGAAAGCTATTGATTTGGGTTAAATAAAAATGTTTTGGCCATCAAGTTTGTATTACAAACTCACATCAGATCCTTTAATAATCTGTGGCCTCCTGCTTCTGAGCTCGCTGTGTGTGTATGCTCCTTACTCGATGTTATATTATATTATATATGTTACAGCATGTGTTTACATAACTTTACGTAACAGTTTCGTGAGGCTCAAAATCAGGGTAAATAAAATGCATCTTTCGTTTTTGATGATATGTATGACGACTTTCTTTTTCAATTATTCAAGCATCTGGATTCTGCTGAGTTTATATTTAGGATTCTGGAAGTGAGATATGCTGCTTGCAGTGCTTTAATGTTGCAGCCACATTTTCCTCCTTTATTTATGCCCTTTCTACAAGAAAATTGTTCTATGCCCAATTTAAACTCGCTACACCAACACCCGACCGAGCAAGTAAAACAGATGTCCAGAGGCAAGCGTGTACCCACACACACACACACACACACACACACACACGCACACACACACACACGACTCACCAGCAGCTTGTGTGATGTCAGACAATGTGCAACTGAATTCCTGCTAATTCTGTAGAGTGTATTTGTTAGTCTGCTGGTTATGTAAACCTCATTATCTCTATCACTAAATCACATTCGCATCATTAAGCCTCTCTGAGATCGAGCAGCATTTGGAGAAACATCAAAGTGCTACGCAAGCCCACTGAAACACTCAGAAATGCACACGCAGCAGACACACCAGGCTTTAACACGCACTAATAAGCAACATCCATGAAAAGGCAAGCACAATATTGTTTTGCGGTGATTTATGACCCCCATATTAAGTCTGGGACCTTGAGTCAAAAGGTGTTTGATTGTATCCTTGAGCTTCCCACCCTGTCACTCCCTCATGAAAAATATATTTCTGCTCTGGACACCAAGTTCACTAGTCCACCTCCCCTTCAACCCCCCTGTCCTCAGAAGGGGTTGCTATGGCCACGAACATTAACACATCTGGCATGGTCATGAAAAGTGCACTCATACGCACGACAAACAACATACAAAGAGAATGAGAAGCGTTAATATGCATGATTTTGCCGCTTCATGGCTGCAGTCTCCAGCTTGTGTGGAATCGATAACGGACCGAGCTCTTTTTTAGAGAAAATACATGAACAGGGAACCTATGACCTTTGTGATAATCCTATTGGAGAATTTTACCCAATCCTCCTTCATCTTAATCGTCTGGGAAATGGAGCTGATGTCGAGAACAGCTGAACCTTCACAATACTGGGACATCCCAAACTGAAATTAACATTCTGGTTGAAAATATTATTCACACCATTATTCACTGTCTCTTTATACTAAAGATGAGCCTGCCAAACATTGGATTTTTGGGGCTAATTTAAAAAAAAAATCGGCCAATACGTACAGTAATATTATAAGATAAACTCACAACATATACAAATATTTTCAATAAGATACCTTAATTTTGGACAAAATATGTACTAGTGGGACATAACAGGTCAAAGATCATGTTGTCAATGTCTACATATAAGATACTTATATATTCAAATATATCCTATTTCTGCATTACAGATTTTGGTAAGGAAACAATGATATTCCCTGAAATACTGCAGTTGTCCTACAATGGCAAATTTCTAGATATTACTACTCATACTGTTTGCCTACTCTGTCCAACAGTTTTTTTGATATCAGCTTAGTCTTAAGGTAAACAATGTTGAGTTTGTTCACATGTATTAGTTTCCAACAGACCCTACACCATGTGTGACTTTCCTCTGTGTCAACATTTTATTATTAAAGTCAGGAGTTTGAACATCTCGTTTCCTGTTGTTATAGTGAGGAACCAGACTGACAGCTTTGCTATTGAGGGTGACAGATTACAGCAGCTATAAATTATTTAAAGAATAAATTTCCTTCTCAGTAACAGATTCACTCAGCTTTGTGAACACGTATAGTGACCGCTGCAACTCTGCCTTTCTGCTATTCTTTGGTCTCCCCCATCCTATGAATCCCTGATGCAAAGGACCCTCGATTGTGGCTTCGGCCCCATCCAAGCTTGCACGGCCTGGGAAATGCTTGGTGTGTGAGTGTGTGGGTGGATGTGTGCGTATTTTTGGACACAGTTTGAGCCCGATTGGTGGCTTTCGGCACCAAAACACATTTATCATTAGCTACCAACACTGACCCAACGGCATTGGAGACACAGGAGACACACTTTATGTTGCCAAAACCACAAACATTATCCTCAAGGTGTTTACCTGCAGACCCACAACCTGAAAATCACATCTAATTATACACGCACACGCCTACATTCCGCTACATGCGTCAAAACATGTTTCTGTGGCTCTAAATACCTTTAATTAAAAGCTATAACAACTTCAGAAAACAACAGGACAGGTGTGTGGCATGTGGCGCATGTGTGAACGCACGCAACAAGACACATGCTGGAGGAGTTTGACAGTCCGACAGAAGCCTGTGCAATGTGTGCATTCTCCTGCCCCCACCCTAACCCCTGAGGACATCCCCATGCCCCGCATTATGCACACACAGTCTCTCTCTCTCTCCCTCTCTCTCCCCTTTACATATCACTGCTCCTACAACCAATCACCCAGAGCAAAAAACCAGAACGACCAGTCACAGAGTCAGGACTGCAATAACTGGTGACTGACAGCATTTCAACGGGCTTTGATAACATTTCAGGTGAGGCAAAACAAACATATCTTCCTGTTGTCAGTCGCATGCAAGCTTGTGGTGGACTGGGAAAAAAAATGTGAAGAAACAGGCTGCACATAATAAATTGACTGCTATATAACACACATCGTCAATATGACACACCTGAAGTGTGCTAAAAAAAAACAAGACCTGATGAGAATAAATTATCAACCAAAAAGGAAATCAATAAACAATAAAAACGATTATTAAATACTTAGTGATTCATCAGTCTCAACTGCTAATCTCACCTCATCCAAGACTTCCATACAAGCAACAACTGAGCAAAAGGAAACACACAAAGACAAAGAAAGCGCTTCCTCACTCATACCTTTTTGCCTTTCTTCTTGCGATGGCCTGCTTTTCCACCACCTGCTTTCTCCTTCGCTTCCTCGCTCATGTTTACAGTTCTCCCCCTGTTCCACTCCACTCCTCACTTTGTTTTTTTTGTTTAATCCAGCATGTAGGAGCTTGTGGAGCGGCGGCAGCTGCTGTCTTCACTGGTGAGACGTTGCCACAGAAATGTCCATTTGGAAGCAGTGAAGGAGGGATTGTTTCATGCAGAGTGGGAGTGCGCGGGAAGAGAAGAGAGACTGGGAGGACTGTGCTGATGCTCTCTCCCTCCTCCTCCACCTCCTCCTCCTCTCCCCTTTCCGCTCCACGTTCACAAAACACACACTTGCAAGGGTGCTTGCCGGAGGTCCACTCCCACTTGCTGCGTTTTCACCGTGCGCAACTGGCGACTCTCTCCAGCGCACTCAGAGGCAGGGCGTGGAGAGACAGAGGCAGAGGAGGAGGATGAGGAGGAGGAGGAGGATGTTTGCGATGAAGAAAATAGAGAGTGTATCCCTTTCTACATACGGTGCTGCCTACCTGAGGCTGGAGACCGGAGTCACTCTCCCAAAAGAGACAAAACATGAGACACAAAGAAAGAGCGCGTGAAAGGACAGAACATTGGTGAGTGAGACAAAAAGAAAGAGAAAATGACCGAAAAGAGTATGAAATGGTGTTACTGGTGTTAGTGAAAGAGAGACGGAGCACAAGCCTGAGACAAACGAAGGGGGTGTGATCCACACAGTCTCTTCACTCTGCTAGCTGGAGGATTTCTGCTGTTGCTTCCTGCACAGACGTGATATGAAATGAGACTCTCGACTCCTTTGACAGGCCAGCAGAGAGACCAAGAGAGAGAGGGAGGATCATTAAAATGATGCATCAGGTCCCTCCACAAAAGGAAGTGTCCCCACTAGCCGCTGCCAGCAGGATCAGCTTACTGGAAACTGGAACAGAACTGAACTGCACCCAGCACTGACTGACTGGCTCACTCAGTGGGCTGGTTGTGTTGGCGTGTGTGAGACAGAGAGGCAGGCAGGCGCAGGGTGAAGGACAAAACAAAAACAAGACATGAGGTTGATGATAGCAATATCCAGCCAACAGCAATTAAAATGCACATGTGACCTTACCTAACACACAGTTGCCTTGTCAACAGACTTCGACAAGACAACGCCTTCCCAGCTCCACCAAGCTACAGCTCCTCACCAATGAAATCGCTAGCTAATGAGACAGGAAGGGAGCGAGTAAATCTGGGAGAGGGGGAGAAAATGGAAACAAAAAGCCCAAGAGGGAGAGATCAGAAGGAGGGGTGGGATGAGTGGAGGGTGAGAAACAGACAGAGAGGAGAGAGTAGGAGATGGGGTGGGTGACAATAAAAAACACAGTGATTCCAGTGAAACAGACCAGCATGGAGAGGATGGAAGAGCAAATTCTAAGAGACAAACAGACGAGGAGCAGGCAGAGGTGGTAAGAGACAGGGTTTTGTTGTGACTGCCCTGCAAACAACAGGTTCTTTATTCCGAGGGGTATATTGCTCCCGATAAGCTGAACTGTTATGCCGTCACCTCCCAGCTGTGTGATGTCAATCAAGCCTCTGCCTCCCAACGGAGAGATTCATACTAAAATATTCTGATTTTGAAGACAAGGGAACGCAGAGATGCATTTCCTGACTTGAGAAAAAATTGGCTAGACTTAACTGCAGATGATTTTGAGCACACCATCAATCGTGCTTTTGTCACGACTCGTCTGGGCTACAGCAATGCACTTTATTTTACAATTAGCCAAAAAGGCCTCGTCACGCCTGCAGTTGTTCCAAAATGCAGCCTCTTGTCTCTTAACTGGCTCCTGTGCATTTCAAGATTATTCTAAGATATTGATGTTTGTTTTCAAATCTTTTAATTGATTTGAACCTGATTATAGTTCAGACCTCACTGAATTCTATGTCCCAATGAGGTAATTGACGGTTTAAGGTCCCCAAAACCAGGCTGAAGTCTGGAGGTGACAGGGCTTTTTCAGCTGTAGCTCCAAAACTCTAGAATAAGCTGCCCTACCTAAATAGAATGGCCGGAACTTTACCTACTGTGTTTTAAAAACATATCATAAGACTAATTTTAACTCTTTGCCTTTTTTTATACTCGGACTGGGAGTTTTGGTTGTGGTTTATTGTATTTGTGAATGTGCAGCACTTTGGCCAACACTGGTGGCTTCTACAAATGTGTTTGAGAAGCAGTCTGAGTTTGATCTTTTAATCTTCGTGAGTTTAAACTGACAATCTAGTTTAACGGAAATAATTTCAACTGGCTTACTTTTCTTTAGCCTATGCAATCCGTAAACATTACTGGCAGGTCAGTTTTAAAATGTAACGAGCATGTTTGTTTGTGTGCATTCATAAAAATTAGCAGAAATCCTCCACAAAAGGAGGATTTACTTGAGATGATTTTAAAAAAAAGATTACTCAAATCACCTTTTAGCTGAGAGCTACTGAGGGATTATTTTAAAAATCTTGGCCAACAAACACAAACAATAATGTGATAGCTGAGTAAATGCTGTTCTGGTAGCAAGCAGGAAACATTTCATTTGTCCATTAGAAAATGGAGTGGTTCATTTTCCCCAATTTGGTTCACATTCCCATCATCAGCAGGGACTTTCCTGCTGTTTGTGTACTGAAACACTGTTCTGCATCCATTACTCTTCAGTCTTTCTGGCATACATCATTTTAAATATTAATAAAATGAGATGCTGCCATTACATGATAAACGAATCAAACTAATCCAAAAATCAAAGCAATTAAACTGGTACATGACAATCACCGAAGAGCTATTGTCTAAACTTGTCTGTCACCATCCATCCATCCATCCATCCATCCATTTTCTACCAATTATCACATTAGGGGTCGCGGGGGGGCTGGAGCCTATCTCAGCATCTTCGGGCGAAGGCGGGGTACACCCTGGACAAGTCGTCAGTTCATCGCAGGGCTGATATATAGAGACAAACAACCATCCACACTCACATTCACACCTACGGGCAATTTAGAGTGACCAGTTAACCTAACCCCCAGTTTACATGTTTTTGAACTGTGGGAGGAAACCGGAGTAACCGGAGAGAACCCACGCAGACACAGGGAGAACATGTGTCACCATACCAAGATTAAAATGAGAAAGAAAAGAAGTAGGAGCTGTGACGTAGACCTGTAAATTTGCTATGTATTTTACTTGTGTACAAAACTTCTTATTGAATAACATGCTAGAGAAGTGAAACTGAGTGATTATATAGGTACATATTAAGTCTTGTCCAGATTGTGAAAGCTGGTTGATCCTTTCAGAAGAAGTTTTGAATTGATTGATTTAACTTCAGTGAAGGTTTCCTCAATGCTATGCTCTACCTGGGTGCAAGTTCATGATAGACTCCTAGCTTAGTTCCAGCTTTAGTGACACATGACGTCCTCCAGTCAAGAACACCACTCTCCTCTCTGTCATCTTTGCATTCCGTCTTCCCAACATCAGCGCCTTAGAGTGAGAGGAGAGACAGATTGCAAATGGCTTCACACATTAATCTACTGCTGGAAATGTCTGCTGCACCCATTTTGTGTGTCAGAGTGTGTGCGTATAGTGCAGATAATGGAGATGTGGGCACATGTTAGAGTTCAGGTGCTTACAGTTGATGTAGGCCTGCACTGTACAGATTTCTGTACGTGTGTTGCAGGGTGTGGTTCCTTTGATTCTGTGCCACCAGCAGTTATTATTGAGTGTGCCAGGAGGCAACTCAGGCAGCCAGCCGCTTATTAGAATTTCTAACGCGCACACTTAAGACAGGGAAACACCACAGAGTCATAGAGATTTAAAACCACACTCAGCTCTGCCTATCTCCAGTTATGGGAACATATTACAGCCACCACACCACAGACTCTCTTCTTATGAGAGTCTTCTCATAAGAAGAAAATTCTAACATAATCTCATTTTAGAATTAAATCTTATTACAACACAGTGTATGATCATGCCTTTGTGAGAAATACACAAACAAACACCATATGTAGAATATAACAAGACAACATCTTCTTTTTCATTATGCTATTTATACAACTGGTCAATGTAGTCAACATCCCCAAAAAATTCCTAATGAACACACAGAAGACATGTCAGGGTGTCCCCATGAAAGTATATATTCTTCTGATCGTTGTGCCTTTTGTTTGCTGTAGATTTAACTCATAGTAATGGAGATGTGACTTAAAATATTAAATATATATCTATACTTTTTTCCTGATCTCAGAAAAGGCTGAAAATATAATAAACTCCAGATGTCATGTATATCTTCTAGTGTGCAAAAAAAATCAAGCTGACACAAAGGGTCTATGGCATGTCTAAAAGCATATTTTTTTTTACCAAAATGCAACTGCAAAGACCGTACCATGGCAGGAGACATGTAAAGGGGTCACCATAACAATACAATCTTCTCATTAATTTCTTTTTTTTTTTTTTTTTTTTAAATGCAGCATGGCAAAAGTACTGAAGCGTATTGCCTTCACTTGAAAAAAAAAAAAATTTGGCCCCGTTTTTTCTGAATTTCCAAGATAAAAAGTCAGAAATTCAGAAAACAGAGCCAAAGAAATTTGAAGAATACGCTTCCGTACGAACGAGAGGTAAGAACAATGTTAAATATCAGTATGTGAATGATTGACAGGTAGAGACAAACAGATGCACAGTCGAATAAATACCTAAACTAAATGTGATTGGTGCAAAATGAAACGTAAGTATGACAAACAAATTACACCTTTTATTCATAGCTATGGGGTTTTAAATCCAATTTTTTGGGCTAAACCGATTTTTTTATATCACTCAAACAAAATAAGGCTCAAACAATCTCAGGATTATGAACGTCCTCACCATATCAATAGCTGTTGAGATACCTAAATCTGCAATAAAGTGGTGGATGACTGATTGACATTACCATGCATAGAGAGAGGACACTAGCATGACTTTAAGTAATGAAAAGTGTATTGATTGAGCAGACTACATGTGTCTTTCTAGGAATACGGTCCAGATTTCAGTTATCCATGTTAATCCAAGAAGCAACGGTAACTGAACTCCTCCACTGAAGTGGCTCAGGCTCTTCTAATATACATGTAAATCTGGTGAGAAATCTCCGCCACTGCTGTAAGGCAGACATGTCAGCAACAGAGGCTGTCACTAAAGCCACCCTATGAACCTCTGCAGTAAAGTGTCTTCTCACATCTATCATGCTTAGGAACGAAAGTCTCTGATCAATGCACGGTATGCAGAGGGCATATAGGGCCTGACAGACAGCTCGACAGGGGTTCCCATCCCAGGCTTATGATGGGATGGGCATCATACAATCAA
>KV751325.1:7756588-7770321 GCA_001698575.1 Mola mola
GCCCCCCCCCCCCTTCACTGGATATCAATCATCACATAATATGAAAAACTGTTTCCTCCATGAAAACAGCCTTCCGATGAATCACACCAAACTAAGCATCAATTCAATGACAGCCTTAAAGCACAAACTGGGCGCAGACGCAACCGCTCACATCAATTCACATTTTAAAAATCGACTGGTATGTTTATCTGGAATCAATATATCCAAGCAAGGCTGTTATTATCCCAATGAGTTTGCCTTAGGCAGCAGCTCTTGTTTTATCGCAGCGATGAATGATAACATGCCAAGTCAAGCTATACACCATGAAAACTCCTGACCAAACAAATTTGTAAAACCATGTCATACATTTTTAATTTTTGAATTCTACTAACACACCGCTTTGTTCTCGTTGGCTTATCTTGGTTGACATTGGCTGCCAGCTTGATGAAATGGATCATTTCTGTGCTGATATTGTAACTATAAGGATGCCTTTTTGCCAGGACAGACTAAACATGGACAGTACTTAGTAAAATGGATCGCCACCTCTGTTATCCATGCCGATCTATAAATTCTTGAGGAATAAAAACCGCAATGTATGATTCCAGACACAATTTATATAAGTCATGTACTTATACCCTTTTAAGGACCCCGAAACTCCAGCTCGGTCCTCATCCATAATTGGTCCCAGAAAAAAACTGGGCCCGAACAAACTGAGGAGTCACATTTGCACCGTTCACATGGTAACATACTGTATGAACAAATGCCTTCACTCTATTGTGTACTGTATCTATAAGAGTGAGGGGTTTATTTTCAGCCATGTTCTTTCAGGTAAGGTGAGAACAACAGGAATTAAATTCAGACCTACTTTTCCTCAGTAATCAGGTCATGGCCGGTGAGGTGCTCTCTGACTCAAAAAGAGCTGCTAGGATGGAGGGCTTCGCTTCAGCTGACAATTTTATTATAGGAAGGAAGGAAGGAAGGAGGGAACTATTTGCATGGCTAACCGTTATTAAGACACAAATCAGCACAATGAGTTGTTCACTTAGCTTTGAACAATTAGGTTGTGCCTTTTGCGTTTTTTGTTGTTTGATTATAAGCTTGAAAAAATATCATTACATGCTGCAAAAGAAACTCGCTTGAAATATTTATATTTCAATTCATGCAAATGGAAAATCTCCATCTCCAAATGAAACAACTACAGTGTAGCCATTGTTCATGCCCTTCAGAAGGATGTTGTTTATTTAATTTCACTGAACGAAAAATTGATTAATTCTGTGGTAACTCATAGACTTTCTGGCTCCATAACATGTCCCCCTGTATCCTCCACTGATTCTGATGGATAAGAATCTTTAGGTTTATGGTTATCAGAAGTATTTGTCACATTAACTTAAGCAAATGTTGTCTTAGAGTAAAATTTTTCACAAAGTGACACATGCAGAACAATAGTGAAATACAAGACAATGCATTTCACCTGCATCACACACACAGCGAACATCACACTGAGTCACTTGCGCACACTTATCTAATCCCCTCTGCAAATACTGTGAGGCCTGTAAAAACCCATCATCCTACAGCAAATAAACATGACGTATTTTAATTGGCAGAGGTGCTACCTGCTTTCCAGGGAGCGGTGTTCTTAGAAATCAATATGTTGTATTGTATTATTCAGTGTATTGTTCCTGGTGCCAAACACTTCCATCGCTGCTGTTTATTGGGAAAATTAATGCAGCATGCACCGTAAACATGACACAGTCGACTATCGATTTTTGTGATTTGATTTTTCATTTGCAGCTTTATGGAAAGTGTACTGATGCAGAGGCTTTCTGTGTTTTTCATGTCTCTGCACACCTGGACAGTCTATAGCTGAACATATATTTGTCTTTCTGTGTGTCAGTGGATGAGAAACTTTAAGATGCTAAAAGCAGGGGTAGATGGTACATTTTTTCTAGCTTTAAAATCACTGTTTAGTTGCTTTTAGGAATACACTTGAATACATTTACTGTGGGAATTTTGATGTACACAGACAATATTGCTCTGCTGGCTGAATCTGATGATGATTTACGGATGATGTTAAATCTGCTAGAGACCTTGTGTTACCTGGAGACTTTCAATCAGAGTAAAACTCTGATAGTTCCTTTAGAGAAAAAAGTATCCCAAGAAGTATTGAATTGTTTTTTCTCTTTTCAGAATTTGACATTGGAATACATATCTGAATATAAATATCTGAATATCTGGGATTTCCCCTTGATGAGTTTTTAAATTATGACTTTGGAATTAAACTCTTGGCCAATTCAGCCGGCCAAGTTTTGAGGGTTGTTGTTAACAAGTTAAAAATATGTAAGGACCTTGGATATTCTACTTTCTCCCGACTTTATAATGCCTGTGTGTCCCCTTTTTTGATTTATGCTGCTCAAATATGGGAATTTAAAGAAAGTACAGTTTCAGGTGTATTTCAGAACAGTTATACTGTACGTGTATTCTAGGCACCAATAAGTTTGCTCCTTCCTTGGCTACTCAGGGTGACATGTGTTGGACTCCTGCTTTAATTAGGAAAAAAGTGAAATGATTAGGCTGTGAAATCATGTCATTGATATGCCTGATAATGGGATCAATAAAAAGCTTTTTTCAGTTCCTTCAAATCAAGCACAACAATAAATGTGAACGTTAAAGAAAACATAAAAAGAAATCAAAGATCTCAGGTTGCTCGGAAGTCTTTCCTTTGACCTTTGAAGTCGGCAGATTTGCAAACATCCCAGAGGAACGCAGACTGTGTGAATTCTGTGAATTAGGAGAAATCGAGAATGAATCTCATTTTCTTCTACAGTGTCACTTCTGTGATGAGCTAACACTGTCTTAGATGAGTGCAAAGTTTGTTCAAAGTCCCAATATGTTCTGGAGCACTGACACAGACAGGATGGAATGGTCGATCTTTATAAGTCTTTTACTTCTAAAGCCTGGAAGAAATGTCAGAATTGCGTATCGCTCTAGATTCAGTATTTTTAGGCGTCTATTTTTGGTTTCTGGTATCTTTGTATCAATAAGCGTGTCTTTCAAGCCCTGCTGGGCTGGGCAGATTGTTGGTGCTTGACACAATAATAAAAAGAAATCAGTCATTAAAGCGAGATGAGTGCGTGATTCATCTTAATGTTGCAGTTCTTTGTACACTCAATGGTTTTAACCTGTATCTGGTGTGGCACAGTGTGACTGTTAGAGCTGAACTCTTACACTTGCCTTGCTGTTGCTGACACTGCAGTGTCCAGAGAAAGTCTGAGCTCTACAGTAAATCCAGCCTCACTCTGCTGAAGCTGCTAGGTGAAGCGTGAAGAAAGACCTTCTGACTTATGGGGCGCCAGAACCAGACTGCTCTAATTACGGATATTTCATTAAAAGGGCCAGTCGGCTACTCCCAAAAAACAGGGTAATTACTGCATAATGATGATGAGACAGGATACAGAAACCTACATTCACCCTTAAATAACAGTAATCACAAATTGTAAGCAAAAATCAAGTTTAAAGGTATAATGTGTCACCTAGGTGATTGTGGAGCCTCATTACATGGTTCAATACTGGCTGGGGAAAAAAAGGTAATGCTTGCACACTTGAACGTTTCAATTCCATTTGGATCTTCAGGTCAAACTGTTTGAAAATATAAGCTACACTTACATATGTAAACATATATGTATATTTCATACCAATGTGCCCGTCTGGTCTACAAGTCATACCATAAAAGCAGATGAGGTTTCAAAACATTTGACTCACCCTTTTTTCAATTACGCTGTTCTTTCGAAAGCCTACAACCTATGTGAGGTGCGTATAACCAGCTGTCCTTTACGTCAAACGCTGGCTCCCAACATAAAGCATTTGATGACTTAAGGCAAGACTTAACATCTTACATACTGCTCCTTTAATCATTAAATAGCACAACATTAGATAAATAGATTGGAAACATTAAAACTGAATATGTAATTCATTCTATTACAATCATTTTTAAAAAGGAGAATAAATTCAGTTCTGTCGTAGCCTGAGGGATAAAGCTGCTCCGTAGTGTGGTGGTATGGCAGTGTTACTGCTGTATAATTTGCCAGGCCACAGCAAAATAAACAGACAGCGGCGGGGGTGGTTGTTGAGGCTTTTGTTGTCTGTGTAGATTTTACTTCAATCAGTTTACTTGGTTTGTTGATTTATGTAATGCTGAGGTGATGCACATTTCAGGTAATTTACAATGAGGTAGCCTAATTAAACCTCCGGGTCTGGCTTCGCTTCATTTGTATTGTTCCACATGACCTCTCTTCTCTACCCCACCTTTCCAGTTACTCATCCTGAATCTGTTTCCTCACGAACAAATCTCAACCTGTGGTCAGAGTCCTGGCATCATTTAAACCTCTGGAGTCACTCACACCGGGTCACAAAAATAGCTCCCTTGTTATATGGTGTAACATCTAATATGTTAATGTTATTTTAAGACTTTTAGGTCTCAGAATATTGTAATTTATCATGAAACTCAAATGTCCCTTTCAATTTCAGACTATGTCTCCATAGTTACATATTCAGTATGTACGCAGCTAGAGAGATGGTCACCTTAAGTGACTTTGGCTTGAAATTCCACAGCTATTATGTATGGTTATTTAGAAAATAACTTATTTAATTCATTTAAAGTATATATTATGCTTTATGTAACAGGACTAAATTCAATTGTTTTCTAAAACATTTTCCACAATGAAATTACAGCTATTTACATTTCTAAGCAATGCTGGCAATCAGCATTGATTTTGAAAATTGTAATCGTTGAGTCATGGAATGACTGAATTAGATAACATCTGGGTCAGTGCCATTTTACTCTGGGAATCATGTGAACTTATTCCAGTGAGTCAGCACACGGCACCATTATCTTCCATTACAGCTCGACATAACTTTGTTTGAAACAGCACATAATGGCATTTACCTGCTTAAATGGGCTATTAATGTCAGTAGGGTATTCCCGGAAGATGGAAAGCCTACATGGGAGAGTTCTTTTTTTTTCACTGTAGTGGGCACCGAGGGTGAAACCGAAGGTGGCCCTCCCGATTGAGATGATAAGATGAAAAACATGAGACGGGCTTTGCCATGTAGGACCAAAATTGACACAATGCAAAATGAATAAACTTGCAGGAATACTTGCCCAATTATGAGCACATGTTCCTTTGAATATAGCCTGCAGATGTTGTAAATAATGACCATGCCTCATTATATTTTTTTCTAAATGTCATCTGTTTCCCCCGAGACCCTGCTACTACATCGCTATCTCTTTATGTTGAAATAATATGTCGAGATCTCTGACTATGCTAGACGTCTGTTACCCCTCTAGCTCTAAATGTCAGTCATATCCACA
This sequence comes from Mola mola, assembly GCA_001698575.1. NCBI lineage: Eukaryota > Metazoa > Chordata > Actinopteri > Tetraodontiformes > Molidae > Mola > Mola mola. Next base: position 7,761,936 of record KV751325.1, read on the forward strand.
TTTTTTATTCTGCTATGTCATCTCCCTAAGCAGACCTTCAGCAGAGGAGTTCTGCTGTGCTAAGCCCTCTGCACATGCTCACCCAACCAAAAAGGGCAAGGCACAACAGAACTAAAATCATTGCTTTAATTTGAGCAAAACACTTTAGGTATTTGTAAAGCATTTTTAAAGACTACGCCTAACATTATTCAAAAGTCCCTTTTACGTCCGAAACTTGTGTTGTGTTTTGTTTTGTTTTATTGTTCCTTTGTTACACGGTTTTGTGAAACTGGGAATGATCAGAGTCTGACACCATATGGCAGTTGTCACATTCATCGTTGAATGTGTACATTTTCTCTCTGCTCATTGGAAAAATTGATTTAAAAGGGCAGGCGAGCGTTTGTGTGATGTTGAAACTTGAAGCCTCCAGTGCTCATACACTGAAGTTTGGCCGATGGATGATGGCATCCGCAGCAGCCAATGACTCATACAATTGAGACCGTTATAACGTCATGATTTTGGGTGTAGAGGTTAGGAGTGACACCTTCAATTGTCAACAGACTCAACCAAGCCATCATTGGATTGTTAATGAAATAACAAATAACAACACAAATAGCAAAGCTGGTGCAGGTTAGCTGTGTCTGTTTTATAGACTTATTTGTAGCAGGCAGTGACATGATTAAAAATGGACAACAACGCTCCACTTCCTCCTGCTGTACAAATATGAAGCCACATACACAGATACAAGCAGATAATGCTTTTAGATTTTAGATAAGCATTTGTCAGAAATGACCAATATATCAAATCATACAATGGAATAATTAAATGTAACATAATTAAATGTAGTTCACATTTAAAGAGGAATCTGTTCTCACCCCTTTTACTGTCTAATGAATCCTGCATGTGTCTCATTGCAAATAGACTGACTAAAAAAAAAATCTACTCTAAGTCTCTGGAGTATTGAAGTAGTCCGTCCAAGTTAAAGCCATTAAATAATACAACATAAGTGAGATATGCCATAAGCTCGCAATTTCTGGGGCTAGACCTGGTAGGATTTTTTAAAATCCTTTTTCCTGCCTGACAAAATTATTTTTGCAGTACAAAGACACCATGTCAACAGCTCACACACGCACCTTCCATGTACAGACCACACTGTTACGAGACCTCGCTATCAACCAATCTCTTATCTTCACAAGCGGCTGACCAACACATTCTCTCACATCTCATGAATAGACACATTAGCAAAGTTAAGCCATCCTCCCCTCACTTTTCACCTCCACCTCCCTCCGAAACGACCACCAACACCTACAGTGCGATTTTAGTTAAACAGGTCACAGCGGTTCAACAAAACAAAGACGCTTGCAGGGAGATCTAAGTAACGCACTTTTACAAAATCATGGGCATTAGTACGATTCATGCTATTTCAATGTTACAAAAGAAGCACCTCAGAAGGGCTACTCAGTAAAATTGTTCAGGAAATTCCAGTAAATTTAATAATAGCATAAATGCAATAATAATAAATACCCTAATTGTGGTAGATGAGAGGAACACTATTGATTGTCAAACCAAATCTACAAGTGGTTTCTTAGAAACCAGGCCATTTGAGACTGAAAAAAGTAAATAGAAGAGATGAAAAATAGGGCTCAGCCCTCACCTTGACATTTCTTCCTGAGAGATGTCATTAAATGTTGCTGTTTTTCTGTGTAGCTAACTATAACATGTGAGAATGTGCGTGTCACAAGAAATCAGTTGCACCCCTCGCCTGTCACAGCCTGTACCGTCAATCAGTCCTGAGCATGACGTTATCGATACAAGCCGGGAGTTTTCCTCCTCGGATTTGACAGGTTACGCATTTGTCATCCAACCAGATAAAAGCTGCTTTGCATTACGTGCGAGACAACAAAAATAACCCTTCTTTGGAGGTAAAACAACATCCCTCTCTGTCTCCTGTAAGCACTCACTGAAACACATGGTTGATTTGGAACTGCTGTTCTACCAGCAACATCATCACTCTCCTTCCCACCCTTGTCTCCATGGAGACAAGCTTCCAGAGCTGGCTGATTCCAGGCCGTTGTGAATCAGCACACACTAAAAAGGGAGGGGGAGCGAGGGTCTCTTTGTGTTCAAGCATGTCCAGAAGAACACTGTGAGCTCTCTGTAGTCCCCACACTGGCCTGATCACAGGGTACAGCCATTTGTGCATGCATATGTGAAACAGGAATATTCGGATAAATATTTCAGTATTTGTGATACGTCTCAGTCTCGCTGCTGGCCTCATTTTTCCACACCTCTTCATCTGAGAGCACCGTTCATTTATCCATAACGAATGAATATCACTTGGCCCGGTGGTGCTCGTACCCATTTTCATGCACATTAAATGCAATTTTCCCTTTATTTCATTCGTCCAAACTGATAAGACGACATCGTACAATACAGTGAAGGAGCATTGTTTTACCGGTTTTATTGCCACAATTGACAGCACATTCGACATATTTGCACAGCGAAAACATCATCCTCTTATGTCACACTGAGGATGCAGAGGCCAAAATTAGGTTATCAAATTCATCTATTATGTGTTGTCAAATAACAACGTTGTACTCTACGTCATATGAATCCACAATTTTTTCTTATTCAATCCCTTCCAGATTGATGAGTAACAGAAAAGATAATGCCTGTAAGATAGTAGATAAATATCAGGCGCCTACAGCGATCAGCCACATTAAATCTACCTGCCTGATATTGTGTGAGTCCCTCCCGTGCCACCAAAACAGCTCTGACCTGACTCAACATGAACAGGTTACCTCTGAGCAGTAGGTCCTTTGGGTTTTGTAGGGTTGGCCTGCGTTCGTGTCTGGGGAGTTTGGAGGCCAGGTGAAAGCCTTGTGCCCTTTGTCATGTTCCTCAAGCCAGTCCTGAATGCCGCATGTGGTTTGGCAGGACAACAAATGGACATTTTCCATAACAGCCAGTCGGGTAGAGATAGGTTTCTTAACAATTCTAATTAGGATTCTCTTCCATTCAGGTCACACAGAGTCAATGTGCTGCTCATGTGCATGTTGGCTCACTGGATAACTGAACAGAATACATTTTATTAATCACACATGTGTTAACCTGCTATTCTATCCATAATGGCTGCCGTGATGAAAGTCTATTATCTTGCAGGGGCGGGAGGCTCAGCCATTGTGAGTGGTGATCCCAGGAGAGGATGAAACTTTTAGGTATGTGTTGTCGAAGTAACATCCAGATGAATACCAGGTCCCAACGCTTTCCCACAGAACATTGCAATGTAACAAGACAACAGCAAGCTTTTACAAGCTTAAAACAACAGCTGACATTGTATTTCTTATTTGCAGTAAGTGACAATGTCGACATTACCAGTGTTGATAGCATGTCCCCTCCAAATCGTCATCTACCTGTTGGGTCTGAGTCACCATCGTTGCCGAATCGGCTGAGCCTAAATGTCTACACATAAACAATAGCAAGAGAGTACACATTCTATGTTCACATAAATGTATAATCCTTGTGAGCCATCTGACTGAAATGAGTGTCACCAGCTGACTGCTGTGTCACTTATAACTTTACTATCGACACTGCAATAAAACCTGCACTTAAAATGTATTGAGCCTTTATAGAGGCTGTAGGTATTATGACCGCTTATGATCCATTTTTACTCAACTAAAATAGGATGGCGAGTCAATGAATTAGAGACCCAAGTAACACTGCTTAAAAAAGACAGGTGGAGCAGAAAAGCATGTTAGGAAAGGTAGATGAGCAGGTGGAGAGCAAAAGAGAGTTCGAGAAGAAGATTTCTGTTTGTTGAGTCGAGGAAGTGTCTCTCTCCTGTGTGTCGGAGGCGCAGAACAGCCGCTCGAATCATCTCTCCACGGCGAATGTAGTGACAGCTGGACACTTCCGCAGTCAGGACAATGTCGGAAGTGTTTAGCAAAGTTGGCTTTAGAGGCATTATAATGGTTCTGCCAGAGCACGAGTGCGTATGTGTGTAAAGGTTCACAGAGGAGCGAACGGAAGAGAAGGCTTTCATCAGCTTAACACCTTCACCTCAGCTAGAAGTCTGGATCTTCATCATATTTATAGATAGACACAAACACACACAAGCATGCATACAGTGCACACATGCATGAGGCAAGCATTCATGCCATACCGTGTGTGTGTACAATTACAGAGGACGTAAACCTCATTAAAGGTCAGAGGCTACAGAGAGATTCCTGGAGTGTTATGAAGGAAGAGAGAGCAAAGAAAGTTGTGTCGGAGTTTCATTCATTTGTGTACAATGTCCCGGCTATGTTAGCTCCCAATCTTATTTTGAGTAAAATGATTAAAAATCTGTTGGTTTCAGCCTCTTTAATGTCAGGATTTGCTACTTTATTTTGTCAATTCTGGCCATAAGTGAAGAGTTTGGGGGGTTTTAAGTGTATGAGTGAATATGAGCAAATGAATGGAAGCATTTATCTATTTATTTATCATCTATTCTTGTATTCCAGCCCGGACCTTGAGTGCACTCAAAGTTCATTGTATGTCTTTTTCATATAATGACAATGAATATAATCTAATCTTTTAAACTCTTTTTTTTTAAAGGCTGTATTCTTTTGAATTGATCTTCTTTTTTTCTTTTTTTTCACCATTTTTTAACAATGTATAGAGTAAATGATTAATGGATTTATCGTTAAAGTAATAAGCAGATTAATTGATGAGTAAAATTAGTTAGTTAGTAGCGACATCATTTGACTAACCAGCAATCCAATCAAATCAATTGAAAGTTAAATAATCAACTCCTATGGCTGTGTTTAAAATATGCCTTTATTTTGAAACTCAGATCGCACTATTGTTTCACAGTCTCCGCTGAGGTGCAAGTTATGTCCTTTCAGACATTGCGAGGGGCTGGCAGACAATGCCAAGCTTCATAGCAGTGACTGTTTTCAGAAAACCTTTGCTTTTTTTTTTTGTTGCTATTTGGCTCTGCAGACTGTAAAAAATTCTTTCGCATTTTGTTAAAAAAAGGTTGTCATTTAAAATGTCTGAGGCATTTCAGCAATCAAATGGTCAATTCATTAACATTAAAATCAGTGTAATTTAGTTGAAATGTAACAGATTGTGTATCTTGATATCCATCGGGGGCCCTATATTGAGCTAACTAAAAGCATATCGTGACAAAGTATGTCTTTTCTCATCAGAAAATATTGGATCATTGTCCAAAGAATCAACATCATATCGTATCCTGATTTACACCAACAGTCATTTCTTCTCTTCCTCAAAAGCAGCCATCAATAATTTAGCTTTGCTCTGGTCCTATCGAACACGCTGGAAACACGTGCAGTTATTTACTTCAAATGGATCTCATCCTGCAGGTCACGTCAGCCCCTCCGTCATCCAGTGCAGGTGCTTTTTATGTGGTCTTAATGATGGAAGGACAGCTATCATACGTTGTATGTATTCCTGGAGTGAGACATTGAACCCCCCTCCTAACCCCGGAGGGGAGAGGAGAGTTGGGTACCCGGAATCATGGAAAAACCAAAATCAAAATCCAGAGAGGAAACAAAGGCGCAGTTGTTATCAAAGATGGATAATAAAGTTCAGAGTTCAGACGTCAAAAGTACAGGAGGTGCATCAGTCAGCAAACCTGAGGCGACAAAGGAGAAGAAAAAAGACGGAAATGTGAAGGAGCAGCGGAAAGTGTCAGAGGAATCTCTCCCAGAGAAAACAGATATCAAGAGTGCGAAGAAAAAAACCAGAGAGGAAAGACAAAGTCCAGGAAAAGAGAGACGAAAGTCAAGAAGAGAAGAGAACATCCAGAGAAGACAAAACAGATAATTCACTACAGCTGTTAGTCAAGGGTGATGACTGCTTACCCCAGACTAAAAATGAATACAGAGTTGGAATAAAGAGTGTTTTGTTTTGGGGGGGGGGGAGATGCAGGGTTCGCTGATGAGTGTTCTTCCAGATTTGTGTGAATTGTTGGTTTGGGCCCGGGCAGATCCAGGCACAAACAAAATGAAAGGGGAGAAAACAACAACCAAGCTGCCATTCTGCAAACTGTCATTCTACGCTGGAAGGCGATAAACAGGTTCAGCAAACCCACAGAGCCTAAAGTGAACCTAGACATGCCCTAATGATTAAAGAGGACTGCGCTCCTTTTGACGCAATCAAAGCAAGCGCAGACTAGACAGATCACAAGTGACACACCGGAGCCAGCACACAATGCGAAATGCCAAACCCCTGCATGGCCTGAGGGCAGGTGCTTTTTTTGTGCCACGCTAAGAACAAAGTTCCTCTGATAATGACCGTCACAAAACATCAGAGGATGTTGCCGTTTGCTCTTCGCCTTGGGAATAAAAAACACTCACACATGCGGCGCAGTCAGGTACACGCAGTGAGAGCGGACACGTGGACAGACATACTGTACATACACACACACACACACAAGTACAACGACTCACCAAGCTTTGAAAGTGCAAACAGACTGTGATTGTTAGAGGGGATCAAGCAAACAAATGATGTCATTATCTGAAAACACACTCACATGAATAAAATCAGTGGGAGGCATTTGGCATTCGTGACTTTCATAGCTACGGACTCATAGTGGGACAGAAATCAGCATTGTTCAGAATGTTTCAAATACATCTGCCATTTTTCATTTGCAAAGTCACCCCGTGAAAACGGCGTCTACCTACAGAAGGCAATCCCTGAGGGCACTCCCCTGTGCTGCTAATGGGTTTTTTAAACATTAGTGTACCGCAGGAATACAAATCATCACGCAGAAACAAGATGAGAGCAGGACGGAAGCTGTGAAACAGGGGTCCCCATGGCAACCCCACAAAACGGCATGCACTCACCATGGCAACAGAGCAGGAGAGGGGAATTTAGTGGAGATGGCGTCAGAGATGGGGCCGGTTGTTTGAAGTGATGCAGGCACGGCAGCGCAAACGGGAAAAAATTGAAGCATGATGTTACCTCTGAGAACAGATACTGGTACGGATGTCAACATCTCAAAAGGAGAAAATGTTGCATTTTTAAATTGAGATGGATCAAATGACGTGTGTGCGATGTGAAAGCAACTTGGAGAGACAAACTCAAAGAGATCTAACCCCGAACTCTGCAGTCTCTGTGAGCTACATGGTGCCTCTTTCAGCTCTTTGTGTTTGTTCTCCTTTTGCCATTTCAATTCACGCTCACCAACCTTTTTTCCAGCCTTTTCCAGAAATGAAAACAAAAAATAAATAAAAATGTGCACGTTCTCAGTGTACCGGTGGGGTTATCATACAAACCCCAACACCAAAAGGCGTAATGAAAGATTCAGTAACACAAGAGTGATTTGTTAACCCATTCAAACCTGAAGAAAAGATATTTAATGTTCAACCTGATAACCTGACTTTATTGGGGGGCTTTTTACATGTTAAAAAATGTTTTATTAGTGATGCACATTAAGAAGGCACTTCACAAACAAATCTTGACTGTCAGTTAAATTTTAATCCATGTCTGTGATTAAAAACTGAAACACAAAAACACGCGTCGATATTAATCACTCTGGTTTCTGGTTTTCATTAAAAGTGACTGGCTCGTGTGTCAGCTGAGGGTGGATGAGACAGTGCCATTGGTGCCAATGTGAACTCAGGACACCTTTTAGACAAGGAAAAACCTGACTGAGATTGTCAGCTGCGCACCATGATCATTTTCTCCTTTCTGTTTCATCGAATAGCTGGCAAACTGTTATTTGACTCGGAGATGTGCATAATTTCTCTGCGCTGGTATTCAGCCACCCTGGGGGGAGACTGTCTGCTCAGCTGTCTGCTCAGTGGAATAATCAGAGCAGGTGGGTGTGGCAGGGGGCTTATGTCAACAACATGACTCAATGTCTCCATCTAGTGACGGAGAGAAAAATTAAAAATAACACATTTCTCTAACAATCGCGGTCACGTTGTTTTTAAAGGCGTTTCTAAAATCAGTTAAATTCAATGTTTGAAATGATTTAAGGTCTTACTGAAAAATGTGCTTCTTCCTGGGTTGATGCAACCTTTTAAAGGCCCTTTTTTTTTTTTTAATTATTACTGCAGTTTACAGGATTTCTGCTGCACATTTTCTTACTCATAATTAGACCCATGTTACATTTATACTGTAAAAAATACACAGGAATATATCCACTGTGGGACTCATTGCTGTGTATTCCCTCTAAAAGTCAAAAGTGTACGCACAAAAAGTTTAACAAGGCAGTGGGGGAGGCAGACTGAGGACTAAAACATAAGAATAATTTTTCTGTTAAGGGTTTAATTTCTGCCTGGCAGATGTGAGGCTTGGAAACCATTCAGAAGGAAGTGCAAGGACACATCCTTAAACAACGGCATATGCTTTGGATTTTGAAACTGCTGCAAGATAAGTGACTTATAATTGGTTT
>KV751325.1:7770343-7791898 GCA_001698575.1 Mola mola
ACTGTAATTGAACTTTAATTTCTAAGTAATGATGTTGGTTTTACTGTTCCAAGAAATTAGAGACTTGATTATCATTTTCCGAACAAGGCTCATCTTTTGAATTTATGAGGAATGCCATCATTTGGTGAAAAGTGGTGCCAAAAAAAAAAAAAACAGATTCTGACATTACCGCATTAAAGCTATTAGAAATATTACACGAACTGCACATTTGTAATTTTTCATCTCATGTAATAGAATAAACTCTGAATTATTAGATTTAACACTGGCTGCACAAGAGTTAGGAGTCTGGCAAATTAACGAATCACTCGTTAGCATTATTATTAGAGTGCAATAGTCAATAGAAAAAAATCTAAAGTAGGACACCACAGACTAAATAAATACCTCTTATTCAATACAAATATTTCTGTCAGCAGTTTGATTTATTCCACAGAGCAGATTGGATTCATTACAGGTCATCGCAAAGTTGTCTGTACAGCAACTCCCTCATAACACCCATAGACTTATTATACAACTTTAAAAATACATATGCACAAATGAGTCTGATCTCAGTGGTCATATATTACCAATATTACTATGCACAAAATAGAAAACTAGCATCTGTTTTTGACATCAATACAGCGTGACTGCAATATCATTTCTTTTGCATGATTATACACACAAATTAGTTATTATGCAGCACATAGTCACCATTTATTTCTTACTGGATATTGCATAATAAATACAATCTGCCTTTTAAGACTTTTGATTCAGACACATGAGCTGGCATAGACTGACTCAGCTAAAACCAAATAAATAAAACCCAGAGAGGGTGAGGATAAGGGAGAATGAAATGAAGAAACAAACAGGTGCGAGACATGACCTCGAAAGGCTACTGTGCATCGCTGTATGTGTACTCGAACTGATTGGGTTTATAATAGACCCTGAGACAGCCTGTCTAACCCATATCCTCCCACACAGCGCCGTCGGTCCAGTTGGAGAGTCAGCCGGAGCAGTCAGCTGAGAAGACATTTGGCTAGTATAGTTGCTATCAGTAAGGCCAGCTGCTTTGTTCTTGAGCAGGAAGAGCTTCAATTCTCCACTTAACACCGCCAGCATGAAAAAATAGCAACTCAGTAATAAAATCATGGTAATGCAGGTTACATTGTTTCTGGATTCTTTAATCTCAAGTTCTGAAGTTGTAATCATGAACTTTGCATCTCCTTGTGGCATTAAATATATCAAACAGGTGTTTCAGTGAAAAGCAAAATGTCCTAAAACGTCACTTTATGACACCAGATCTATGACATGTTTTCTGATCTGGGCTAAAGAGCCTGGTGTTTTCTATGATGCATTGTTAGGGAAGCTCTGTCCTGTTCGGTTGCTATATATTCTTAAAAGAGAACCTTCCTCTCTGAGTTAGAGTGGTCTGGCTCTCCTGTACAGAGCAATGACGTCCGTTTCACATCATCATCAGAGAGTCATTTTGAACACGTCTCCCACTTTGTGCTTCACACCTGTTCGTTTAACAGCCTGCTGTGAGGCTCAGTTCAGGCTGGTTCGCCCAAGACCTCTTCAGGGAGCTGTGACACAGCCTTCAGATTATCTGTACAAATATTTTTTGTCTCCATTATTGACATTATCTCATTCTTTCCTGCCCGTCCTTTCAGTTTTGTACTCCCCTGCTTCGGTTTCTCCTCTTCCTGTTCTCTCTCGGTCCTTCGCCTTTTTCCCCCCCCTCACTGAGCTTTCACATCTTTCCCTCAGTGTTGCAAGAGGAAGTTGGTTGCCATGTTGATGTCATTGTTTGAAGCTCTGAGGGCCTCGAGTGCATCAATCCTTGAAAAACCCATTTCCACCAACCGTGCAACCTGCAAGAGGGGGAAACCAGTTGATGGTCACCAGCTAAGACAGAAGCAGCAGATAAATCATCAGACACTACATGAGGCTGCACGCGTACAGTGGACAGATGGACAGGAAAAAAAGGCAGCAGACTGTCGCTCAATAAAAATTCTGAGTCATCCAGATCATTTAATATGTAACAAAATGAAAAACTACCAGAGGGACAAGGGATTACCCACCTGCTCCTCTGCAACCAGAGAGTTGTCCAGTAGAGGGGGCTGTGAGGACTGGGGTGCCTGCGCCTGGGGTTGGGGCTGCATTGGGGAACGGTTTTGTCCTCTGTGCCTCAGGGAGGGAAACAACCCGGTCCACTGTAACAACCCAGACTACACAGACAAAAAGGTGAGTGAAGTGACATTGTTTATCAGTGAGGCTATAACTGTCTGTATGTGTCCATCCACCTGCGGCTGGCGCCTGGTGCTCCTCCTGGCCTCGTTGTATTGGGCCAGCAGCAGCTGCTGGTCGAGCATGTCCATCCTTTGCTGCCTCTGGATGTCCAGAGTGGCGCCCATCCCCAGGGGAGTCTCACTGCTCGGCTCGGAGCCTTGAAGCACACAGGTCAAAAACACATTCATGAGCAGACAAACCAAATGAATGCTGAGTAAAAAGGATTACTCCAGTGTTGGGGACAAGTTTCAAGATATGCATGTCTTGATTGTGAGAGCATACATTATCCAAATATAATCCCCTAAACACTGAAATCCTGTTTTATGCTGTCTTAATACCAGGCTGAAAAACAATGTTTTGCTGCACTCTCTGGTTTAAAGTTTTAGTCCCTGTATGGTTGGGTGTTATCGAATCCTGTTGAAGCTGTAATCACACCCAGCAGTGATGTTTCTGGGTCCTTCAGGACACATGCAAGCTCAAAAGTCATACCAGTGCAGGTCAGCAAAGACAAGATCGTCAGGGAGTGTTAAGTTTGCACATAAGAGATAAGAGACTGGACAGTTAAAGGAGGACATTTTATGAAACTAACCTTTCAAGTAAAGTTTTGTCAAAAAAATAGAAATGTATTTTTATTATTGTAAACTGTATGCTTGCAAAGTATTTAAGACTACAACACTGAGTCATAAGTAACTTATTCAATTCGCTTAAACTTTTCTTGCAGGTTTCAACTGATATCCATTTTGTCGATGAATAGCATCTATAAAATTGTGAACATGACCCTAATTCCTAATTCCGAGCTCAGGAAAATAAAGTTTGACCAGTACTGAACCTTTTTAGCCAGCTAAAAAAAATTCAACATTTATTTTATTTTTTCTTAAGTTGATGAGGGCAGATGAAAAAATAGAAAGTCATTCTGCACCGTCAACCTGTTTAAATGTCTAAAACATTATTAATCCACAGTTAGACAGAGAGACAACAGCTCCCTGCCCAGCCGTTTAGCACTGTGGAAGGGTTTGCACAGGATTTGTGTATGTGATTATTAACAGTTTGGACTCACTCGAGAAGAGCGGCTCCAGAATATGCCGTCCAATACGAGACACCGAGATGGGGACAAAGAGGAGCTTCTGTAACCAAAGGATATTGGAGTGGTACAGTCCACCTGAGATCTGAAAGACACATCGATTTACGTTAGCCGTAGGCCGTAGTGTACACAGCTCTGCGCCTCTGTTTAAAACCAGAGTACACGCACCAGTCCGCTCAGCGCGAGAAGCCACATGAAGGGGCTGGAAGTCAACAGCTGGAGCGAGAAGACACAAAAAAATGATTAAACGAGCATATGAGCAGAGGTTCAAGCATTGATTAATGTAACGGAGAGCACAAAATAGACATACACACATCCCCTCATAGGCTTACCTGCAAGCCTACGATGTAGACCAGAGACTTGTTGGTGATGTAGAGGTGGCCCAGGATCTGTGTTATTGGCATTCTGGGTATTAACAGGTAGAAAGGCACAAACAAAGAGAAAACTGGAGCGAGCCTGTGACAGGCAGAAGGGGGGAAAAAAAAGACACAGACAATTAGTTACATTTCAACCTTGAATTCAAATATTTTAGTGTTGTCTGCGACTTTAGGTTATTAAAAAACAAACAAACAAAAAAAAAAATCGGGAGAAATAGCCTTCTACTATTCATTCATACATTAAACAGAAAAATACATCATAGACATGAAGGCAGAATGAACACTGCTGCTACAGCACACCCTCATCTTAATACGATATGCTTTAATATAATGGTGGGAGGGGATTAAGAAATTTCAAAATAAGAATTGCTTACATTGTGATATGTGGGGTAAAAAAAATAAAGATTTTCCACTTTAGGAACACTTGTTATGAACATTGCTTTAACGCATCATGAACCAAACTAAATACAAGGCAATTCACACTGTATATAATTTCAGCATCCTGAGTGGCTATCAAAGGGACAAAAATATTCTTTTTCTTTTTAGGAGGTGCAGCAGTCAGTTAGATGCTTTAGTAAAACCCAGCTTGCGCTGAAGTTACCAAGTTACTCACAGTCCTGCAGGCAGTTCCTCTACTTCATATTCAAAGAGAAGCTGGAAAACCTGGGCCAGCAGGAAATCCATAAGTGCAGAGAGACACCAAGTACCCAACAAAAAGGACTAAAAAAAAAAACAAGAGCATCAAATACAGTTAGGTCCAGAAGTATTTGGGCACTGACAGTGTTTTTAGCATTTTGCCTGTATACACCACCACAATGAATGTGAATATAAAACAACCAAGATATGAGCAAAGTGCAGACTTTCAGCCTTGATGTAAGAGGTTTCACAAAAATATGGCATTAATGTTTAGGAATTACAGCTATTTTATGCAGAGCACCTCTACTTTCAGGAGCTCCACTTTATATTTGGACAAACTAACATACTTGTAAATATAACTGTAGTTTTTAATATTTAAATGAAAATCCTTTGCAGCCAATTACTGCCTGAAGTATCAAGGCCATGGACATCACAACAATTTGGAGTTCCTCCCCAGAGATGCTTTGCCAGGCCTTTACTGCAGCCACCTTCAGTTGCTGCTTGGTTGTGGTTCTTTCTGCCATCGGTTTTGTCTTCAGTAACCAAACAGCTGATCTTTTGGGTAGCGATCATGTTGCTGACTTGGCCACTGAAGAATATTCCATTTGCTTCAAACAGCCACAAATTGCTTTCACAGTATGTTTAGGCTCATAATCCCACTGCATCCATAAAGATGAACACACTATACACACATTACATACTAGAACATCATACTGATTTCTAAATTATGTTCATACACTTGATTTTCCCACAGCAGATCTTAACCTGTTGTTTTTGTTTATGAAAGCAGCTGAAAACTAAGTAAATGCACATGTTACAATAAATCCATCTGGACAGTCTAGTTCAGTTGATGTGTGCATCAGTCTGTACGTATCTGTCAGTGGCTCTGGTACTCACAGCAAACTTCCTGGTCCCAAACCTCCTCTCAAAGATTCTGAAGTTGTAGATGAGCAGGCTGCTACAGAAGGCGTCTTTGACATCGAGACAGACCAGTCTACCGCACAAGAACCTCCAAAGCTGCATATGCAATGCAATTTAAAATCTTATTACATGTGAATAAATCATTTCTGTCAAATCTGGATTTAGTATATTGTTAAGAGAGGTACCCTCCAAACCTGCATATGCAATGCAATTTAAAATCTTAATACATGTGAATAAATCATTTCAACAATTCTGTCAAATCTGGATTTAGTATATTGTTAAGAGAGGTACTTAAAATGTGTAGATACTTTGATACTTTTAATATATACACTATGGATTGTTTATTTTTATTTTTTCATCGCAATTGCGCAATCTTAATCTCCTGGTGAAGACCATGAGATGTGGTTAAAAGCTTGGGCAAGAGTTAGTCAAAGTAATGGTCAACTATAAATGTTCATGCTCATTATTAAAATCATAAAAACAATGTGAGAGCCCGACCAATATATAATTTCGGGCAATATCATTGGCCTATCACAGATACATCAGTATCTGCTTATATGTTATCGATATGGGCTGATATAAAAAGAAAAAAAACAGAGCACATAGCAGAAACAGATGGGCTGATTTGTATTACATTTCCAGTGAAGGTTAGTCTTTCAGTCTGTAAAATCTTTTGCCTCCTTTGTATATATTTGATACACATATCTGATAACCTCATTTGAGGAAGTGAAAAATGTGTTGTGTATCAGCCAATATCAGAACTTCTTTACTCCCTGATATCGGTATCGGCTCCAAAAATGTCATATTGGTCAGACTCTAGATCTCTCTGTACTAAATGCTTATTTGTCTCAAATCACTCTTCCTTTTCGGACCGGGTCCAAGCCTGTTAATCCGTGTGAAGGTTAGAGGCACATCTCAGATCATCTGGAGATGCTGGGTGTTGGTTTTAGGCCCTCACACGTGTGTATCGCTCTGACAGACAGACAGACAGACAGACAGGTACCTGGTGCTGGTGTGTGGCAGCCTGCAGGTTGTACATGAACAGCTCCTGGTACTGTGGCAGCAGGAGGGACATCACAGTCAGCCCATTGAGAACCAGCAGGAGGCCTTTACACAGAGGAGCCTTGTCTGTCCGCAACACAGACAAAACAGAGTTTACAACGCGGTCGCCTCCTTCCCTCAGCAGCAGGGGGCGTGTTATTGAATGAGAGAGAAGTGGTTAAATGCACAGCGAGGGATACACAACATTGTCCTCCTCTCTTGTTTTAATAACCCAACGTTACAAACGTAGCTGAGTGACTCACAAGGTGCCTCATCAACAGACATGGACCTTCTTCAACAACGACACCTTAACCGAATCAACCGACTGCACGAAAGGGGAACCTGCATCTACAGGTTGCTAACTGGCGTAGCCGAATACGGCTGGAATTGGAAAAAGTGTCTTTACTTAATGAATGAGAGCGACATGCTAACTTCAGTTAGCTCAGGCAGCCGCAGGAGAGACGGCCACAGGGCTGCGCCTGCACGGCTGTCAACTTACGGTGGCTCCGGGATACTTACAGAGGCTTCGGGAGCCGGCGGCGGTGAACATGGTGACGAGATGAGTTACGGGATCCGGATGAAGGCCGTGAATCCAAAGGCACCACGAGACTAACACGTAAACAGAGAAATAAAGTTGGACAGAGCGTCCATGCTGCGACTGTCGACAGGAGAGGGGAAAGGGAACTCCTACAGAAGCCCGAGAGGCCCAAACGTCTTAGTTCGCGATCCGCCGCTGAAATAGGCCCCAGTTCGCCGGATGAGGGCGCTGTTGCTCCGTGTTAAAGAGGAGACGAGCCTCAGACATTATTATTACTATTGTTATTAATTCTGGATTATGTTCTGCTGTAGTCTACACTCACGTCTGAGTAAAAATAAAGCTTTAACATTTAAAAGTTACCTTTTTAAACACGTAAGGCATCCATATGAATACAACCTGAGTAAAAAATCTTGAAGTATAGTATATTGTAAATGTAATCATAATAAATAAATGCAATTTAATTTCTTGTTTAATTTACATATATTTACATCTATGTACTATACTTTAGCTAGATTATAGGTGGAATGCAGATCAAGTGATCAACAATTCGGATTATGAAAATCAGTGTTTTTTGTTTTTTTGTTTTTTTTTTAAAAATCTTACCGACAGTAAAAATGAATTTAAATTAATTTCAAAATGTGCTTCTATGACTCTGATGCAGTACATAATCGGCAAAGTAACTTGTAGCAAAAGTTATTAAATCAATCAATCAATGTGCAATGTTAAGAACAATATATTTCTCCAAAATGTAATTGATAGAAAGTTTTAAAAAGTGGCAGAAAATGGAAAATGGAAGAATATGGAACTTTTACTTAAGCACAGTAGTTAAGCACATAATGTAAAACATCACAAAGTCAGAATTAGTTCTATGTGTGGTTGCTGAATGCATAAAACCAATTAAAAATAATTACAATTTTTAATTCTTAATTTTCTAATTCAGGGATTGTCTTTGTTTTGTAGCTGAGTGTCTAATTTGTGAGGACCACCCTCCCAAACAAATTATCAAGTCTTTTGAATTTTAGTAACTGGTCGATTACGTTGCATTGACATTTTTTATTTATGTGAATTTTTGAGCACATTTAAATAGAAAAATATAGGCCTATCTGTGTCTATTACAAAGCCCACTATACGAATAGATATGAATCCTATTTAATTAATGTAAGGTAATTTACAAATTAATTAAAGTTCTGAAGTTCATAATTGAAGAAATAAACACACAGAAAATGGGAATTTGTGTTTGCAGTGATAAATTGCTACCATTGGTATGACTATTACTGCTACTACTGTAATCGTCATCATCATTTAAAAAAATCACGTATTCTAAGAGTAAATCAGAGCACAAAATGAAAGTTAACAAAAATGATAAAGTAAAGTCACAGTAAGTTCATAAAACATACAACACATTAAAAGTTTACAACTAACTTTAACAAGTTATTAACAAGTTAAAAAATATAATATGAAATAGTAGCTGATAGTCTGTGTCTTACTTGCAGCAGTGTTGTAGCCAGATCATCTTCCTGATGATGGGCTGTCTCCTTACCCATGATACACACTCCCCTGAACCCTGAAGGTCGGATAATGTCGATCCTTAGCGTTTGCATCTATTACCCATTTGTTCGTATGTAGTATAGGCCTGACACACATGGCAGCAGGAGCCAGGAGTTCTGTGTTTTCAGTTTTCTGACATGCTAAGCGTCAATTATCCTTGAGCAGGATGTGGCTGCACAATGTCCAGATTAATGACTTTTTCTTATGGTCCCTTGGCCTGCTGCACACAGTGTCCTATCTTGTCAAGGTTCAAACTTCCTCTGCAGAAGACCTGCTTTGTCTCACACTACAGGCTGCCAGTTTTATTCTCATCAGACCATGTGCACACCTTCATTCCTAGCTGTGGCCGAGACTGAGACTGAGCCTGTTGATTCAGTGTTACGTCCAAGTGCATTCGAGAAGATATGGTGAACAGCTGTCTAATAGTGTTGCCTTTCCCCATCACACAGATGCAGCGACGTGTTAGTTCTCATTGGTTAGTTCCCACCCATTAGGTCTATTTGGTTGCCTGTGGTCAGATGTGACTGCAAAGCAGAGCTCAGGAACAGCTTGCTAATTGTGTTTCAGACCTTCTCTGTCACTGATGTGGGAGTGAGGTCTAAAAAGGTTGCTCTGCCCCTGTTCTCAATCAAAGATAATCAGATTCAACAGCGCAGAGATGTGTGTATGTATCTGTGTGTTTGTGTGTGCCTACCAATAAAAGAGACTCCAGATTTGGAGACAGCCTTGACTCCCGCTGTTTGCTTTGTTCATTAAGAGGAGATGAGCAGATGGTTTGCTGGTCTGTTGTGCAGTACACACATGCAGGCGCGTGCACACATGCAAAATACACGTACGCACATGCATGCTCAGTCCTGTCACCTTAGCTTTATCCTCCATTTATCTTTTCCATTACGCATCTCTTGGCAGGACAATGCCACTGTGTGAAATGTGAGGGATCAGTGTGTGTCTTTATGTGTGTGTGTGTGTGTGTGTAAGAGTATAGCGTGCTGAATGAAGTCACAAACCTTTTCAGTCAAGACAAGTCTCTGAGGTGGTCATCTGAAAAGCCGATGACTCATTCACACATTAGTTTACGTGAATCATTGCTATTCACTTGTCAGCCGCTCTGCATTCAGGAAGAATGACTTGTAACAGAGGTTTTGTTTTCGTGCTGCATCGCCGCTTATCTGCCTGCGTCCAGGAAATAAACACTGTACATTTAGACAAGGTTGCCTAAGTAAATCTGGCCGCTGAAAAGACTTATTTTTCGCACAACAAACACGACCTTAAATTAATCACTGAGTTAAGTAGGAGCATCCACAGTCTCCACTATATTAACTTATCAGTTTCAAATATGTCTAAATGGTGTAAATGTGATTGTCGCCCCCCTTCCATTCTTTATTACACATTTATCCATAACTCTGTTAATCAATGGAATCAGATGTGATTTTGCATTGCCTCCAGCTGTACAGATTTTTCTTTTAATGCCCTAGAGCATGATTTAGGAACATTTAGATATCTTTGGTAAGTACTTTCCTCGAATTCTAAATGATAAGACGAACCAGATATATGCGACACTTCTCGCCAACATTAGTCAAAATATTCACACAGCAAAAAATATTGGTTCTTTTCAGGATATTGTCATAATGTTTCACTCAAATACAGCACACATGTGATGCTGATCACCACCCTTCAGTCGATAGTCACGCGCATTTTTGAAGATGGAGGAAAAATCAATGCCAAGTAACTAACCAGTCTCTCACATATTAACAAGAGCACTCAGGCCTTACCTTCCTCCACAAATCTCAGGGAAAAAAAACAGTAAAATGAACTTTCAGTTGTGAAACAAAGTAAGACGCACCGACACAAATTAATAAAAAGAATTTGTATTGTTTGTATTGTCAAACTGTACTACTGCATAACATACACAATACAAGTCATTTACTGACTGTACAACATGCCAATTTTTTTCATAATAATAATAATAACAAAAATGATGACTATATATATGTACACAACTGTGCTACAAGTCATATCCATCACTTGTCCAGATAAACAGCACTGACAAAAAAAAATATAACAACTATGTCCATCTTCAACTAGGAATGTAAAAACCTTGATTGAAAGAAACACAGTCAACACATCATCAGAATAAAGTACTCTTCTCACTATGGCCAAGATTTGTTGATAAATGTAATAAATTAAATGAGAAAACAACGGAAAAGTGGGAAGGTCACCCTTGAAATGCAGGGATGCGTCTTGACAAGGTGGAGATGTCCCTGCGACTGAGCATGCCTGTCGATTGTACTTCTCAAGAACAAATCTTCATCACTCTGGTCTTCCATTCAACTCCCCATACATCCATCTGTCCATTCGCCTCATCTTCAGTACATCCCAGCGGTCTGCAGGAAGACTCTACTTTCTGTAATCCACACAGAAATACAGATTCACAAGCACGGAAACACCAGGAGAAAAAACACTTCCTGTGATCAATGTATTCATTCGAATCCCAAATAAGGTCCTGCACAACCCTAACCAACTCATAATAAAAGACCACTATTAAGTAAGGCTCAGTTGAAAGTATTTTTCAGCCCCTGATCCCCGTTTTTGGCGATAAAACTTCCTGGAACAAAGGAAGCACATGCTGCACTGCTGTCTGTCAGACAATTCCCCTTTAAATGATTTATTACTGGGTGTTAATTATGCAAATGATGCCCAAACAAACTTGTCACGAGGACAATTAAGACAGCCATTAATTAGTGGCCAGTTCTCTTCTTGCTTCACTGACATTCAATTAAAAATTGCCTAAGAACAAGCAATGCTGTCTGGTACAGCGGGCCAAGCACGGTACAGTGCAGAGGTGGGCTGGAACGTGCTCCTGCTTGATGAGGCCAGGCCACAGATCAAGGCCACGTCTACCTCTGTCTGTTTAAGATGTAACATGTGGGTTTTTCTCATTATTCTATCCTGGTGAAGACAATAACGTCGGCAATATAAATAAATGAAACGCTTGTCTCCATTAAGACAGTAGCCCCCGTGAACTGCCTCATGCTTCATTTGATTTTTGTCCTGGTTTGCAGGAGCTCTCTCCCTGTGAAATCTTTGAAAACCTGTTTCCACTACAGCGGTCAGTTAAGCATCAAAAGCAGCAAGGAGGTGAGGTAATGAAATCTGTTGTCCCGGGTCAATGGATAGGAACTAAATAAATCCACAGCTGCAGGTTTGTTTATTTTGCCATTCTTACACAGAAATGACACATAGTCAGTTTGCCAATGCTACTAAGTAAATTATTACCACAGAAACCATAGGCTTTCATGAAGTGAAGCTAAAAGAAAGACAAATAAGCTGTTTTAATGGTGGCAGCAATTTTCAACTTATTTTTTGTCCTAAAATTGCACAATTGCACTACTTCTAATCCTATTGCACAGGAAGTTCAGTATCAGGTGTTTTGTGTCACATCTACATACTGAGGGAGCAGTTTTTAGTGATCCGGACCTTGTACTGTTGCCTTGGTGTCCAGCCTGTGGTCATCATGGTTGCTCGCGTCCACGTCCTGGGTCACGGATTCTGTGTGAGGGGGAACTGCCGATGATTGATGGCCTGTAGTTTAGTCATTAATTAATAAAGACACTTAATTACGGGTAAATGAACAACTGAGGCTTTGTTGCACTTGCTAGGTGACATGCAATATAACAATGGGAATGACTGTGATAACTAAGCTCAATCAGCAGAAACAACAAATGTGTGAAGTATTTAAAAAATAAATAAAACATTTTCTATGTGTACCTGTATGTGCAGTGGCAGTGTGCAGCAGGGTGTGCTCCGCCTGATCGCGGAGCTTGACCTCCTCTTCCAAGGCCTCCTGTAGCCTCCTCTTATTTCTCTTTTCTTTCTTCAGACGCTTCTGGATAAGAACTGAATAAATAAATAAATAGCAGAGAGGAGGAGAAGGGACAGATGGCAGGAATTCAGAAAAGGTTGAAAATACATTTTCAGGTGCTTCTAATATATTCATACCTTTCATTTAACTCTATTGCTGTAGGCATTTGTTTACTAATCTTTTTGTGCGCGGTCTCCCTGTTTCCTTTAGACTTTGAGGATATTGTGAGCTTGGACCGTTGTGGTGTTTGAATGAAATGTTCATTACAGAGTTTGTGACAAAAGGTAGCATCACTCCTTTGCTATGTGATTAAAAAATGCAACAGATCAACAAAATCACATGACTGGCTACTACAGTCTGGCTACTACAGTCGCTTTCTACCACCAAGCTGCAAACCTCTCCATGTGGTGTGGTCTCATCGATCAAACAGTCCTTCATTGGCAAAGTATATGATAGCTTATGAGAGCATGCCAGGCATAATTTAGCTTGTGGTGTGATGCCAGAATCAGTCTATTTCACCCGTGCAGGTGCTTTGAAGGGTAAGGTACGATAGGTGTCCTCCCTTTTACTGTAGTTTGATTGGTTATCCTGTCAGCACAGAAGTAGATTAGAACACCTGAGTTTAGGTACAAAAATCAACACTATTCCAGTGTTATGTATAATTATATGGGGTGAAATTTAACACTCTCAATATAGTTTAGAAATGAAACAACACTCCAATCAACACCTGCCAACTGGAATCATTTCTGTGAAAAAAAAAACTAAACTAAACTAAACATTAACACCTGTTTCTGCAAAGTCCATGAGCATTTTCTCCCCTAGACGCTGCACGTGTTTCTTGATGCAGCGTGGCCTACCTCTGTTTTTCTGCTCCATGCTAAGCTGTCTCTCCAGGGTCTCCCTGAGCTCCCTCTCCCGAACCAGCTCCATCTTCAGCTCCGTCCTCTCCAGCTGGTCCTGCTTCTCCTGTGCCCGCGCATTCTCTATGGCAACCCTCAGAAGACCCTGCTTGGAGACACATGGGCGGACATCAACAGGTTACACATTGGACAAAAGCCTGGAGCACCGAGAGATTCCTAATCATCTGATCTTTAATTAATCCTACATTTTTCTTTGCTACTATTTTAACAAAGGTTAGTATGTTTTTAAATTTTCAAGGTTTCAATTATTTAAAATGAACTGCAGTTAATATAAAGAAGTTAGTTGTTAAATTCGATCACACTTAATGTTGATCTTAAAAACATGTTTCCCTGTGAGAGCCCAGCCAGCGAGCTCCTTCTTTCATTGTGACTTTGCTACAACAAAAGACGTGCAGAATCTGAGAAGCAGGTCAGCACACGCCCATCCAAATTACTGCTAAATGTCTGCTTCGTCCACTATTTACCATTCAGGAAATCCCAAAGAATAGCTCATCAATCTTCCTATTCATCAAGGAGTATAATGATAATAAAGCCCCGGCAGAGCCTCACCTGGATGTTCGTGAGCAGGGTCTCTATGGAGGACAAGCCTTCCGGAAAGATGAAGGGAGCGTGGTGGAGACCTGCTGGGAGCTTCTGTCCTGCAGAGTAAGAGACTCTCTCACAGCTCTCCCTGCCTGATGGGGGTTTCTGGTACACCTGTCTATCACAGCCCACCCTGCTTGTGTGATTGGCCAAGGAGCTGCTGTCTGGAGGGCAGAAAGACATTTGGATGTCGAGTCAATAAGCACTCCAGGTTGAATACATTCCACACAAAAGGCTTTAGAGTTTACATTCGATTTGCTGGCATTTTTTTTTTTTTTGGTCAACAAAAACTGAACCAACTGAGCTGATCCAGCTACAAGTCTAAGGCTAAAAGTGAGTACTGCACTGTGCCTAATTAAATACTAAAGTAATCTGAAAGATGAGCCACTGGCCAAAATAGTACCAAATGGCCCTGAATGGCCCTTTCACATATATATCATTCTGCACTTAAATATAAATGC
Organism: Mola mola; assembly: GCA_001698575.1. NCBI lineage: Eukaryota > Metazoa > Chordata > Actinopteri > Tetraodontiformes > Molidae > Mola > Mola mola. The sequence goes on from KV751325.1 coordinate 7,784,576, forward strand.
TCAAAACCTGACAGAATGCACAAATATTTTAGGATATAAGCTTTTAAAAATTTGAAGGGTCTAGTCATGTCGACATCCCTGTCTTCAGTAGGAACAGAGTTGTTGATCAAAACATACAGGGTGCACTCATGCATTGTGTGTTTTGGTTGTTTCTTGCATTTTGTTGACAATGACAAAATGATACTCATTGGAGCAATAAATGGCTTTACTTTCCTTTTGAAATGAAAACGTCTTTGAGACACATTACCTTCATCCGGTAGATGATGATTTGTCTAAAACATCTTACAGCCGGTGCACTAAGCATCAGCTAGAATCATTTCTCTTTTCCTTTAATCCCTCCTGTACTTCGAAAGCACTGTTCTGCAAAAGCACTATGTAAACTAATTTTTCTGTTTAATAGCTCTTTTTTAATCCATCAGGTGTCTATTTAATTTAAAACCTGAACACATATCATCATCCAAGCGACAAGGTTGAATGCAACTTCTTTGCATTTGTAGCTAGTACATTTAATGACGTGTAAAGATTAATCCAAGAATATATAGGTCTTTGCACAAATATCTGCGTGCATGTGGACATACGCAGAAGTCCTGGTCCAGGGCTGTGAAAATGTGGTTACCCTTTATTAGATGGCACCACGCCGATTGATAATGCATCACAGCTTGACATCTCCCATAAAAACAGCCAAGAAGCTGCATTATGGATGACCATCTGTTTGTAAACCTGAGAACTGTGCGTTCCTGATTTGTGGCAGTGGGGGAGATGAAGATTAGCTATTTTCTGCCTTTATTTTTTTCCCCACATCAGGCCGCCGCTCACTATGTGTCGACTGTCATCTGAGCCACCAAGGACGAAGACCTACTGGGAGTCCGCCAGTTGCCGCGAACATGCGATGTGATATCTGGCACTTTTCTCCGTCTGTGACAAATGACAGTGTTTTCTCCACTTAGCTGACCGCAGCATCTTCGCCTCCAAACCCACCCACCTCCCCTACGCAGCTTGGGCCGCATGTCTTGGCAACTGTCACATTCAAGGTGTTTCACAGATGAGAAGCGAAGCCCCACACCACCTCTTTTTTTCCCCTCTTTCTTGCTAAAAGCATTGCTCTGTAGAGAAAGGTAATTAGCAGGTGCTGGCAAGCTCAGCGGAGGGCATCCAACTACACTCCCGTGGCTCACATACAGGCTCACACACACATTTGTAGCCGTCGAAGTGCACAGTCAGCAGCGTGGGCTCCCCAGGCTCCTTGGATGTGACTGATCCTTTATTGAGTTACTGTTTTACGCCTACTTTACCTCACACTCACACACACACGTTCGGAATAAACACACACGCGCATGCAGAAGACTGCCAGCGCGTTTGATCATTTACCGATCTCCCTAACCAAGGTCACTGGCTGTTTTTCTCTTTTCTCCCAACTTCATCTCTCTTATTCCTCCCTCATGCGTCCCCGGGGCTAATGAACTTCACCATGTGAAGACTGCCAGTCAGCGGAAGAGAGCAGGTCGGAGGGGGGAAGCGAAAGAGAGAGAGAAAGAGAGAGAATAAAATTCTGCTGATGTTTGGTTAATGGGAGTGAGGTGTCAGGGATGGCCTCTGATCTTTGCTGCATGGATACATTGTTCAAAGACCACTGAAACAGCACACACAGCCAAAACCGACTCACACACACACTCAGAGATTATCATACAGTAGATTGACAGGGTGACAGCCCTGAAGTGCGCTTTGAAACTCCGTTCAATTCATTATAAAGGCATCCTATGATGGTATAGGTCAAACACAAAAGCCTGGGATCCAGCAAATGTACATGCGGTTCATTTGCATGCAGCAAAATCAATTAGGAATCAATTGCATAAATGCGATGTGTGATGCATGGCATTCACGTTGTTGGTGCCATCACTGCTTTGTCAATATGTTCACAGATACCTGACAGCATCTGAAACCTAACTTAGGAGGCCTTTGTGATTGTTAAATTCGATTACTGAATAATGTGATTCAGTATTAGAATACATTTACCCGGGCCCGTGCACACACATACAAACTCTCAGCTTCTCTCGCTGTGGATTTCTGCTGACTGTTTGTCCTTGAGCAGTCCTCATTAAGCTAATGCAAACCTCCCTGACAGAGAGAACCAAACAACTGACGTTGCAGCACCGTGGCAACGCGAGCCCTAACGACAGGGAGGCGGTCGTTATGCAGATGAGGTCCAGCTGAGAGCGCGGGAGGCCGCCTGGCTCGTTAGGCCATGGCCCTGCAAATGGCTCGCTAATGTAACGCTGCTTCCTGGTCTAATGGAGCCCTGTTTTCTGCAGATTTATTTGTCTTTGCTCTCTGCGGGAAGCCGAGGGGGCCACCAACAGCAAGTAGGAAAAGAGGTGGAGAGAAGTGGTGAGACTGTGAATCCTTATCGACCTGTTACTGAGAAATTTCTTTCCTGTTACAAAGCCTTTCCATTTCAAACTATTCTTATTAAGACCATCATGCTGGTGCCACAAGTCTGAATCGCCTGCATGGCACATTTGACCACTTTACTTTGAGGCGACTGAAATAATAAATGATTGATTGATGACTTTAACAAGAAGTTAAGGGGTCAACTTCAAATTCTTGACATTTGTACTTTATTCTCAAAGTGCGTAATGAATAAAATCTTCATCCTCTCATATTTTTTTTCTCATGGCTGGCCCTAATCCTCTTTCTTAAATTTGTGCAATGAAAGATCAGTAAAATTACTTTTAAGGATACAACATGAAGGTTGAGTGTGGCTACACCCGAAGTAGAGACTATATAACACTGTAAAAACATAACAGTGTGTCTCACCTCTGTCAGCGTGGCTCCTCTTGTTCTCCTTGCTGTGTTCCACATCTGCCTCTCTGGCCCCATGCACCACGCTGGGGGAATGTCCCAACACATTGTGATTTGATGACAACCCATTGTCCAGTGGGTCTGGAAAGAAAATATAAAAAGTTTTTAAAAAAAAAAACCCAAACCCTTTCATTTTTTTCTACCAGCACAGGTCACTAAGGTGTGTACGTACGTGCGGTTTCTGCAGTGCGTTCCATGTGAGACGGTGAACTAGACACGCTGCTGCTGTGATTGGATGAAATCTGAGCATCCTCCAGTGAAGGAGAAGGTGAAGGGCTGTCACAAACTCGCTCCTACAAATATATACAACATACAAATATATAAAATCAACTCAAAATGATGGCTCCTGTAGAAAAAGATTACTCAAACTTTGGAAGCAATAAGTGTGAACTAAAATCTGAAATAGGAAGTGTATGACGGGATAACAGGCTAACAGAGAGTTTGTTTTGCCTTTTATGCTCCATTGTTATGCTTTAAAGAAAAATAAAAACTCACTTGTTTTACCCAAAGCAATGAATGTCACAGCACATAGCCTAAAGCTAAAACCTAGTTCGTAGAGTCTGGATTGGATAATCAATAGGAGAAAAAAAAAAACACAGTATGTCCAATAAAAGGGTGGTCTTCCAGTTCATAAGGACTGTGTCTTTCCCAATTACACTTAATTTTATTAAAATTAAGTTACAATGTTATCACTTGAACTATGACATTTAGAAAGGTACACAAAATATTTATATTTTTTAAGAGGGAGAGAGATATGGAGGCTAACAAAAAAATTACTAAGGCCAGCCTGTGGCTGTGTCAACTAGCTTTTTGGATTGATACTCTCCATTTAAAGCTAGCTTTTAGTTTAGCTGTTTCTCTGTAACATAACAGTGTATTTTGGCTTTGCAGGGCAAAGTTATCTACAAATCTTCTATATTCAATTTGAAATAATAAATAAATGGCATTGTGTTGTTTACTGGAAAATCTGGCACACATATCCCTAAGCCTTGTAAACCAGATTTGGGACCTAGCCCAGTGTTTGAAAAACAATGGCCTGCCACGTTAAAAATATGACCAGACATGTATTTCCTGTGATTGACGAGGAGATTGCATTATACTGTATGTGGAATGTGTGAATTTCAGCATTTTATTGTCCTTCCAATTCTTCCTTATTCACTCTTAAGCGTAACACTGTTTTTAAGCAAAGTTGCCAACTTGACAACAATGGCCAAAGTTTCCATCCAGAATCTGCCTTTAGTCAAAGAACAACTGATTACATGCTGCTAATGATCCAGAACTTGGAAACCACCAGTACACAATTATTGATTTTAGTCATAACTACTGGATTAAAGAGGAAAAACTTTGCACGTATCAAAATATCAAATCATCATTCAATTTAAAAAAATCTATTGATGTCTTCTAACAACACGTCTGTGTAGCTAAATATTTTCATGTCCCAGGCTACCTGGTGCCAGGTGGACCCAAGTGTCACGTAAAACCTGGCTATTGGTCAGATTCCTTAAGCTGATGAGCCTTTGAGTTCACCTTAATGACAGAGGTGGGAGCCCTGGTAGGGGGTTTGGCGTGGAGATGCGCCACGTTGGCCATGCTGGCCAGCGTTGTCAATCGGTTCATTTGGCCCATGGCCATGGAAACCGAGGCTGGCGCCAGGCTTGCAGGAATCAGAGGATGTGACATCATCATGAAGGGCAACTGATCCAAAACTGGAGGAGAAAAAAACAGAATTTTTTTTTTTTGAAATTGAGAATTATTGAGGGGAGAGAGATAAGAAATACACTGAGAGTATGCTGCTTTAGACAAAGGTCAGACAAGAAACTCCATTTAAAGACCATAAAAACTGCACTACGTGTGCCTGACATGACGCAGATCTCATCTCTGCCTTCTTCTGCTGTTGCTTCAGTTGTGTTTCTCCATGACAACATAAAGGGCCTGGAAACCAATATCGTTCCTCTGTGATGTCGATTTCACCTGGATCATTACTTTCCTACTAAACCACAACTCAAAAATGTGTGCTAGTGTGTGACGACTAGGAGCAAAGTAGAAGAATGGGGTTTGGAAGCGGAAAGAGAACTGACTGAGAAACATCCGTCCTGTTCGTTACAACACAAAGTTGTAAAGACAGTGATGGCCTGAGTATATAGTTGCAAGGATTTAAATGTGTCCCCTGCAAAAACACATTTCAGACTCTCTGGAATTAAGACAAACTGGCTTTCTTTTCTTTCAGTGCCCCAGTGCTCTTGACGATAAGCCAACACCTTTTTAGAGGTTCAAACCAAACTCTTATTATCCCAGCCAATCTGTTGTTCGTACTTGTCTCTTTAAGACAAGCATCCACTATCTTTTAAGAAAATCCTTCCTGCCAACAGCACCCTAGTGGGTTGTTGCATTCCCTCTATTCATGAAATAAACAATTCTGTTGGGGGGGAGAAAATGACATAAATATTTATCATTTAATAAAAGGAAAAACAAAAACAAGAGAAACAGAGGGAGGAAGTGGAACAAAAGAAATTGATGGCAGTCCTGGTGCCGGGCCAGCAATGCACGCTGGGTAATTATAAACACAAAAGAAAAAATCTTGGACTCCATTCCACACAATTGTCACAAATAATAGAATGAGTACATGGACACAAAAAGAGGCTATCCAAAGTGGAGAGATGAAATGGAACAAAATAATTGTGGGAAAGGAAAACAAATAAAAGGCAAAGGAAGAAATAAAGAGTGAGGCGTTGACTTTATGAGTCAGGCTCACTGGACATATGTGCAGTGCTTTGTGCGTTTGGCAGATTAGTCTCTCACTTGCCCAGAGCAGAAACCAATCCAAACAAAAGATCTGTGTGAATGGAGCTAAATAACCAGATGCTCAGACTTGCAGCCAACTCCAAATATCAAGCCTTGGTTAAACACCAGCCCTCCACTTTTTTTCCCCCCTCTCACCTTCCTCCCCCCTATTTATTATTTCATTTTCACTCGCAATCTGTCTGTCTTTTAATTTTTTTTCCCCGTCTCTTTACTTTCTCTGCCCTCCCATCACTCTTTCTTATGTTTCATTAAAGAACATCAAAAGTCAAAGTGCCCCTCTTATGTTTATCCAAACAAACCATTACTGTAAACAAACAGTTACTGTAAATTTCCCAGAAGATCTTGTTAAATGCAGAAATGGCTGCTCCCTGCTCTTCCCTGGCCCATAAGGTGTCACGCTCAGCATTTGTGAGTGTGTGCGTGTGTGTAATCTGAGATTGCCTTTGTAGTGGTTAAAGCTCTGGTAGGGGCCCATCCTTCCCATAAGGCCGTGGGTGGCAGTATGGAAAAATACACATTGTTCTTATTGTGTGTGCACTGTATGTATTCTTGTGTGTTTCCATTTGACTCCATCATTAACAGTGATTAAGCTTTACAGGTTTATAATGGCTGGTGATAACCATGCCACCTAACTGTGCACAGATGCTGGCAGTCGTAACTGAGTGCATACAATGGTAAACGATGCTTAAGACCGGGAGTGTTTACGGACGTGGCTTAAAAAAAGTAAAAAAAAACAAAAAACTACACAAGCTGACACATACAAACAATTACAATCAGAGCCAAGAACGGCGGGCTTAAACATATGGTGATTCCACTTTTATTCCATTTCAATTTCTGAAAAAACAACTTCTTTTTAATTTTTGTCCTAAAGCCTTGAAGTATTTGTCTCGAAAGTGTGTGTATGCTTCCCAGGTTGATAGCGTATTCAACGCGGGCCTCCTTAAGCCCTGTCATCTGTCTAAACACACTGATGTCGCTTTAACCTGTCGATAACAGCGGGGGCGGTGCGTCTGATTTGCCTGCGTGCGTGTGTGTGCGTGCGTCGGTTCTGCCATCGATTGTCCAGCATTTTGTCGTTTGCATTCAGGATAGTGAATTAGGGTGAAGACTATTGATTTCGCTTGAGCCCCACATCTTATTCATCTCTCTATAATACCAGTGTCCTCGCACTCATCTGCTGGTGCTCCACTTTTTCTCCATTCACTGCAAAGCCAAAGCTGCACCTGAGTAGCCAAAGGGATTCCAGTCTAAAATGGTATGATTCTGCGTTGTTTTAGGAACAAAGTACCTTAAATGAACTGTGACAATGAACAGCAGAGGCTTTCTTCCAGATAATCCTGGGGTAATATCACTCAGTATGACATAGCAACGTTGTACTAAGCATGAGTAATAAGGCTGGTTTGTGTCTGATGTGAAAAATAATTTAGTTTTGAGGCCAGAGAGCAACTGTTTCCCAATTTGAGGGATGCAAACGAATTGAAAAAAAATTGGGGAAAAAAAACAAAATTGCTGATTAGAAAAAAAATCAGCTCCTTGTGCTCTGAGGGTTTGGTTTACATGAACTCACTAGTTCTAACACCTTCTGAACAACTGACTCATCGTTGCTGTAGTTTTTTTTTTTCGTTGTTTTTAACTGAATGTCTCTCGGAGGAAATATTTAGC
>KV751325.1:7800020-7817534 GCA_001698575.1 Mola mola
CTGATGGCCACTCCAGCACATTTGAAGCCTTCAGACAAAGAATCACGGAAGTCGTTTGAAGATTTCAGACGAGTGATGTTTCCCGATCTCATTAACTAAAGGCTGTTAAGAGTGTTGTGCGGATAATTAGAGACGGCAGAGGCTGTGTATTTTCAGTGGTGCTAGAACAACATTCCCATTAACACCTGACACAGGAGAAATCCCAAAGCAGCTAGAACATGCATCCGTATTTCGTCTTGGTTGGAGGGCCTCAAATGCCTGAGCGCACGCAGGTGTTCACGCACATGGAGCCGGAAGCTAATACGCTCAATTGTTTGTTTGGCTCAACAAGTTGAAGCTCGCATCAAATCTGAAACCTGGTATTAAAATAAAAATATGGCTCAAAAACGAAGAAGAGGCGCCTGACCTACAACTAGGAAACAAAATAAATGGAAAAAGTCAGGAAACAACTTGAAACATCCTACATCTGAGTTGAGTGGCAGGTATAAATTGGATCATTCACACTCCAAGGAGCAGGGATTAAATATCAAACAATGCATGTTCCCTAAACTAAGGATAATCCACACTCCTCTGGATTGAAACCCATCCTGCTGTGAGCATGTGGTCTGCATGACAGCGGACGGAGGCAATAGGAAAACACAAATCCCCGCCAATTTAGCCCTGTTATCCCAACATCTCTGTGGTGCATTGGATTGATGACCCATGTAGTTGGTCACCATCAGAGTTCTGCAAAACAGCTCATTTACATAATCACATCATAAATACCGAGAATTCATTTAATCATCTCCTCTGTTCTGATGCTCAGGGCTAAAGAGTGTTGATATGATAAGACAGCAAGTTATTAAGGAAGGAGAGAACGAGCGAGGCAGAGCGAAGGAGAGAGAGCAAAGGGATCAGCGAGTGAGTGAGTGAGCTTGTCCTGATTTAAACTGCCGCTTGGGGCCAAATGAAAATTAATTAATTTCTGTGAAGAATCAATTTCTCAGAATGACAGTGTCACATTCAATGTGTGCTTGTGTGTGTGTGTGTGTGTGTGTGTGTGTGTGTGTGTGTGTTTTCAGAGACACTCTGTGTATGCTTGTTTGTGTGTGTGTGTGTGTGTGTGTGTGTCAGAAGGAGGGAGAGATAATGGCCCACGATAACATAGCAAACTTTTAAGAGGTTTTTTTTGTATAGTCATAATTGAGATTACTAAAATTGATTATCATCAACACCATCATAGTGTTTAAATTCGGTGTTGAAATGGTGTGACGGTGGTGACAGGCCTAAATGAAAAAGGTTGTCAGTAATCGTCGGGTTTTATAAAAAAACAACAAAACTTCCAATACAAGGAAAATCAAATCATAAGTTTAAATAAAAGTAAAACATGGTGGAATATTCGTTTAAACTGGAGATGAGCAGTGGTTTACAGTAAACTCTTTAAATTAGAGAAATCTCATACGGATGTCAAAGTAGCCAAACAAATATTACCATACACTATATAAAAACATAGATTGCATGATGCATTACGACCATTTTGTCATAAAATGTGCACCAAGAAACATGCTCACTGGATCTGTTACCTGGATCTGTCAGACAACTCCACCTGCTGCACCCCTTCCTCTCTCCCCAAGCCTGACTCACCTTGCGTTGGTACAGTCGTTGTATAGTGTCTCGAAGTCCTGCCTGGAGATGAGCTTGCACCTGTTCACCCCGGGCTGGATGGCCCCGAGGCCTCGCAGCACCCGGACCTGCTCCACGTTGCACACCACCGGCGAGATGTCCAGCCGTTTCAGCTTGGTGTAGACGGTGTGGAGCCCGCCGACCAGGTGCTTCAGGAACACGTCGAAAGCCTGCGGCAGGCAGATGAGCTCCGTGTCTTTCACCGTGAACGAGGCCAGCTTGGCACCTTTCACCTCCACCAGTTTGCACTCGTTATTTTGCGGCGTGCTCTCCACGGGCGACGGGGTGGCGTACACCGGCTTGGCGCCGGCGGCTCCTCCGCTCTTTAAAGGCGTCCCGTTAGGTAGCAAGAGTTCCGCTCTGAACTGGTGAAGCAGCGCCGGGTGAGCCACGGGAGGAGCCGGGGAAGATGCGGCGGAGGTGGCCGCAGGTGGCGGAGAGTTGGTAGCCGGAGAGACGGAACTCGGCACCGGGTGGTGGCCGAGCGGAGCGAGGGGAAGGAGAGCCGGAGCAGCCGGGGTGGCCATGGTGGTCATGTCCGACAATTAGGAACAAAAGTGAAGTTCGGAGGCGGCAATTGATGAAAGTAACTTGGCTGAGCAAGCGCAGGCGCGTTGGCCGGAGAGATAGGGATAGAAGAGGAAGGAGGAGAGGAGCCGGGGGTCCGTGCACGCATCACATAGTTGTCAGAGTGAGAGGAGGCTCGTCCCCGAGCTGGAGATGCTCCTGTCACATTAGCATAAAGGGGCGGAGCCTGTCCGTGTTCTTGGAGAGCGAGAGACGCGCTCACAGAGAGGAGGAGAGAGAGGGCAGGGAGGGAGCGAAGATTAGCCTACATAAAGTTTGGATAAGCCTATTTATGAACGCCTACCGAAAACACACTTTGATATTAATGCTACTGACGAGGCTTAGTGTGTCTGTGGCCCTCACTCTGTCCTCTTCGTAACAATTTAAAACGATGGCACCACTGTAATCTTCCCACATCACCGTGTGGGACAAACGGTTGTATAATTGGGCTTGAAAATGCTTTGATCTGATCGATCGGATCTGTTTATTTATAATTTGTCTCGTTCATATCTACTATGCCACCTCTATACAAAAGACTGTTTTGACTTAGACAAATGTAGAGGGCTTTGGAAAACCCAAATCCTTATCAGTGGCAGTAAACTTTGTCAATTCAAACAAGGATTTTAAGGGTCATACTTTCTCAAATAGGAAAAAACAAACAGTTTTTTTTAGGGTAAGAAGGCAAGCGAAGGCCACTGCCAAATTACTAGTTCATCAGTGCTTAATTTAACTGTCACTGCAGCTGGATAAGCCATCCACCCAAAGGATGCTTGACTTCTGTGTAAGTGATTTAAACTGCACTCGATTCCCACCAGGTGCCATTGTTTTGACAGTGCTGAAGTCTTTTTGGAATGAATCAACAAAAATCAGACAGTAAACGTGAATCAAGAGGATCAGACTGAAGAAAGAGGGTTTCAAAGCTCATTAGAGGTGGGGGGAGCCAGTAACCTTGGTTTGACAAATCAACCGCTTTACCTGTTCCTTGTACTGCTTTCTCACCAACGCCACACACACACACACACACACACACACACACACACACACACACACTCACACACAGCTCCCATCATTTACATATGGAGCTTGCAGTCCTTTCAAAGTGGCTTTCACGGAACATTGTGCTGATAATGATCTTCGTCGTGAGGGAGCGAGAGACACAGATCTCCAGAGACCATCTCACCATAAGACAAGGGGGAAGAGGATAAAACTCCGACTGTACTCCAACTCAAAGGACTTTAACACTCTTTTCCTCACCCCCCCTCAAATAAACCCTCTTGTGTTTTTTAATTGGCAGAAATTAATCTTTAGGATGTAGATGATAGATTTACATTCATTAAAAGTCAAGAGAGGAAGCCAGGCTTGATGCTAATCAAATCTGCTTAATTATGCTTAACATGAGTATCTCCAGGGGAAGAGAGAGAGAGAGAGAGAGAGAGAGGTTGGAGGAGGGGTAGCTAACTCGAACTTTTTACTTTTTGCCTTTGATAACTCCTGCTGAGTCTGGCCTTTTCCTTGCCAAAAAGAAATGTCACGACTCCCTTTCTCTGTCTGTAGAAAACATACAGATGAAGCCATCAGTGTGAAGCAGAGCTGATTAATGTCGTAAATTCCCACCTTTACGTGCTTTAATCCCCCGGGCGAGTGCTTTGCAAATGTTTGGACTTGTGGCACCATCTAATAATAGATTTACCGATATAAGCTGCAGTTAGCCCCAAAAAAAGCTGGTGTAAACAAGGACCTCTTGAGTAATAGGCCTGTAGGCCTTAAGAAATGATCTTAACATGGATGTTAGGTTTTGTTTAATTTTTCATGGTCTTGTAAGCAGTGTTTCAGAGAATCACATTGCCAGTATAAGTTGCAGGATGCCCTGGTGGGAAGTGACTTTGTCTCACAACAGGAAGGTCATAGGTTTAATGTCTCCAGCAACTATTGTGCTTAAACTCCCATGAAATGAAACAATGAAGCGATGCTTGCTGTAAAATCTTGAAGTCACTGAGTTATAAAAATATACTACCGAAGCTGATGAGAAAGAAGCAAAGTCATAGTTTATTTATTACAGAGGTGTTCCACCAATTTTAGCACAAAGGCACAAAGAAGTCACATGAGTCAGCGTAAGATGGGCTTGAGAACTACAGTACAAATCTACAAATAAAACAATTTTGGGGCTGTGTAGTTACAAATTAGCTTATCAGATCTCTGTAAGCACCAGATTATTAGAGAGAAGAAAAATTAGTCTTTTAAGTAAATCTTCCTCTACCTATTGCCAAGATTTTTCTACCACTTTACTGAATATTACTTAGTTAATTAATATTTCAGTATTTGATAATATTTAGTCTCACAATTGTTACTGCTAATGTGATCCTTGAGCTTCAACTTGATCATATTTGTTCATTGAATGCTATCGGAGGAAGATCTGAAGCAGAATTACAGATAAAAGCGAAGATTCACATGAAACAGAGTCTGACACCTGAAACAGTGTGCCTTCTTCAGGTTCGGGTCTGGTTTCACGAGTCTTTTCCTTACAAGACAAAGAAAAACTTAATGTACCTACAGCTGGCCTGTTTTAATAGTTCATATCCATCTTTCCAACGGGTGCCTTTGTGCGCCAAACAGACAGAGATAATGTTCATGTTGTGTCGCTGTTTGAAAGCCAAGCTCTGGTCCTTTCCACATGTCTGTTTTGGCCACTGAGCAGCAGAAACATGAAGGAAATGGCGTAGGTGGTTATATCATCCGATGAAGTGTAAATACCACTCAATCTGTTCTCATTAGACGAGTAAAAACACACGAATCACTTCGCCTCAATTAAAAATGCCCCAGGCTCCTGGTTAAGTGTGTGACTGTGTGTGTGTGTGTGTGTGTGTGTGTGTGTGTGTGTGTGTGTGTGTGTGTGCGTGTGTGCGTGTGTGTGCACGCCTTTGGTCGTATACATGAGCGAGAAGGAGGGGGTGACAGAATGATGTTTTGGCATTTGTGTCTGCAAAGGGGGACTTGAAATGCCACCACCATCAGCGCTGCTTAATTCTCAGAAACACACTCTTAATCTGAACAGACAATCCATTCCGACAGCCACTGTTATGATTCCAATCAACCTGGAGTGAAGGGTGTATGTATGTGTGTGTGTGTGTGTGTGTGTGTGTGTGCTCTTGTGAGTGAGGGAGGAAGTCATTGTGTTTTGGTATGTGATTAGACGTGTGTGTGTGTGTGTGTACTCTCGTCTCTGGTGTCTACGTGTGTGTGTGTGTGACCAAGATATCACACATAATGGATGTGTGATATCTTGGTCACATTCTCCTATGATAATGTGGATTGATTATGGATATGATAATGAGAGGCCGGCGCGGCGTCACGACCTTCACAAGGTCTAATTGAAACAAGCGTTGGTCCTCCGAAGCACTTATCAAGTCACACAGCACATCATTAATCACGGAGAATACAAGCTGTCACTGCAACACACATGCACGCAGACTCGCACACAGACACACATGCACATTCTCTATTTTTCTGCTATACACACAGATGCTTGCTCCTCACTCTCTCACCCTCTTCATTCGCTCTTTCTCTTACACACACACACACAATGCAAGCTGTCACTGCAATATGCCTGGTATTGTCTTCTTTAAAGGAAAGTGGACAGCTAGTCCACCCTCCATCTCTATTTTCTACAGGAAAAGTTAAGAAACAAACAGGCAGTTGGAGTCAAACCTTAAAAACACAATGAATAAAGGGTAAAAAAAAACAAAAAACAAGAGAGGGAATGTTCAAACAATTCAGCAAATATGAACAGCTGCTCACTTCACCCAAAAATCGCCTGGAATTGAATTAGCTCAAGTTGTTTTACTACCTGCTTTTATTAGAAGACAATTTAACAGCCAAATGTGATTCCAGTTTCTGATTACGGCAACATATGGTGCCTACCTGTTAAACACAATGTTTTCAATACCAGCTTAACGCCTCAGTGAGCCACTCGAATAAACTAATAAGCCCACTATCATTTTAGTCATTACATAGTCCAACACACAAAATTCCAATCTGATAAAAAAGGTGGTTTTCATTATCATCATAGGGAAAACACAAGGGAGTCTGCATGCGTTGCATCAATGCCATCACTAACTTTGTTAATTGTTATTCAATTAACAGCTTTTGTTAATGAAACCAATTAATACTTTAAAACAAGCAGGGAGATATATGATTATTATGCATCTATGCAGAAGACAGCTAATTACAACTGTAAATCAATCAATTCCACATTAATCAGCTTGGAAAATGTCCAAAAACAACAAAGTCACTAGGACTTTGAAAGTTGTTTTTTTTTTTTTCCGTGTGTGTATTTTGATTGCCATGTCATTATCCCATCTAATGATCGTAAACGATCCTTTAAAAAGGTTTATCATCTAATTTCCTAGCTATGAATTTAATTGGGACCTAAATAGTATAATCTTACAGTGTAAAAGGTTGGCCTGTATTTAATCAAGGCTGGTGTATTGGAGTAAGCCCTAACAAGGTCACGCAGTACTCCTCTTGAGGTAAATACACTCAATGAAGCTTCACGTTGCTGAAGGATGAGGGCCAGGCTGCCTCAGCCAGATCTTTATATCGTGATGCCATCGTGAATGTTGTATCTTCCTGGTTTTAAGGGCTGTTTTACATTAAAACAATGTGCTCACTCGAATTCATCAATGTTTTATCTGTCCCAATGCTTGCTTTTACTCACTTCCGTAATTAATTCCACATTATGTATTTCTTATTGCACTATTAAATATTAACACTCGCCCCTACAATACTGTTGCAGTATTGATTTCAGGGTATGTGATAAAAATTTTTGTGATATTTGATTTTCTGCCTAGTTTATGAAGAGCTTTTGAGGGGAAATATCATGATATATATTGCATGTGTGGACTTAAACAGTCACCAGGTTGTTAAATCTATATGGCTTTCGAACCCTTTAATCAGCTGAATAATTATATTTGCCCAATAGATGTAGAACTAACACAATAGTAAAGTAATGGAGAGGAGGCAAAATAGAGAAAAAAAAAACATCTTGAATTTGCAGTGTATGCTCAAATAATTTATAAGACACCGACATTTACAATTGTCATGGTTACACATTTGTCAAAAGAGGAAATAATTCAGTAGATGTAACTTTCACATAAATTCCCCATAACTTTCTTTCCTGTCCCAAACTCTACAAATAAAAAATGCTATAATTAAAGTTTTGTTTGTTGATCCAGTGAGAACAACTCCTCAGAAATAAAAGTCTTTTAAGTAAATACCCAAGCCCTGAAATCATATTATAATGAGAAATAACACGTGAAATGGACACAAACAAAGCCTTGTTTATATGGGAAGACCATTAAAGATGCCTGTTTAGGGCTAAAGGTAATTAGTAACACAAACTTAACTGCACAGATCTTTGACTATTTTGGTTAAAGTCGGCTTCATGCAAGGCTAGTTGTTTTTGATGAGACAATATGTCTTTAATTTGGGTTCGTGCAAACATCAACAGACCATCTCTTTTTATGCATAAGGAGCACCTAATCAGTCCAGTCTAATTATTTTTGCAATATCCAATGCAAACACCTGGACCGTAATTGCAACACGCAGATCTTTCACTTTTAAATGAGACTGCCCTCATTTATCAGAAAATAATCCTCGGCCTGGGTAATTATCAGACGTACAAACATAAACACCTTCAGAAGTTATGATGTGAGGACCTGCTGGCCTCTTGAGTTTATACAGTCATGTGACCTGACCGGTGCCCTACTTGAACACCTCTTAGATGTTTATGCATATATGGACGCTAATCTCTCAGTCAGGACTATGGGATTTGTGAATATTTTGTTTTACAGAGATCAAAGTGGCTGGCTAAGATCAGGAGAAACCCTTCAAACACATCAAACAGGAGGCAGTGCATCCTGAATCCCACACCCACAGTGGCCAATCAAGCCGCACGTAACTATTTTTCTTTGTAAAAGAAACGGATCCTCAATGTGGGTCTCCCTCCATCAACATCTCCTGCTCTCACCCCCCACGGAGGCCACAGGTCGCAAAGGCTGATGTGCTATCCATGGGAGCCACTGCATCCTATCTGTATGCCCCTCATACTTGGCTAACAGAGGTGATGCCGTGTTAAGAGATCAAAGCAGCTGTACAGAGATTTAGACTCACGGCCTGTTACGATGGCGAGACAAAAAAGAAGACAGAAATGCTTACACACACACACATGCTGCTCACTTGGCAGCTTCCTCTGTGGTGTTCCTGCGGGGGGTAAGGCATTACTGTCAGACTGCTTAGGGGCTACTCATTTTTAGACATCACTGCATGGACACCTAGCTCAAACACACACATTCAAGATACTGGTTCCATCCCTTGTAGACCAGAGGTTGTTTCTAGCCTCCATATTGGCCTGTGGAGGAACGTTCTGTGCTCTCAGCATTTTCTCTCCTCTTGAAGATGAATAGATCTCTCACAGACAGTGGAGAACGAACACAATGCTCTGGGTGGTTAGACACATGATGTAGGGATTTCATTTCTGATTGATCAAAGGTGGGTTTTTTTGTCAAGTTTGCGGTATATCTCCAAAAATCTTTGGGAGATAGAGTGCAGACAGAAAGGGGCTACGATTTCAGTTCAACAGGACATCCTGCTGTACAGAATGAACCTTGTTAATGTCTTTGCTTTTGTATGAGTGGATGTGATCTCCCCCTGCATGGTATGCGTTTGTATTATTGTGAAATGTTCTGCCACAGTGTTTGTCCCTTTCACCTACTGTGACTGGAAAGATCATTTCCTTTGTAAAATCTAAGGCCTGTAAGAATATCACTGAGGGGGAAATGCTTTTCAATTTTTCCACAATGGGATTAAGACAACACACAAAAAGACGACAAAAAAATTTGAATGTGATTAAAAAAAAAACCAAAAAAAACTGGTAAACAAAAATCACAGTATTTAATTGTAACTCAAACATCAGGAAATCTTAGTTACAACCTTACACCAAATGAATACCTAAACCTCCCATTAGAAGCATAAGAATGACACAACACCACCTTGTGGCCGTTGACTGTAACATTTTAATTTAAACTTACATATGTTACATATGGCAAAATTATTAAGTTGAAAAAGGCATTAATCATGCAAACAAAAAAGTAAAACAATTCATAACACACAGATATGAAAAGTGCAATCAAAGCTGACTATCAGATAGAAGTAAATTCTTAAATTACAGAAGGATGTCAACACTGTTAACACTGAGTTTTACAATTGGCAACAGGAGAAACTTGAGCCTGGCCAATTGCTGGGAGAGGACCTGCATTTATCCTCTACTCAGAACCTCAGACAGACAAACCACAGACCAGGAACCTTTTGTCACCAAGGACACACAGTGCCAACACAAAGATGGACCTGGCTGGCTGCAGAGCCCATGGTTGATAGAGATGTAAGCATAATCCCAAAGATCCCGAACTGAGATGGTCAGGCGGCAACTTCAGTTAGTGCAGTTTTCAGAGGCCTGAAAAACAGAATAAATCAAACAGTTATGCCATCTTTTTATTCTGATCATTTTACGTTTCTCCTATGGCTGGCTGGCTGGCTGACTACAACTTCGGACAAAAAAAAAAATCCCATCAGCACTTGTCTCTAGAGAGTGAAAGTTTCCCCTCATGATTCACTAAACCACATATCACAAATATTATGTTGTCATTTTTTTAGCACTAAAACACCTAATTCACAAGCTCATATTCTTACAAAAAGCACGTCAAAAAGCAGTGAGACAAGGAGGAGCAGACATGCACCTAAAAATGAAACACTTCTCATTATGACCCAGTGATACTCAAGTAAGGGTCAGTTCAACATTATAGTTGTTCCAATATCAGTATGGGGCCTCGGAAATGCCACCGATTCTGCAGAAAAGGAAGGTACTTGAATTGTGGTATTGAGTCTATGCACGAACCTGACACTACGAAACCTTGACCTTGCTACTTCCAAGTTTGCTCCATTAGTTTTGCTTAACTTTACATATTGGAAAAATAATTTTAATCCACCTCTCTAAACAAAGAAGAACTGTATTTTATGTGTCTGATAAATCGCGTAGTGTAATAGCATCCACACAAACTGTTTTAATCACAGCATTTAGAAAAGGTTCATGCACAGCAAATTTTCTGCCGAGGTCTGGAAATACTGTGTAGCTGTAAAAATGTTAGAATCATTTTATTATTATTATTGTCATTATTGCACACTGGTATCAGATAAGTACGTAGTACTGGCCAATACAAAAAGGACAGTTATTGGAATCGTATTGAGAAAGGAAAAATGGCATCACAACATCTGTACTTATCATACATGGCATTGAACCATCTTTGATGGGTCAACTTACATTTTATGTGATACATTTGTCAATCCTATTTTCTTTTACACCATATCAAAGGGAAATACCTACAGCTATCAGTTTATGTATATACTGTATCTTAAGTTTAAAATACTTGATAGCACTTGAAATTAATTGATAGATATAAAAAAATGTAATGTAGATAGCAGAAATCTCAACTTTCAGTCAGAGAAGCCAATGTATGTGGATTTTAATAAGATTTAATAAGGATTTAATTTATCCAATAAAAAATTCCAATACGTCACGGGACACTGGTTACATGTTTTAAAGTCTGAGTATTTTGCTTTTCTTACTGTAATGTCATTGCAAGGGTAAGGTCCTACGTAACTGTATTGGGAGACAGTTTCCTTACCTTTAGGGACTCGGAAGCTTTACGCAGTTCTTTGATGACTGCAGACAAGGCTTCTGGGTTGATGCCTTGCTCACACAATCTCACACAGATAGACAGAGACTCCATATCCAGTCCAGTGTTAAGCAACCTGGAGATCTCGAGCAGGACTACGGGAGGAAGAGAAATGTCAGATTCATGTTACCGCTAGTTAGATTTATTTTTTAGTGACAGCGTGACAACATTTGACTTGTTAGCAAAACAAAGGAGCACACAAACACACCTGCATTTAAAAAAAAACAACCTTTAAATCTGCAGCTTTAATAATATTTAATAATAGCTCATATGGTATATATATTTACCGTCCATTGTCTCGCGGACTGCGTTTAGATTTGCATTTGCCGCACTTGCCATCGTTTACAATGAATATCGCTAGCCAAAGCTAGCTAGCAGGTGGCTAACCAACTTGAAGAGGTGTCTGACGTGACATAGGATTAAATCACAGAAATAGTTCTAACTTTGCACGTTTCGTATTCCTCTTAAATAATATTTTAGAGAATATTCTTTTTTTTAGACAGGCAATCTTTACGGGGGAATACTAGCAACTAGTCACTGCGCCTGTTACAATCCCTAACGAAACCGGAGGAGGAAGTGACAACACGGATGTTTTGTCCATTGATTGGGTCCCACGAACTTCCTGTAACATTTCTATTGGCCAGCAGGCCTTTCGGACGAACTTGAAATAAACGTTTGAACCCCTCAGCGAGCTGAGGACTGGTTGTTCTCCAGTGAAGATTGGTCTTAGCTGTGCACGTAAACTCTGGGCTCGTTGTAAGTATTAAGGGGGAAACGTATACTGATAACATTTAATTGTATCTTGAGATAAACTATTGTGTGAAGAGCGCAGGAGGAAACGTGTAACGCTGTAAGGTAGCCGAATTCCTTTCATGAATTTCACTAATTGATTTCAAAGGGAGGGAAGATAATGTCGGTAATGCGTCATATTTAAATATCACCTTAAACTGAACGTTTGCTATGGATATTGTCGTCATCTTTAGTTCCCTTTATGCTTATCGTGATGTTTGTTATTGTCAGCTAAGATGTGGGACCATGGCGAGGTAACGACCCAGATCACTCCAGAGACTCCAGGCAGGCCTTCTATTCGAAATCCCTTTGAAAGTCCCAATGACTACCACCACCTCCATGAAGCCTTGGTACCAAGTCCATCTGTTTTCAAGTCCAAGCCATGTAAAGCTGTGAGTCTGCATACAACTAATTTTAAATCTTTTAGTTTACTGCTATGTGGCACTCACCAACAGAAGCACCTCTTAACGCAAGTGCATAACAACCGTGATGTTTTCACAGCTTTGCTTTATTGATGGGTGTATGTACTTTTGATCATTTCCTCATCTCTCTCACATGCAGACTCCTCCCAAGTTTGACTGGTCTATTGAAGAAATGGCCAGTCTTCTCCCAGTACACATAGACCCAGAGGAAATCCAGCGACAGTCTTTTTACCTCAGCCAGACAAGGTTTGTGCAGAAACACAGTTGTCAGATTAGCGATAAGGATGGAATTGTGATCATTAGTACTTATTTTACCTACCAAAGCCCGTAATGATGTAGTGAATCAAGAGTGGAAAAAAATATGGTAAAGAGAGACAAACCTTTTTCTACTGAACTTTCCAGGATGGATTCTGACATTGAGGAAAAGCGTCAGAATGCTATTGAGCAGGTGCTGGACTCTAATCATGTTTTATGATTATGAAAAGTTAATACATGGATTTCTAAATTATTATTTTTTTAATTGTTTTGTAATGTCTGTCTTCAAATGTAGTTTTTCACCAAAGGGACCATTGTGCCTTCCCCTTGGGCATCAGCAAACACCCGTAAATGCCTGCAGAGTTATACAAAATGTAATTTATTCATTTCCTTCCCCTATTTACCTTTTGAATTAAATGATCAATTCTTTGTCATTATTTAAGATTTTACAGTTATTGTATTGTGTCTTTGCACTTGTAGGTTGTGTGTCTGACATAATTGCAGAGGAGCCAGAAAAAATTTCAGGTTGGTTTGAAATGACTTTCTACAGTTTCCAATCTCTTCTCTCCTTTACAGTCTACTAAGTTGTTTTTGTTCTATTTAACAGTTGCTTGCCAGACAACTCTTTCATTACCTTGGGCATTTGATTTGGAGAAAGTTCTAGGTGAGCCTTTCTTTTATGCCCTTGCAATCAAATCGACCTATTATCCACCGTTAAATCCCCATGACTGCCTCTTTTTTTCTCTCCAAAGGGGATTATTACCGGTCAGCGGAAGTGTGTGACGCTGTGCAGGAGAGTCTCAGTTCCTCTTCCTTAAGACGAAAACTTTTCCTCGATGGCCAGGGAAGCTACAGTGGCTCTGACAGCTCCAGTCCACCAAGCCCGGAGATAATCCATGCCAGGCGCGAGAGGCCTTCTTTAAACCAAGAAGAGGTGGCTATAGGAGGGCTAGAAGCTATGTCGTCTATGTTTTCCTCCCCTTTGGCTTGTGGTGTGTTGACTCAGACTCCTTCCACGGTGAGTATAGGGGTTAGTGCAGATTTTACCACATTATCTTTGTGGTCATTTGTGGTCTCTCATTTGACTATGTCATGTAATGCATCTATTAAGCTGGCAATGTACTTAAGTTGAAAAAATGCGTGATAAGCATTTTTTTTTAATGTTAAATTAACACACACTGTGATGTCATCTTTACTATAGGGTCAATTCTCGTCCAGTCCCATCCAAAATGGCTGCTTTCGGGACTGCAGCCTAGGCAGTATCACTAGTCCTCTGTTCCCTGACAGGTCGTCTCCTGCTGGCCTAATCTCCCCTATAGTCTCTCCATTTCTTGCACAAGCAGCATGCACGCCCATAGGCACAGGTAGATCATTGGTTTTGTATATATAAATTTAAAAATGGTGTGTTTCTGAAAATGAATCTGTTAATCTTTCTTTAAGCCGAGCAGAAGCAACTGAGCAATTTGAATCCTCCTGGTGTCCCTCTGGACGTAGATGCCACTCCCTGCAGTGAGAGCCCATTTGTCGAGGGTTGCTCTCCTATTCGTAGCTGCTCCCCGCACCAGCTCAACAGCTACAATGAACACGAGCACAACACCAGACCCAAGTCCCGACCAAGAGTCCGTTCCTGGCTCTCTCCTCCTCTTATCTCCCCGATCCTCAACCCTAAGCTCCAAGACAATCAGGAGGCTGAGGAGCAGCTCCCCTGCCACTCTTCCTCTTCCCTCCCTGCAGTAGAACTAGATCTATCCTCACCCTTGGCCTGCAATGCTCACCCTCATGATGAGAGAGTTATCGTGGATCATATGGAACCTGTGAAGATGGAAGAGGACAATCAGAATAAATTAGAAGGAAGATTGGAGGATGGAGAGGAGGAAGGTGGAGCGCCTTTAGGACAGTTGACCAGCTCTCGTATGGGCAATGTGTCAGCAGCGGAAAGCTCTCACATGTTTGTATCTCTTCTGACAGAGGGAAGCAGCATACGCTATGATTCCAGCATGCAGGTTCATATAACACTCATTATTTTGTATTTAAATACACAATGGACCTAAAAGAATGAATTCTGGTTTGTAATTTTCCTACAGATGATGTTTCTGTAATGGAATTTTTGAAATGACTTTCTATTCAGGTGGACAGTGGGTACAGCACTACTTCAGCAGGTACTACCAGTCTTATAGATGGCCTCAACTCCGACTGTCACAGCAAAGAGTCTTTAGGTTCAAATCTGGTAGAAGAAACCACTCGACACCATAAAGTAAAGGTACTGTTAACGCTTTTTTACACAAACATGAGATTATGGCTTAAGATGTTTTGCATTTCAGGATTCTTTTAAAGTACAAAAGCACCATAATAGTATCTCTCCTTTTTCCTATCTATTTATGCTACTTTTCAGTTTTGTCCATCTAAAAGACTCTTATTTTGCAGGTATTTTATCCTCCACACTGGGCCATTTGAGTGATACATTTAAAGGAATCCCTCACGCAGTGGGGCCTGAAGATGGTCATCATGCAATCAAATACAAAGTTTACATAATGTCTGAAGCAATTGGTTTGAGTGAAATGAACTGAAGGGGTTTCCACATGTGGTTATTAGATACTTATTAGTTTTAATTTAACTGATTTGGCAGTAAATGCTCTACATAAACTCAAGACAGGTGAGAAGGGAAAAGACCCAACTGTAGCCCCACTGTATGACACTGTAAATCCATGCAAGTATAATGTGGACAGTATAGCACAGAGTGTGTTGGTGTGAAGAGGGAAGTATTTTTTTTTTTGTATCGAACTTGCACAAATAATGAAATCTTTGGATGCTGTATTGCTGATGCTATCATTTCAATTTTATTTGGCGCTGACATGATCAACCTAATAGATTCTGACTTCAGGTAACACCAGACTGTACTGTATTTATGTTTTTAAAAAACAGATTTATCAAAATGTTTTTATATAATGAGTTTTTTATTGAGTCAGATGTGTTTGCCCATGGACTTTATCTGGATTGGTAGAATGTTTATTCCTGACTAAGCCACTCTGAATATTGCCACTAGAGCATTAACAGCTGATTGAGCCATATGTTTTTGGCATGGGCTGGATTATGACATTAAATCAACTTGAATTTTTTGGGTCTGGCTTGAAGATGGTTATTTTGCTGTTTTTGCAATGTATTATACACTTAATGAAATGATGCACTTTATTCAGGGTTAAACTCATAATTAAAAAAAACATTTAAAACAAAAAAACAGTAATTCTTTAGCATTCACATCCCATGTAACTGCACTGACCATTGTGGCTCACTGTCAGATTTGAAATGGCCGAAAAAAAAAAAAAAGCTATTTCTGGTGTTCATTCCATACACATTTCTTAATTTTGTTGGCACACAAAGATGTAGAGTGACTATTTCTCTGTGTTCTGAACCATTTTTTTTTGCAGTAAAGTCATTCTTTTAGTGAAGATAAAAGACGTAAGAAATCATTTTAATGACACTTGACAGGTTACACTGCATTTATGACTTGCAGACCTTTGCATCTGTCCTTGTGCCGCCAAGTGTTTCAAAAATATAAAATGACTACATGAGCAGAATGGTGCCTGTGAGATTAAGCACTGTAGCCTGACTGTGGCACAATTATTAAAATGGACACACTTGCTTAAAATATAACAGTTAATTATGTCAACGCATCCAAAG
Source organism: Mola mola (assembly GCA_001698575.1). Lineage (NCBI taxonomy): Eukaryota > Metazoa > Chordata > Actinopteri > Tetraodontiformes > Molidae > Mola > Mola mola. The sequence goes on from KV751325.1 coordinate 7,816,180, forward strand.
GTTCAAAGTGGGTGGTTCTTTCATGGGCTTTTATGATTTTTCTGATTCAGAGGATGTGCTACTTTTTGTGTCAGCGGTCCAGCTTTGATTTCTTGGCCTGCGGTTCGACATCTGGGGTTGGAACACTCACACCAAGGATCTAAAATGAAGACAGCTTTTTGAGTGAACTGAACAAATTGTTCTCTAAGGACTAATTGAAAAGATTTTAATATTCCTCAATCAAACCCAAGTTGCTAGCTAAAGCACAAAACAGACGAACAACACTAGAATTTGTGGAAGTGTCTTAAGTGTCCTTACCACAGGGTGAGTAAGAGCCATGCGGATCTTCTGATGTTGAATATTGGAGTCATCTAGGCTGATGGTTACCTTCACCTTGTCAAATATGGAGAAGGTGTGTTGCTCTACCTTCAGAGTGGGGCCCTAAGCACACATACCGAAGAGATTTACAATTACAATCCTCTGAGAAAGTCAAAGAAGACCGTCCCCTCCAAGCCAAACTTTGGGATGAGGACAATGATTGCGTTTTTCCTCACAAACAGAACAAATCCCTCTTCATTCAGTATGCCTTTGCTCTTGAAGAACAACTGGAAGGAGATCATTTTCATTAAAACTTGCACTGATGTGTGCAACTGTTCTGACTTTAGTTATAATTTTAGGAAGTGAATTTTTTACGTGCAAGTTCGCAGTAATTCAAGCAGCGTGTGTCCATATGAGTTTACCTGCGTGTGGAAAGCCACAGATGCTCTTTGTGCATACTGAGACATTTTATGTCTGTAGTTGAGGTTGTTGGAGAGGGCCGACTGCTTGTGTTTGTCCATCAAATCCGGGTAGGTGGTGTCTGCTCCTATAGCCACTGCCAGCAGACGGTGTACTATGATATCTGCATACCTGTGCAGGAAAGCAGATGAAAAAGGAGGAGGACAGGAGGAAAAAAAGAAATATGAATGAAAAGGTCAGAAAGATCAGTGTGCTAATTTGTCAACTGTGATTATTTATTTGTTTTAAAAAAAAAAAGACTAAACCCAACATAGTCTGTCAAAATTTGCAGGGTGTGTCTTCTTACCTCCTAATAGGTGATGTGAAGTGTGTATAAATGGGTGAAGCAAGGCCGTAGTGGTGAAAATCGCTGTCCATGCCCGAACAAAAATAAACAGCCTGCATCATGCAGCGAGTGGCCAAGATGCGCAGCAGCGTGTTAAAGTATGGGAAGCAATCCACTTTGGCCATGTCAAGAGAATCTGCCAGTGCCTTGGCTGAATCTGTGTGGATAGCCACATTCTGTTGAGACAGAACATGAAAAATATTTATACAAGGAATCATGAACCGGATTATTTTTATCCATGAATATCTATCAT
>KV751325.1:7817774-7831920 GCA_001698575.1 Mola mola
GTAATATATAATTAGTGCTTTAGAAATGCTAAATTTGCAGATATAGTTTACTTAAGTAGTTAAAAGCAATTAATAAGTGGTTATAAATATGGAACAGTCACTCATATCACCTACAAATTTAGCCAAAGAATAAACAACATCCTTAATAACTTGAAAACCAGGTGGTTATTTTTTTTGATGACCATCAGTCTCCACTCACTTTAGATTTTGAAGCCTTGTGCAGGATCTCGTAATTGGATGGAGGTGGTGCCGGATGCTTCCTCAGCATTGCGCAGTCTGGAAATTCATCGTAAATCTTCTGCGCAACTGAAATATTGGCCAGCAACATGAACTCCTCCACCATGGAGTTTGTCTCCCTGACAATCAAGAGGTGGGCTTGATTATACATCCACAGGTAAGAAGACACATACAGACACACTAAACCGAGCTGTTATGGAGAAGGACATAGTAGAATGATCTTTTTTTGAAGTTACGTACATGAGTTCTTTGGTCTGGAGGTCAATGGGGTCGTGGGTTTCACTGTCTACGTGGAATCGGACCTCTAAGGACGACAGCGTCAACGCCCTATAGCATAATGCAACACAAATCACAATTCCTTAAAAATGCAGCTATATATAAATATATTGTCTTTATGGTGTATTCTACTCCTAATTCCAAGTCTTTACCCTTTCTTTATCCTCTGTCTTTTGAGGATTTTGGCTAACTTGTTGAGACCCCGTAGGCTCTCTGTGATATCATCGTTCTTAGTGGCGTCGTCTATTCTCATCTGGGCCTCAGCATAGGTCAAAGATGCCTGAACCAGAACATAAGGTGGAGAAGGAAAAAAAGGAAGCAGTAAAAAGTTAAAACCATGAAAAAGTAACCATGAACCACGAAAATATAATTTCAATATATACTGATTATGAAAGCGGATAGTAGTAATCCTATTACATTGTTTATTATTTATATTTTTGGTCCTTAGTTAATGGTGTTGTTACTTTACCTTGGAGTTAATGACACTTTTTGTGAACCGCGTCTTTAGAATTTCAGCAGCATGGTTCATCTCCCAGATGCATGAGAAAGCCAACCTAGTAAAAAAACAAAGAATGTAAAAAATATCAAGAAACTGAACCCGAAATTGCTGCCGATCCTGCGCCATCGGTGAGTGAATCCTACTCCCAACATAGGTGATAATACACTTCGACCGGGGATGAATGGGTGAATGTAACAAATGTTGTGTTACTTTGAGGAGTCAGGCAGACTTGCATGGCGCAATATAAAGTCCACTGTTTAGAATGAGCATCGAGCCATCCATCCAATCCATCCGATTTCTACCGTGAATGGTAGAGACAAACAACCATTCACACACACATTCACATCTACGGCCAATTTAGAGTGACCGATTAATTTAACACGTCTTTGGACTGTGGGAGAAAGCCGGAGCACCCAAAGAGAACAATCTGCATTGATGATATTGATTATTCTTGTGTGAGTGTGTATGTATCCTCACCGGTCTACATCAGAGCGTAAGGAACAAAGATTGGAGCTGAGCAGCTCAGGAACCATATCTATTCTCTGAGAGAGAGAAAAAAAATAAATAAAATAATCAGACACATCACAACATGCAACTTGCCTTGGTTTTCATAATTAAAGCATCAATAAAATCCTTAAAGCAAAGTGTATAAGTCACAATATGCAAATTGTGAATACAACTCAAGAATAGATTTAAAAAAAAAAAACATTCAGTACTGTCATCAAATGTGTTGAATTTCAGATGGAATGTATTCCGAATGAATAGTCAAAGATAAATGATTACAATTAAGCTGCAGTCTGGCTGTTAATTGTGAACCAACTTGCAAAATAAATAAATAAATAAAATATCTGAAAACAAAGTAAAAATGTCAAAACGTTTCCAATGTTGTGGAACTCTTGAGTCTGTGTGTTTGTGCTTTACTTTGCCACACAAGTAGACGGTGGTGCCGCGGTTTGCAGCCTCTTTGTCCAAAGCGTTGCCAGGTCTGATGAAGTGGCTGACGTCAGCGATGTGGACGCCAACCTACAGCCCACAAACATATTGTAAAACACCGACACAGATAAATTGCTGCTGTTACTATATAGTATGTGTACCTCGAGGTTTCCATTGTCCAGTTGTCTACAATGCAGGGCATCATCTATGTCCGTGCATCCTGGAGGGTCCACGCTGCACACTGTCAGACGCCTCAGGTCCTCTCGCTTCGCCATGTCCTTTGTCACACACATCCGCGTGAATACAGTATATGCACAAAACATTGTGTGCTTTTAGAATATACAGTGATAGACCTGCTGGTAAATATCTTAAGCATATATAAATAGAAAAACTGCTCAGTGTGTCTCAGGACAAGCTGCTATTACTTCTGGTGTGATGGACCATGGCATCTTGGGAAGGAAACTGAGCACAGCCTGAGAGAAGGGCTGGTGGGGGACGTCATGCTCCAGAAGCAGCACCTCCTGTTCTGTGTCCTTATCCCCTGCACTTCCCAGGCTGCGCACAAAGTGACCCTAACCACGAGCAAAAATATACACAAATCAATCAATTTATCTCAATTTCTAGTGAAACACTGGTAGGTGTTGTTGTGCATCCATGGTAATAACTCTAAGCTTGAAGAGGTTACAACTCACATTTGGGTATCTGGAATATTTGGGCCAGCCATCGATGGCCACCATGATCCTCTGGCCCACCAGTGCTGATGCCTGGCGCGTTTCAATGCGAATGCGAGGGATACGGCGGTCTGCTGGTGTGAAAAGATGTCGGGTTGACTGAATGAAAGAGGAAAGAAAAGCATTGGACAGTGCTGAGGGTAAGAGACAAGAGAATCTCTACAATGTCGCGCATAAAGAGAGTTATTATAAATTTATTCAGCTTAAAGTGCATTTTCAGGACATCTTCAAGTTTTCGAACAAGGCTAAATTAAACTGTGCATGATGGTGTTACGGAGCAGTCTAGACATACCTCTTTAATCTGGGAGACATTAAGCATGCCACAAAATGGCCTCCAGTTCCTTTTGATGATACCCACTACTTTCCCAGTGGGCTTGCGGGCTACTTCAGCAGATATCTTCAGCTGCTCAGACACAAGAACTCGAGGTCATTGACATACCAAAAAGGGGTTGTCATTCGTTTGAAAAGTTAAAAGAAAAGAAAGTATAGGCTCTGTTTGTGTCGTATAACAGCCAGACAATGCTGAATGTCACTCTTTGAGAGTGGAAACAGCCTACACATTCCTCCTGCTGTGAGTAGAGGAAAAACTGGTCTAATCAAAATCTCAAATTTACCACTTTCTCCTCCTCTTCTTCTTCTTCTTCAGCACTGTCGTCCTTTGCTGTGCCTTCGTCCTGCAGCACGACTGAAGAGGGCGCCACCCACTGACTCTGCGGTAACAGCTGCACAGCAACCACATCCTGGTTCACCGCTCTGTTGAGGTTCTGAAGACCCTGGATGAGGACCTGGCAGGACATCAAAGGTTCAGTACAGAGCTTTTAACAAATGCTGACTTTTTTTTGGACAGGCAGTTAACTTGTAGGTATAATTGTTTCTGAACACACATATACACAAACCTCTGTGCTATCTTCACCCTCTCCCTGGACAAAGACTGTGGCCTCCAGGTAGTTGTCCCTGCTGGCCCTAAAGGTGCCCTGGAGGAAGCAGCCGCTCTTAATTCCTGCTTGGATCTTGGACAGAGGGAGGTGCTCTGGGAACAACACCTTACTACTAGAGATCTCATTCTGAGGAGGCAAAGAAAGAAATTACTGTCAAAGACATACTACATCTGAAGATCTCTAAGTGTTAAATGTATAATTACCTTGTCATCATTGGACAAAGCCAGACGGTCGACAAGTTCAGGGTTTGCTATCAGACTCTTAATGTACTCTTCACCTGGAGTGTAAGTAGATAAATGGTCATGACAAAGTGGTAAATACAACTCATCACTACTGTGTCCCAAGATATTTTCTTTCCCTGAAGAAACACTTTTTACATTTGTACACCAGCAGGCTGCTTTCTTCTGCTTTCTGCTTGTTCCCTTGGTCATTGGTGAGGAGGACCACCCTGAGCCCATCTCCATCCGACTGAGACTTCATCAGATGCTGGCTGTACCATTTTGCTGCCACACGGATTGCACGGTCGTTACAGTCATTGGCGCTTTCCCCTGGCTCACGTTCAATGAATGTCTCTCTGTAGAGGACAAATGAGTATAAAATGTGTAATTCACAGCTGTAATATATCACTATCAGTACATTAAGTAAAAGAAGGCAGTGATGTCTTTTTTTACCTGTGGTGTTCGTTAGTAAAGGTGTAGAAGTGTTTCTCTTTCTCATGTATCATGTCCTTCACACGTTTATAGACTGGTGCACTACGGTGGCGTACCTCCTGGAGCACAGTCTGAAGGATGATCACATTGCGGATCACAGGATCCTCCAACACGTCAATCTGCAGGACACAGAAACTGTAAACCTGAGGTTCAGGCTAATCAGGGTTGCTCAGAATCAAGAGCAAAGGTGGCTAATGGGTGCAAATAAAAAAAAAAAAAAAAGGCTGGAGCGTATCTCAGCATCTTTGGGCGAAGGCGGGGTACAGCCTGGACAAGTCGCCAGTTCATCGCAGGGCTGACATATAGAGACAAACAACCATCCACACTCACATTCACACCTACGGGCAATTTAGAGTGACCAATTAACCTAACCCCCAGTTTGCATGTTTTTTGGACTGTGGGCGGAAGCCGGAGTACCCGGAGAGAACCCACGCAGGCTAACCACTGCACCACTGTGTCGCCCAGGTAATCAAACCAATTGTAGGAATATAATGATGGACTAAGAGCTGGGCAAAAATTGATATAATTACGTAATGACATAATTCGTCTAGTCGCTGATGCTAATTACTGTGACTTCACTTTAAGGTCTTTTCACACCAAGAGGGATGCGCAGCAGAAGGAAAGCGGTTTTGGCTGTGGTGGTAGGACCAGGAAGCCGTTTCCAACATGTCAAATCAACTGTCTTATACTCAATTTCAAGGTGTTAGGAACCCCAGCTTTGAGATGGAAGATGGTTTTGTTTTCTCATTTACAAAGAAAAATAATGTGCACTATTTCACAGCTCTAAAGTTTAGAACCTCCCTACTTCACAAGTGAAAAAGGAATCTCTAATTTATGAAGAAAAATTAAGAGAAAGATAAGACACGTTTTATTTTCTCTTTGGTTTTAATTCTCATTTTGGAATAAGAAAAATTGTTGAGAAACTCTTGAAACCAGTATCGTGGATCCTATCATATCACATCATTAGTTCAGTGAAGTTTTACACGCCAGAGTAATGAGCATGTCAGTACATCTAGGTGTGATTTAATATTCTGTAAGTCTATATGAAACTTCAGCTCTTCAGGAGGCGCTAGCGCGATATTTTGCCCCGCCCATAAGCCAAATCTTCACAATATGTAAAACCCCCAAAGATGCTTTTAATTGGAGAAATGATGACGACAAAAACCTTTAAATTTCAGTAGGGTCCTCACACGGTTTGTGCTCGGCTCCTAATTAAATGACGTGTACTGCTGGCAGAACGTTTAACTGGGGCTTTAAGTCTGTATCTCTATTAAATCACCTTACTAGTCTGCTTGCTGATAGCGTTACAAGGCCCTTTTTTTTTTAGTCAATACTATCTGACACCCCAGGAAAGATAGGAGACTTTTTACCTGCTGCAGCAACACATTCGTGTCAGGGATCAGATAGTGTGGATAAGAACACAGGTTGCTCTCGATACACGCGTCCCTCTGTAGCACAGCAGACTCCTGTTTGCATTCAGTGCAATTTTCGCTTCCACACCAAATATCATCTCTCAAATAATGTTCTCGCACAATCTTCACCACTCCACCCGACCGAGTCTTCTTAACAAAGGTTTTCGATTTCAACATATTGACGACAAAGGCCTCAAAAATCTAAATTACAATGTTGTTTACTGTTCTCTTTTGATGAGACAGTTAACTTAGCGACCCATGTGTGACCTTAATATGTGGGCCAACAAAAAAGTCCCGGAGTTTTAAGAAACATTCAAAGTCAGTTTTCTTGAGTTCTTTTTCAATAGACAATTTTACTTTATGGTGACCCCCATTAAAGAAATGTTTGGATGTATGGGTTCAGTATACAGACATGGTGCAATATTTTATGCTTGATTGTCTGAAACAATTTGAGTCCCTGTGTTTAATTTTGGTTGGCCATTCAATCCTTATTCATTATGAGAACAAAGCTGAGGAAGGCACAAGAAAGATGGGTCGGTCGAATACATAACAAGTAATTAATTTTACAGCGTCTCTTGTGTTTAGGAGTGGTATTGCATGGTCTTTGTGTTATAATGAATTGCTGACGAAAGGGCTTTACGTGCAATACCACAGGGGACGCTGTAGTCTGCGCACTCCACACCATCGTAGTTGAACTGTCAGCGGTTAGCAGGCTGCTAGGAGCGGGACACTTGAAAATACAACACAACAACAATGTCTTGTCAGCTGTGGGATGTGAATTTAACTTTATTTTAAAGTTCACGGTTTATTTTATTTGATATGATAACGTCGGCAGTCAGTTTTAAACGATACTACTAACCCCGTGTTCTGTTTGGATTTCACTTCAGTTCTTATTGTAAAACACAGCTGTCGCATATGCTAATACATATCGTGAAGTCCTTTCATAATTGTTTACATTCACAGACGCCTTGCTGGTTAACATAAAAGTACAAAATGCCTCCCAAGAAGCAACAACTGAAGACAAAAGCGGCCAACTTCTCCAGCTCCCTCGACCTGGAGTCGGAGGACATCAGCCTGGAGACAACTGTGCCCACCGCCGAGGACGTTTCGTCGTCCGACGATCAGGTCGGCTCCCAGAGGGTCACCCGCCAGCTGATCGAACGGAAAGAGGCGCTCCACAACATCCAGCTGCTAAAAATCGAGCTTTCTCAGAAAAACCTCATCATTGACAACATGAAGGCCGACCATATGTCCAAGGTGGGTTTAGCAGCGATTAATGATTGAGCCGGAGGAAAGATGGACAGCGTTTATACACACATAAACCTTGGGTGTCTCAGTAACATGATGAGCTATGAGCGTTTCCATGCATTTGTATGTGTCAGATCGAGGAGCTGGAGGAGAGGCTGAATGATGCCCTACACCAGAAACAGGTTTTGGCCCTGAGACTGGACAGCCAGCTAAAAGTAGCTCAAGAGGAGAACAGGTGAGGAAAGAGGCCAGTGAAAAATGCACTGTAGGAACATTTCCATTCCATTATAATTGTTAATTTATCTCAATTTGAGAAATTAGCACCAACCACCAGCCAATTTCTCTAATGGGTGGTAGATTGCATAATAGACACAGGCTGGTGAATTAGATCGAGTATGTTTAGGTCTGTAAGAATTTGGGCAGTGACACATATTTTTGTTATTTTGCTGCTGTACACCACAACAATGGAAGTTGAAAATGCAATAAAGACGTGGATCAAATGCAGACTTTAATTTGAGGGGCATCACAAGAGTATTGCATCAGTCGTTTAGGAATTACAGCCATTTTTACACAAAGTGCCCCATTTCCACAGGCTCTGAAGGATTTGAACAATTTACTGACGAGTGACAAGTTCAGCAGATTAAATGTATGGAATTGATTCTAAGTGTAAAACTTGCATTTGGTCGCTGTTCAGATGACATCTTGGTTTTTTTTGTCCCTTTAATCCATTGTTGTGGTGTAGAGAGGCAAAATATAAAGTGTGCCACTGTCCAAATTTGCATTGTTGCAACAGCTGGACAGTGCAGAGCAGCACAAAGTGCAGCCACAGCAAATGATAAATGAAATAAGAAAGATAAAAAAATAAAAGGATAAAAAATAAACTGTAAATATAAAATCTTCTGTCAAGTTATTTATTCCATCCCATTTAGCTGGTCAACACAAATATGATTGCCATCACCAGGAAGCAGCAGACTCTGCGTAAGCAAGAGATGGAGGCCATCCTGATCAGGCAGCAGCAGCTGGAGGAAACCAACAGACAGCTGTGTGAGAAGGCTGGAGAGCTGCGGAAGTCTCTCAGGGATCTGGACATTTCCCAGGACAGGTACCAGGAGCTCCATAACCTCCCTGATGACAAAATCTCCATCCAGGAATACGTAGCTGTAAGTATAAAGGCGTTTTCCCTGACCCCCGTGTGTTCATGTTGACCCCGCTGCATGTGGGGAGGCTGCCAGGGAATTTCACAACATACTGACCATTTCTTTGTTCAGATGCGTTTCTATGAGGTGATGACTCCTCTGCGGTCTCAACTGGCGGTGCTCGGCGTGACAAAAGCCAGTTTGACTGAGGAGCTGGACACACACAGGACCCAGATGAAGGCTTTGATGGAGGTAACACATAAAATTAAAAGCTATTCCTTCAGTATTTTGTGATATAACTTTTGCACTATAGTATTCTTTGTGTTTTATCATTGCTTTTATTTCATTTATGCAAATATATCCATGATCGGCCAATATCAGTTAATAACATTGGCCAAACCATAAAATATGTGTCAGCCGATGTCGGGATTCAATCTTTAGTGGTTAAGTTGTAAAGTTTATCCACTAGCGGTCGCTAACAGGCTTGCTTGATTTTAAAGTGTACACTGTTGATATATTTAATACTAAGAGCTAATCTATCAGTCGACTAATGGTTGCAGCTCTAGTATGAGAAAAGCACAGCTTTTTAGTATCTTTTAATGTGTTTGTGATCACACATATGAACGTTTATTATATTTTTTTGTCATCTTTGCCTTTGCTCTTTCATTCTTTATTTTTTTCTGCACAACAAACTCATTTTAATTAAACACTCCTCAGTCCTCCAGAGTTTGAGTCACACATTGAGAAAGTTTATATATGAAGAATACAGGTTCTACAGGTTCAGTTACCTTTGACATAGGTGACAAATGAGGATCAAATTGTTTTCTGTTTATGATGTGTCAGTTTGAGTGATCTGCTCTCTCCTGGTCAGGCAGAAATAAGCATGGAATGATTGCAGTGTAAAACATGATAATATTTTCTTGGCAAATAGAAGACCCCTGGAGATCAAATGGGGCTAAGTTGAAACTCAGGGAGGGTTTGCACAATATATTAATCCAGCTTCAACTTTGAAATGTTCCCATGTGCGACAGGACACGCAATGTCAAGTGAGATGCCTTAAATCAAAAGTATCATGCTGCTAATTTAATGCTGCTTGATGCCAAAGGGAATCTCAATGTTCCTTTTTTCACTTATTTATATACAAGAGAAGTCCATTTATCTTTCATCTTGCCCATTCTCTCCCCACTTGCCCATGCTGCTTCCATATGTGAAATCAGATGCCTTGAAATACCCAAAATGATTAAATGGTGAATGGTACATTGTATTCCATATGGTAAAACTTTCTTTGTCATATCGCAGTTTTATTGCAAAAACCAAAATTTATTGATTGTCATTTTTTTCCTGCCTATTGAGTATCTAATAATAAGAATACTTTGTGTATTGTGAATGTGTCTGTGGATCCACAGAGCTATGAGGAGGAGCGGCGGCTACGCACTGAGCTTGAGCTGAGGAGCCAGAGACTCACCCTGGAACTGGCCGATACCAAACAGCATATCCAAGAAGGGGACTATCGCCGACACAACTACCCTAACATCAAACGGTACGCTTGTGTGTGTGTTTTGATATGGATAAGGAGGGGTTAACTCCTCCTTATCCATGATAAGCTCAGTGCTTAATGCTTAATGCTTACTCCTAAGCATTAAGTGACTTAATCACTATCAAGGATGATAAAGATGTATGTTAATCTTTTATACCATGGTTTACAGAGAGCGTGACAACTTTGAATCAGAGCTGAAGGGTTTAACGAAGAGTTTTGAGACACTAGACTTGGCGCACACAGCTCTGACCAGAGACAGGAACACATTAAGCAAAGAGGTAAAACACACACACACAAACACACTTTTATTGAGTGTACTGCTTTGTAATAATGTAATAAAAATGTATTTCTTTTTTTGTCCCCCAGGTGGCGACTTTGCAGCAGTCAGTGACTCTGCTGCAGAAGGACAAGGAGTACCTGCACAGGCAGAACATGGAGCTTAGTGTCCGCTGTGAACATGAAAAAGACCGACTGGAGAGGCTGCAGGTCCATAGAGCTGATTAGTTGGGAGCCTCACCTAGTAGAAAAGGCAACCAGTAATCAAGCAGAGTCATCTAACATGCTTTGACTTCTTATGTCTGTGGTCCAGGTGCAATTAGAAGACACCAAGAAGGCTAGAGAGGACATTTACGAAAAATATGTGGCATCCAGGTTGGGCCCTGCTGTTTCACACCAGTCACCAGCAACCAATGTTCTATAAACCTTCTGCAGTGCCAAAGAATATCAGTTTGACACCAGACACTTCTAGTCAAAATAACCAATTTTTGCATTGATGGTTTTATCTGCCATGGCTCATTTTCATATTTTTCTTTTAACTTATTTGACATGTAGAGACTACTACAAGTCTGAGTACGAGACCAAGTTGAAAGAAGAGCTGGAAAACATTAGGCTGAAAACCAGTCAGGAGATAGACAACCTGCAGCGGGCCTCCAGGGAGATGTATGAGAGGGAGAACAGGTACTTAACTATCAAGAAATTGAATATTAATAAAAGAAACAACAAAAACAATAAACATTAAATTAATGTCAAGAAGTTGCTATTCAAAGCCAAATGAAGGCAAATTTTGTTACTGCGCTAACTTATTATAAAGCGAGAAGACTTTGCACTTTGACTGTTGAGGGCATCTTTTTGCCATTTTGACCAGGACCTTGCGTGAGGCCAGAGACAACGCCGTGCTGGAGAGGGATAGAGCCGTGGCTGCTGAGAGAGACACTCAGTCCAGATATGACCAGCTGCTGGAACAGTGAGTTGTACCGTCACACGTGGAGAACGGAAACAAGTGCAATCAGTTTTTTTTATTTTTAATTCGGTCTTTCGGATTTTTCCACACATGCTCATTTCTAGTGGTGTTTAGCCTGTATGTAGTACTTAGTTTATTTATTGTGAAGAAAATTCCTTTTACTTCATCCATTTCGGGACAGAGGTAGAAAATTCCTGAGATCCTGGACCAATAAAACCAAACCTAAATCTGCATAGCCAAATGTCATATCTATAATCCTTTAAAGATGGTGTAAAGTGGGAGCACTTCACATTTTAGCAAGATGTTTTGTCTCATGTTCTTCTTCTCAGTATTCACCATTGTGTCAGTTAGCAGTTTGTGATATGTAGGAGGAGGAGGTATTGCTTTGTTTGAACGCTCTGGTGGCTCTGCTACTCTCAACTACAACTGCTGTTCATAAATATATAGCATGTTACTTCCTGGATGAACTGGTAATGTGCTGTAAATCATCGAAAGTATAGGAGCCTTCACCTGAGGGGAATTGTTCAAGTGTTTTGGACCAGTTGGTACGCATTTTTGTTGTCAAGGTTAAATGCGTTGCATGTTAAACTCCCTGACTTTGCAGGTCAGAAAGAGAAGCATGTGCTTGTTGTGTGTGAGATGACTGTGTTTATTGGTTACTTTTTATAATTGTGGAGGTTTACATGAAACCAAATGTATTTTCCTATTAACTTGTCCTTGTTCTGATGCTCTAGTGTAAGCCAGCGACAGTCATTAACACATTAGGTGTGGGTGTGACAGGACTTTGCTTGGCTGTGGTTTGTGTCTTATTAAATATCACATGAACGCTTTGCTGTAACCAAGGGGTCAGAGGGTCACTGTAGGTCAGTTTACTACCGAATGGTGTCATTGGCCTGTACTCCTGCCTCTTGGGAGTGAAATGCTTGCAATGCACGTTGAATTTGAAGTGAAAGAGAGACTACAGGATACTTTGTTGAACTGCAGACAATTTTTAGTCTCGTCATATTGATTTTAAATGGCTTCTTTACAATCGTCAATTCTTTTCTTGTTTTTGAATGGACAAAGTGAAATAAGATGTTTTTATGGTGTCTAAAATTTCCAACTTTTTTCAGATTTTGTGAAATGTATTTAGTAAATGCTCCTTTTTTTTCCCTAACCTATTTCCTGTTTTCAAACTTACATTTTGTGATGTGCTCATAGTCCCTGACTCAGCTGCAATACTGACCACGTGTACATGCACAGATTACTCAGATTAAGGTCCATATTCTGGTTAAAGCAATATTCTGAATATGGTGTGTCCTTGTACGTAAGCAGGTGTGGGAATAGTCCCATTTACGTTTACACCGTTAATCAGCATTTTGAATAAAACGGCAACATACGCAAGTAATGAAAGCAACATCATTATGTCAGGCACATTCTTTTATGGCAACAATTCCCTCTCTCACAACTCTCATCACTATTTGTTTTGTGTTATATTCCATTGTTTTGTTTTTTTGTTTTCCTAGCCATTCTACATTGGAATTTAATGATTAACAGTCACTCTTACTCACATGCTCTACAGCAGACAAGAACATGAGGAAATGGCAGGTAGAGCCATGAGACGCATTGGCGTAAACCAGGGTATATGTCGCAAACTGCTGGAAGCTGCTGAAGTATGCTTTGAAAACTCCAGTAGAAATATTTAGTGGGATTAAGGTTAATACATGTCTCAATAACGCGACTAAGATTGGAACACTCCATGTCTTGATCCAGATATGACCTGATGCCTTTTGTAAATACCTCATTCCAATTGAGGCGAACAGAAACTGGTGTTTACATGGCAATGTCTATTTCAGTATATGATCTTATTCGGGTTGATATGGGAGTATTATTTACTCTATAAATGCTCATCACATTTTCTTCTCTCTTGTCACAAAGTGACATCTTCAGATTGCGTCTTTATTACGATCAATTTTTAAAAACCCCAAGACTCTTCATTTACTGTCAGAAATGACAAAGAAAAGCAGCAAATCCTTTAAGAAGCTGGAAACAACAGATTTTTAAAAATTTTTCTCGGAACAGGACTGAAACGATTATTTGATTATCAAAATAATTGTCAGTTAATTTTCCTTTCGATCAACTAATTAATGAATCATAGCCGCTCTCGCAGCATTCATTGAAACCTGAGGCCAGTAATAATCTATTATTAGCGAATGTCTCGTTAATTTTGCCCTTCCTACATCTGCATTCCTACATGTGGCTGCAGCTTTTAAGACGCCTTATGATTTTCCTTGGTTGGAACCAACCCTGATGACTTACGTGGATGGAATTTAACCTTTTAGAAATTCAGGTATTTTTCATACAGTGGATTTCCTTATTTTGACACAAATGGTATGTGATATCATCTAAATTGTTACTTTAAATACTGGTAGTAGTGGCCCAGAATGTTCACATCAGTGCATTCTTTTTGGCTTAAAATGTGTCTCTGGGTAAGGGCTTAGTAACCACTTTCAGATCTTGCATGGAAAGTGCTACAGATAAATTGTGAGCCCTTATTTAGAGAAATGTGTTTTCATTACATGTTGATTTAGTACTAGTAGAATATACATTTTTTTAAATTCCAAACTTTGTTTTACAATATTGCATCAGCAAAAGACAGCGACGGCAGCAATGTCCTGTGTTTCTGCATCATGCCATTCATTTTTCCAGACCCAAACCACCAGCTGTTGGTCTTTCCATACACACAGACACACACTTCACTTTCCCTCTTGCTCTCTCACCGCTGTGATCGCATTCCCTCTCTGCATCGCATCACAAGCCAGAAATGACAGATGCTAGCCACAAGCCCTTAACCCCTAACCCCACGCATGCCCCTATTTTTGGGGCAAAGAATGAGGCGGACAAGCTTGAAATGGTGTTGGTTGTGGCGTAGAGAAACAGCTTCAATGCTTAGCAGAACGCTGGCCAACACGCTGGTGACCGTGATCAATACAAAACAGAGTATTGACCTATTGAAAAGTTTTTTTTTTTTAAACATTTAGCATTTTTGCACGTCGATTGCAAATTGCCAATAATGAAGGAAGGCATAAAATGTCGAACAAGTGTGCACGTCTGTCGCTGTGAGCGCACAGCTCAGGCCTTCGTGCGATGAATGATGAAATCCTATCAGGTCAACTGTAATCGAGAGTTATTAATATTATCCAACCGACTTCCATGGTTTTAATAGTGTGTGTTATGGGTGTGTGTGAGAAGGGCCTGAGGAAGAACACT
>KV751325.1:7843071-7853212 GCA_001698575.1 Mola mola
GTATTTAGATATGACATAATCAGCTCAAGAGCTTACCTTACCTGTTTTTGGACATCACTCTAGCTCTCTTAGGAAAGAACATGCCACTTTGCAGCAGGTGAAAAACAACATGGCTGCTGATTTGGAGAGACTCCTCAGTCATAGAGAGGTACGCATTATTCTGATGTTTATGCCTATAGGTCTTCACTACACATGTTATACTGTACGAGTCTAGACAGATATGGATTTTAACTGCAACTCTACTGGTGTACAACTTCCTAATTTGCTTGATAAATGAAAGACAATTGACTTATTATTAAGATAGTCACTGATTAAATTGTTGAGCATCTAAACTATACGTTTACTAATGATTGCAGCTCTTTCTAAAAAATATCTTTAATGGACAAGTTATTGCACAGTTTTGCAACACATCCTTCAAGATTGTGTGTACTCATATGTATGTGTGTGTGTGTGGGTCACCCGAAAGCCAGCCGTTTGCTATATGAAGTATGTGCCCTGTCATAGACAGCTGTTCTCAGCCGGACTGTTTGGGATGCCACCAGGGTGTGCGTGTGTGTTTTTCTGTGCGTGTCTGTGTGCGTGCGCACTTGTGTATGTGTGTGACATACCAGGGCTCATGTCCTCAGGGGTGATAAATAGAACCATGAAATTGCCAAGAGTCCTCCCCTCTGCCCTTGTGACACCCCTGCAGACCCTTGAGCTTGTTGAGCTTATTGCAAGTCGTCCCATAGGTGGACTTCAATAGTTCAGCTGTGCTGGCCTTTGGTTCATGACAAACATGTCATCAGAAAGCAGCAACTTCTTAAAAACCTACATTTAAAAGAAATGCTATATAACGTGTTTCAAAGGGGTTATTTCAAAATATACTACATTATTTTCATTAAGGTGGTTATTTAGTTGAAATATCTGTACTTTTGATCACTTATTTCACATTACTGTTCTTTTGTTGTTTTGCTCTGGTTTTCATATCCCTGTTTTTATGAACCATGTGATTCTCCAGGAGTTGGCAGTGATGAAGCAGGTCTTGATCAGCATGCACTCTAGACAGAGAGACTCTTTAAACCTTTTGGAAACACATAAAACTGGTGTTGGGACCTCTGGTGCAGGAAAGAAGCAGCCCAAACGTGTCAACAGGACCACAGAAGAAGAGTCGCCAAACAAACCCAGGCCCACTGTGTTTGTAAGTGTCTGCAATGGCAACACCCTTGAATGAGTCACAGCACCTCAACTTGCCTGGACAGAATTTCAGACAAAGGAGCACTAGAGGTTGTCAAAAAATGATATATAGCTTATTTTTGTCATTTAGTTTCATTTGAGCTTTTAACTGCCAACAGCTTAGCAAAGACATGTATATGTATATATCCTTTATTCTAGATCAGCACTCCTGCTGTCATGCACTTTGTGTTTTTCTAACCATCATTTTTATTCTCTTCTTTTTTATTTACAGACCAATAAAGAAGTTCCCGATTGGTACCATAAGCTGAAACAGAAACCTAAATGAACAATCTTATGTTTTACTATTGGTGCTATTAATTGTCACTCAAGGCTTTAACAACCTTGTGTCTTATCAAAGCTTTTATCAAGAACTTAAAATTTGTGAATTATATTTGTTTTCAAATTTCAACAACCTTGGAAATAGAGAAGTTGAAACAGTTACAGGAGTCACGTCTTTTGTTATTTTCATTCTTAGTTGCACATCTTTCTGCGTTATGTTCCAAAATAAGAGGCATTACCTTCCACAGGGTACATTTTCCTACCTGACTGACCGCCCAAAAATTCCTTTTTTTTTTTGGCAGTGCTCCTTTTTATTAGGTCTGTCTATCATTATTTCCACATCTTTTCCAGGTTTGTAGATACTGGTTGGTACAGACAAACAGCACTGCAGGAAACGTAGCCTCTGATATCCATGAGTGGGGCCTTGTTTGGCTTTAAATATAGACATAGTAGGCATACCATTATCATTTCAGACCACGTTCTTATCTGTATCACATTAATGTTGGTCAGAGGAGTGGTGTTTAGTCACTTTTCTTTACTTTGTTCCCCTCTAATGCTTTTTCTAAGTTAGCCTACAATACTTCTCAATACACCACCATGTTGTCCTGTTATAAAGCATTGCAAAAACATAAAATACATATGAATTACTTGTGGTGCCTATTAGGTTTTTCATTTACATTGAAATATGTGTGGTAGCTATAAACTAAATATTTCTCTATAAACTATTAAAAAAAATGTGTGCTCTTGTGCTATGTAAATATTTACATGGCAGGAATTCATAATCCATTACCATCACATATTAAAGGGCAACTCCACAAGTCAGTTTACTTGTCACTAAAAGTGCAGTTAAAGCTTTGAAAATTGCTCAAGAATGTCTTTAGTGGAAGAACTTTTAAATATTTGAAAATAAATAATGCCTGGCTATCGCTGGCACGGAGGCATAATATTGGGCTTGAGATATAAAATTTTAACTGAAAGCCCACAACTGGGATGTGTTCAGGAGGGGATGGGTGCCATTGGCAACACCTAAAAACTAGTTCACCATCATCAATCATATGTTTGCATAATGGGATCCAAACAATGGATCTATTAAGGGAAAATCTGGATGCAACCTTGGAGGCAGAGCCATGTTCATTCCAATGAGAGTTGCTCAGTGGCGCGTAAAGCCAAAAACTATCAGTATTTTCACCTAGCTTCCACATTATTGGCCCACAGAGCAGACTTCCACTGGTAGAGTCGCTAGCTTTATGGTTTAGTAGTTTACTAATTTGACTGAAAATTGAATAACTCGCCCATGCGGCTCTGCTGGGTTGTAGAAATGTAAGTGGACTGAGTGTATAAGATTCTGATATTCCATCTTGATCCCATCTTTCAACAGCTGCTCACTTTCGTGCCGTTCACTGTGTGTGCTGATAGGGGAAAAAATCTTTTTGGAGTCATGCACATTATAATTACACAGTATAGCAAATTGGCTTCATGGCATGGTGCTTTTCCCAGGGGCTTGGTTCAAACTGTTTTACATGTATTTCTTTATATGCATTGTGAGAAATTCTTCTTCGAATGTTGGTCATTAGATATATGAGAAATGGTCAATTAAACATGTGTACGCACATACTTTATGCTACCCCACTCTTGGGCCATCCTTGCCACACACAAAAAAAGTCTGCACACGTCCCCTTATTACACACTGGGGGTTGATTATAGCAACCCTGGCCATTCTTAATTTAAGTTATTGCCTGACAGTAATGCCTGGAATATAATATTAAAGTTATCATGCAGGGTGTCAAATATAGCTCAATTTGATTATATATTTTTTTTCCTTTAAAAAATCCCAAAAAATCTGGCACCATTTACAGATGAATGTACTTTTGAGTGAGTTTATGAAAAAGGAAATGATTGTGTCTGTGTCTGTGTGTGTGGGGGGGGGGAGATAATCAGAAACATGTTTTGAAAGGCTGGTGCGTGAGATGAGCCCTCCCCGGGGGATGGTTGTCTCCACGCTTGCTCACGGAGCTGTGTGGAGATGGAGCGCAGGGCGGTGGCCAGTGAATGAGAGATCAAAGCCTTCGAGGGGCGGTGCGTGTGCTGTATTTACACTGGGCCGCTCCGCCCTACACCAGAAAACTGTCTGCGGGCCGGTGGACCGATGAAACCGGGGGCAGGAGATGTAACAGACTGGCGCGCAATACTAACCCCTCCGCACGCACTTCACCTCGTCGGCTACACTGCCTTGCTCGCGCGGGGAGCATCCTCCTCTCTGGTTTTCTTTTTTTTTGCATAAGCGATCATTTGCGGCGTTGCGTCGGAGCTTCATGGCCGCAACACTCACGATGAGCGGCGGCGGGCAGGAGGATCTCTTCTATCCGCTGCAGAAGGCGACTCTGGCCGCTGGATTCCCTCTGGAGGACTCGACGTTGTTCGGCTTGGACTGTAAGATCACAGACAAGGCTGGCCAGAGCGACTACACTCAGGTAAAGCCATTCGAAATGTCACCGTGATGGGCTTCGTTGGATGGGCGTGGCAGAGTGGTTGGCGACCCAGGTTGTGTGTGCGTGTTTGTCTTTTCCGTGGCTACCGATCTTCAAGCGGCCGTGCGTCGGTGATGTAAATCGCCACTTTGTTTTTCGATATTTGCTGTACTAAGCGAGCGGGCTGCGGCCAGCTGGACGCCGCTCCGCCTGCATTCACCGCATGTTTTCTCTGCCAGCCAGTTGGTCACCAGTTGTTGTGTGCCCTCTCGCCACCATACCACGCTGACAACAACTGACTCGAGCTCCGGACAGAAAGGTCCCGGCAACTCCTGCCCCTTAGTTAGCTGGAAACTGCAGCAGGAGAGAGTTGTACGTAACAGCTGGTAGGATCAGGAGCCTAGAAATAGCCAGCCCATCCCCAGACTGCTGCTGCTGCTGCTGCTGGTGCTGCAGCGGACTTGGAGGCATGGGTGTTTCCCCATTCCCTTTCATGTTCTGCTGCAGGGCTTCTCCAACTTAGTTCACACTGACAGGAATTAGACCACAATTCATAGAATATGATTGAGGCTTAGTTTAATGCGAACTTGTTCACTTGCTATGCCAGACTGCTTTAGTTTGTTATCTCCACTGCAGAATATTCTGATGTTCGATATGAGAGAGGTTATAGTGATAGGTTATAGTATTTGCTCCACAACTCCTGACCTCTCTGCTGGTGGTTTTCTGAGTTCAGACTTGCAGGCAGAGAGGGAATGTGGCAACGACCTATTGATGACTACTCGATAAATGTTTTTGTGGTGACTCTCAAATCAAATCTTTGTCTTCCCAGAAATAATGCCTCTTAATAGTCTTGCTGTGGATTTACATTTACCTTACAGTAAGACCATGAAATGAAGTGTTCCTTAATTTTCTCTATCCATAGGCAAAGTGTGAGATGGACCGGTATCTCTCCCCTCAGTCTGTCCCACTTCATCCTCCTGCGGACAGCCAGCAGAAGTCACAGAGAGAGAGCACTTCTGTACTGGATCACTTCTTCACCGACGATCACACTGGGGCCCCCTACACCCTCAACATGAATCTTTACCTCCCCGAAGGCGCCTACCTGAGGATGGGCTTGTGTCAGCAGGCAAGGCTGCCGAATCAACACCAGAACCATGCAGGTGTTACCCAAATCAAAACAGAATCTGCCTCCCCGTGTTTCTCCCCCAACCTGCAGCTGCACTGCCCCAACACTACGGCCAACAGTGGCTGTGGTACATCTGGGCATGGCCCCGTCAGTGTTGACATGGAAACATCAGCCATAAACATGTCGCTAACAGGGTTACCAGACTTCACTAGTGTTTTCAACCATTCGGGAGGCAGCCGCGGCACTGATTCGTTGCCAGAAGTGTTTGTGAAACAGGAAATGTCATCACAGTTTGAGCAGCATGATCTCCACCACCATGACAATGGCGGCTCGCTGTTTCAGCTTCTAAACTCTGGCTTGAGCCATCACCATGGTAATGGTATGGAGGTTCATCAACAGCAGCAGCAACAGCAGATACAGCACACCTCCACGATTCATGCGCCCTTCCACGATTTGCCCGTCGCTTCTTCTGCATCTCAACAAGAGCAGGTGGCCAAGCCTGTCTACTGCGGCCTGGGCGGTGGGGCTTACACGCATCCTCAAGCTCAGCCGCACCCTCATTTCCTCCAGCAGCAGGCACCCTACCTGCCGCCGTCTCCACCGAGCTCAGAGCCAGGCAGCCCCGACAGGCAGAAGGAGCTGCTCCACACCATGTCCCCTCCGCCCTCCTATGAAGCCACCATTGCCTCCAAGCTGGCAAGTGGCACCCCTGCGCTCGGCCCCGGCCCAGGACCGGGCAGCCTGGCCCTAACGCACGCAACAGGTCCCAACCCGGTTCCAGGTCAAGCCTCGGGCCTTTCTCAAACCCCAGCAGCCACCCCAGCCCCAGCTCAGACCACCATGCCTGTCCGCTACAACCGGAGGAACAACCCAGATTTGGAGAAACGGCGGATCCACCACTGTGATTACCCAGGTTAGAACTAAAGCTCATACTTGTTTATTTTTGACACCGATTGGCTGGTCAGGCGAACATTCAATCACTCACAAAGGTCAGTTTTCAAAGAAACCACTTCATGTACTAAAGTCGAAACAGAGCACTTGTGCTGCACACGAAGTAAAATATTTTAACCACTACCTTTCAGTTAACTGCGTGCTCTAAAAAATGCGTTGCCTTCATTAGCACACCTCAAATGGCTCAGGCACTGTCATCTGTGAGCTCTCACACATTACTGTGGCTTTTAAGTCTTTGCTGGTGTGATTGTGAAATGAACCTGTGTGTGGGTGTTGTAATTAAATTGGAGTTCACCTCAAGTCCTTTCACTTTTTATTTCACCCAAAACATATTTACATACAGTGACACTTTGGAAAGATTGTTCGGGAGGTTAAAATCTTTTGGTTCACACACACACTTTAGCTGTGCAATGTGCAGCTACTTGTAGGACATGTAATGTCAAACAGCCTGTGGCAGTGTGTAAAATAGGCTTAACCAGAGCCTCCTGCAGCATGTCGGGACAAGGCTACCTCTTTTTTTTTTTAAAAGTCAGATGAATCAGATTTGTCATATCCACACAAGGAGAGATCCAAACTGTACCCAACAATGCTGCATGTGCCCACTGTTATTTGCTTTGAGCATTACAAATCTAAATAATATTGTTCAAAACCCCAGTGATTTGACATTGTAATCTAGATACTGTTTGTAGCCTAATGTGTTGAAGGTTTTGAAATCCTGAACGTGAAATACCTCGACTTTCAGCAAGTGCAGTGTTTAGTTATTTTGAATAATGCATCATTGTGTGCAGTCAGTATCTTGTAGTTGAATATACTTCTTTGTAAATACATATTTTAAAAAATTATACCTTCAGACCGTGTATTGGACACTATTCCTTTTGGAACATCACATTAAAAACAAACGTTTGCCATACCTCACACAAACAGCGCTTGTTCTTCGTTAGATCACAGTTCGCATACTTAAGCTCACCTATTGGGTGCAAACCTTCCTGACACATCTTTTATTAAGCTTCCTGTTTCTGTTTTTCTCTCTGTGCATCACCAGGCTGCAAGAAGGTCTACACCAAGTCGTCCCATCTGAAAGCTCACCTCAGGACTCACACGGGTAAGGCATTCCTCTAATTAATGCCGCTTTTCCAAACTGGACTCATCAAAAGAGTGACGCCGCTGCGCGACTTGTATTTCGGTGTGTGCACTGGCACCATGTTGCTAGGCAGAGTGTTGTGTTCCTGGCATGTGTGTGTAAATGTATCCTACCCCATTTCTATCTTCTGCCCAATATACTATTCCATCAAAACAGGTGGAAGTGACACACTTCTGCCAGTGGATGACTTTCCCACTCTGTGGTCAGCGCTAGACGTCCGGGTGGCATCTCTATCATGGGAATCCTGATGTTTAACCACTTTTTAATCTGCTTTTCTTAGACTAGTTGTTCTCCAATAAAAATATTTAAAAAATCTGTCCATGCAGATGTAAAAATATTTTATCTTATTAGATTATCTCCAAGTCACGGTCCATTTTCTCTCTCTTTTCTTTTTCCCCTCCCCCTCTTTCTATCAATCAGTCTATTTTCATATTTTGATTATAGCTGCTGGTTTTGCGCGAGCAAAGTCAACAAACAAGCACTAAGGTGTTGGGCCCCACCTAGGTGCAGCTAACAAAACAAAACTTCTGTTTATAGCTACGCATTCTTCACTCATCTGGACACTAACACACACACACACACATGTCCGGATTGGGAACATGGCATGACGATTAGATCTGGCATCATTCGCGCTGCGGGCTGACTGTGGTTGCAAAAGATGAAAGCGCGACACATACAGACGGATACAGCCGCGACTTCCATATCCTCCCTGCTTTTGTCAGTCACACCTCGTTATTGTCTCACCTCTTTTTTTCTGTGGCCTTCGTTCATCTCCTCTGCTTTGTGCCATCCTCCACCCCCCCTTTTTTTTTTTTGTTGGTTTTTTATCTCAGTCTGTTACTCATTCCACTTCTCTTATACATCTCTTATTCAGCTGCTTGAACATACACTTACCCACTCATATATACTCACACACGTCCACACACACACACCTGTCAGCAATCTGTATGAGATGATTCCTAATGCGTTTGGTTCCCCGTGGGAGTTCCCACTCTAATCTCCATCAACATCCATTACCCTGATTGTGTGTGCATGTGTGTGTGGACGTGTGTTTGAGAGCGTATTGTGAAAAACACTCCTCCCAGTTGCTTCTGTTTTTTTTTTTGTTTTTGTTTTTGTCTAGGTGTCTTTTCCCTGTCTGTCCTTATTGTGCGTGTTTGTACGTCTGGCGATAATAACCTTACAAGTTCCATGTGCTTGTTGTTTTAGTGTGCAAAGCTCGCTCCACTTGTTTTAAAGTATTGGCTCACAAAAAAAAAACAAAAACGTACTTCCTCACTTACCTCTATCCAGTGTAGAGACTGTTTTTGCTCTGTCCATATTTTTGCCTCCACCCTCATTTAATGGCTGCACAGAGTAAGAAAAATGACTGTTAAAGCTGTCTTATCACCCTGAGCACGCAACTGGTAATTTTCATAATTTCTTCCACTGAAGTAGTTCCAGTGGAAATTGTTCACAGCGAGGCCTGTGGACCGTCCAGAGCTATGTGGAAATTTCTGGAAAGACCCGCTGTTGTTGAAGTGTTATTTGAGATCAGCCATTGGATTACAAATAGTTTTTGACCATTATAAATATGTAAATAGAAGAAGAAGAAGAAGAAAAGACTTTCAAGCAGACAGCACAGTTTCCATTAGATTCAAGTGCAATTTGCTCTTTCAGCTTTGTGACTGACACTACAGTCCGTGGGAAACTGTAGCTTTAGAGCGCTTCATGAATGCCTGTGACTACACTTGTTGTTAGATAACTGGACTTTTCTGTAAAGCCTGTTTTCCCAGTTCCTCCACCCATGAGTATGATTCACGTAAGGCTGAGAATTCGTCTTGTTTAATGATAATCAGTGTCATCATTATGATGACTGCGCATTGTCACAGAGTGCTGGAGAACCTTGTAAGGCAAGAAGCTCAGCTCAGTTTTGCCTCGTGAACTCATTGGCATTTTCCTCTTCCCCTCCCCTCCTCTGTAGGTGAGAAGCCATACAGGTGCACGTGGGACAGCTGTGACTGGCGCTTCGCTCGCTCAGATGAGCTGACGCGCCATTACCGGAAGCACACAGGCGCCAAGCCCTTCCAGTGCGCCGTCTGCTCACGCTCCTTCTCCCGGTCCGACCACCTTGCCCTGCACATGAAGCGACACCAGAACTAGTGGCATGGGGGGGAGCACTGTCCGGAACACGCGTCAAGCACTCACTCTGTCTCTCACAGCTGCATTGCTCCTGACGCAGAGCAGCTTCCACTGACAACACAGCTCCTCCTGGTGCTGCTGTCGTATGCTCAACCAGTACGATAGCCGAACAAACGTGTTGAAACAGAGTGGTGACACTCCTGGAGGTTGTATGGTAGAAAGGTGATGGCCAGATAAAGCTTTTGGTCCGTGAACTTGGTATAGAATTCTGTGGACAAAAATACAATGAAGAATGATAAGAAAAAGAATTTGGTCGATCCAAAAACTGAATGGAAAGACAGCACTTAATACTCCAAACTTGTACATGTTTTGTCTCTTTCTCTTTTATAACATAGAACTGTCTTCATGATTTTTTTTTTTTTCTTTTATAAAAGAGAAGCTTTTGTTTGCAAAACTAGTCAAGCCAAATCCTGATGTTGTTGTTCGTTTGTTTATATAGCTGGAATATCCAGATTTTATTACCTACCAAATTCTTTGGTTTGCACTAGAATTGATAACTGAGCATTTTTTAGAATGGGGGGGGCATGTATCTCTTCACCACCGGAAAGATTATCACTCTTGAAAAGAACCTCTGTCGATGCCACACAAATTACTGCGGTTTAGATATTAAAAATTGAAGGCATTTATACTCTGGAGAGACAGGAGATGGTGCAGGGAAAATAAAACGGCAAGGGAGGGGTGGAGATGAACGGATAGAAAGATTTTTGATTTGGGAGAGAGGAGATCTGAGTGAGAAACAGAGGGCAGCAATTAGCTGATGAATTATTCATCTCTTTCGAC
>KV751325.1:7859319-7870457 GCA_001698575.1 Mola mola
AGGTGAAAAATCAAGACTTTAAAAAAAGTGTTGACTTTATTGTGTTTAATTCTCAGCAAAAATGATCCATTTTTTTTTCCAAGAAGACAATTTTAATATATAATAGAAGGTAAATTAAAGGTTTTTAGGTATTTATCAACAAAAACAGTCACCATTGTAATGAATAAATTAGCTTGTAGTGAGACATACTGGGAGTAAATTTTGTATGCAGTCAGGAAAGAAGCGGCCGGACCACAGAAATGCACTTATTCCTGACATCATGTCAGGAATAATTCAGCGGGGGCTTCCCCTGCTCTCGCCCCACAGCTGAAACACACGCAGGCTGCGTCGTTCAGAGACTTAACTGGAGGAGTTAATGTGTTTATCTTCATGCAAGCTCAGCATGATAAGCAATGTTTAAGACCTTGTGCTGTTGAAATCCAGGCGTCCTAACAAGCAGTGCCAGGTGTGTGTAGCCAAGGCAAACAGCCACGTAAGATTAGAACCACAACACTTGATTGGATTAGCAGTGGACAGTAATTGAACAGTGATGAAATTAAATTGTTTCAATATTGATACATTATTTGTATTTGGTATCCGTCATTATTGCTCCGCAACATCTGGGCAGTCCCCACATAGGCCGTTTGAGTCAAATCGTGTCAGCTTTAAACAAAATAGCAGAAAATTCTATGGGATCCTGAATAAATGTGAGTTCATATTTTGTTGCAAGATCGTTTTTAGCATTCACAGCAGTTTAGAATTTTTTGTATACTACACAGTCTATGTTTGTGTGGCAACAAAAGACTGAAAAGTTGTGGGGAAAAAAAACCAGCTCACAGTTAATTAGATTATGTTGCAACAGGTTGGTAACATGACTGTACATAAAAAGAGCATTTTGGTTTTCTAAAGTAAGGTTCACTTGGTTCACCCGTCTATGAAAGATTGCACTGGCAAATAGTGTAACAATTTAGGAATGATTCATAACATTATGTGAAGAGTTAGGGGAATTTCATTGTTTACTGAACCTAATAGCATTAAAAGATTCCGAGAATTCAGAAGACATCTCTGTATGTGAGGCACAAAACCAATGTTTTCTACAGCACTACTACAAACACAATGACATTTCTCAGTGTCAACATCATACTTGTTGTCTTGGTGTTATTTTGAGCAAAATTCAGGATTTTATTGGGTTTTTTTTTTTTTTGCAAATCATCACCTTCTGTTTCTGTTTTCAATTTACAGCATGCCAACTGTCTTTTGAAACTGACTTGTACCTTTACTTAAGTATAAGTTTAGAGATACTTGTCTTTTTTTTTTTGCAACATTGATATAAATGTATCCAACTCAGTACTAATGTGCATGAGTGCTACACTCGTCAATTGGGAAGTAAAATTGTGTGGGTGGACAGCTGTGCCAGATCTGCTTTATGAAAATAATCAGCCTTTCTTTAACCCCTTCTCATTACTCCTCCCTTCCTTCCCCTTGTCTTCCCCCTTTCTTCCGATGAGATAAAACATTATCCTATTATATGACGAAGGCCGATGTCATGCCTGAATCCCCCTGCTGCAGCCCAAATATCCTCTAACACCTACACACAGTCACAGAACACATGGCTTAGGCACTCACACACACACTTACGTATTGGAGGCGAAGAATCGCACACCCCTACCTCTCATCTCCTTCCTCCCTCTTTTTCTCCCTCTTTCCTTTCTTCTTTGGCAGCTGTGTGGAATTTCAAGTGCTTTCTATGAAACCTGGTATTCATAACTGATAGTCATGATTTCACCCTGGAGTCCTACTAACATCATGACCATAATGGATTAATCTGTATGGTCTTGACCCTGTCCTGTTGTTTAGTTATGACCTGAGTGGGAGCAAAGAGGCTCCCCCGTTGCACACACACACACACACACACACACACACACAGCGGGTAGCCATTGTCTTCATGAGAAAGACTACTTGTAGATATGATAAATTACATGTCTATCTGTAAAAACAAGTGCATAACACAATTTGGTGGAAGTTGTTCGGCTGCATAATCAATATGAACATTTACCGATGATATTGCCTGGTTAGATAGCAGCCTGATTTTAATAATCTAATAATAACAAACCTTATGTAACAGCGATTAGTTACTCACATGTAGTGCTACAGATTAAGATATCTAGATTACCGATCAACAACTACAGTCTACAGTATACAGCAGTTTAATGTCTTCCACCCAATGTTCAAATGCTGCCAATACATTAATAATACAGCCAAGTAAATAATAATCTAATGAGGGAGTTTTACTGCAGTTAACACTTTAACTACATTTTGCTTATATTAACTCCATAGGGCATGTTAGACCTTCAACCATGTTTCTGTCTTTCTTCACTGGCTTTACTTGGTTATTTTACTTAATAGATTTACTTTACAGCATTATAGAGACAAACATTGTACTTACTACTCTGCTGTTTGCATCTGATAGTTACTTATGTCAGTGATTCTGCATCCAGGGGTATGCCTACTTGTGCTCATTGACAAAAAAAAAAAGATGGACCAACATTGCTGTTTCCTCTCACTGTGCAAAAATGACGCCAAAACTATGATATGAGCGCGGTCATCATGCACTGTTGACATCATATGGAGCCAGAGTCTGTGTAGTAATGACTAGGCAGTGGAGCCACAGTTCTCATTTCCATCCCTGCCCAATCGCAGGGTGAACAGGGTGAAATCTCACGACATCACATGACAGAAACATGACGTTTAACCCATTTCTATAGCATCAAATAACTAATTAGAACCCAACAGATGAGAAAAAATGAACATTTAAACATATATACATCAACAAGATACACGTCCTGCGCACAATGTTAAACTGCATTTGGTTGTGGTGGTTCGATGTAGGAGAGTGAGGTTTTCCGCTGCTACAACTACCTCCAGGTCACACTGGGGGAAAGTATGGTACCTGTCAACCCTGGGCTGGTGGAGTCCATTAGCCTTGTTTGGCAGCCCACCCTGGAGAAAGAAACTCTGATTTCTGCCTTGCAGATGTACACATTCATGGGATAGGTTTCAGGAGTAAAGCCTAAGGAAATCTGGACCTGGATTACCTTAGGTAACTCATCATTGGCAGCTCTTGCGATGCCACTGATGCCCAATTATACAAGCCTAGCTGCCCCTTTGGATCCATCAGCGACTTGGAGTGGAGGGCATGCTGCATGAGCAACAGCCTGCTCCCAATATCACCCTGCCCAGTCTATAGCATCCTACCGCCACTTGACGCATAAAATGCACCAACCACCAGAGAGAAAAGCAGGGTAGAAACCTTCTTTGAGAAAAAAATATTTTGGCATGTAGTTTGACTTTTTAGTAGGACCCATGGAGTGGGTTTTTATATCCTATTCTGCAGCCCACCACAAGGGGGCAATCAAAATGTTTTGGTTTTACATACAAGGAGGTCTCATGTCATCCATCTTCCTATACAGTCAATGCTTGTACCCTAAGGGTTACCTCTGCTGTTGTAATGGGTACATGGACATACATTCCCGAGTTGAAAATATGAGATATGACTGTCGTCTCGCGAGGTCCAGCAGTATTAAAACGTTTTTGCGCCTAAACTTAACCAAAGGACCATCTCACTAAGTGAGTGTGAGAAAGGCTTTGCATGTCGCACACTGATGCTAAAGGTGCAGCCCAGAGCAGATGGGAGAAGTAAGCACTGACAGCTTATTGTAAGACAGCCGCTGGGAAGCTGTGGATTGTATCCAGCACTTCTCTGGCGTTTGAATCCCAAAGAACGCTCCCCTTCCTTTGTATTTTTTGTTTTTTTTAGTAATTGTTTGGTTACCTTTTAGTTAGATTCAAAGCAAGCGCTTGGTTAGGGTTTAGTAAAGAACACTAGTTTGTTGTCATTTCACACAAAAAATAGTTTAGGTTTCAAAACTCCGTGTTTATGTTTACAAAACAAAACGCGATAATGACATGGCAATACAAATAACTGGATGAGTTTTAAAACATATTACATTTTTGAAAGAAAGACTTCAAGGCTGATTCATCCTTAACCGCAAACAGACGAGCTGGATGAAAACGGGTTGGTATCAATCTACCCATCCCATATCCCATATTTAAAAGAGAACAAAATAATGAGTCATGCAAGGCATTGTGAGTCATGGCTGAGCAATCACCAGGGAACATCATGACATACAGATGGTAAAAACCCTCCCACTGCCTCCAAACACCCACCACCGGACTGGAAAAGAATATACTGTGTGTAGTCTGCAAGTCTGCAGAAAGGTTCTCGACACCTTTGTGTAAAGAAACGCCATTAGCATTATCCAATGCCGTGTCAAAAGTCCACCCAGGCCTTATCTGGACAGGTTTATTTAAAGCAAGCAAGCTGTGTTTGCGAAATCATATTTCACGTCAAAATGACTGGATGACATTTTCCAAACACTGTCTTGAGGCACGTGTAACAGCGTTGCAACAAGGCAGCAGTCAATAAAAAGAAATGTACAGACTGGCTAATCACTGTACATCATCGAGAATCAGCTCCTTTTCCCTGACAAATAGATATAAAACCGCCCAAAAAAGAAAGCCCTCAAATTAATAAAAGTGTCCTCATAGTGAGTTAAAGCTTTCCAAAGATGGATGATTGATACAAGAGTGCATCTTCCCTCCGGTGATCCCTCATGACAAGACAATGACCTCCTCCCAAGGCAAGTTTTCCAATGAAAACCATGAATATTACCCTGGTGTCACTTAAAGCCCCGATTACAACATAATGACAAATGGCAGAGGTGTGTGTGTGTGTGTGTGTGTGTGTGTGTAGGTTTATACGCTTGATTAAAGGAGTGTAGGCTGAGAATGTCACAACCCTGCACACATCGGATGGGTGGAGACTGCAGACATTGTGGAGACAGAGGTTATAAACTTGGGAAAGACATTTCTCATGAAACGCCATTGTCAGTCAGCTTTTATAGTATATGTTTTACACTATCGGTCTAAAGAAGCCATATCTGTGCATTATATTTACATGGTTGAGTGTATGAGGTGGTGTCCTTAGGGTGGACTTTACGGTGTTTACATTGCAAGACATGATTTTGAAATATTTCACTCGTTTCAAATAGTTTGAAGTGCTCTGATAAGATATTTTAAAGGTGTTCTGCTTGCAGGTTTTCTCCATCACATCAAGATAACAGATGTTTATCAGGGCTACAAACGGAATCATGCTCATGTATCACGATAGCTTGGAATTGCAACTTTTTACAGTGCATTTAATTCTATTCTTGACACACCTTAATTGAAGTCCTGCCAGAAATCCCATGCTTCAAGAGCATTACCATAATTAATCAGCCCATTTCATGATCGTAATAACTTCTGCTCCTATAAAAGTGTAACAGTCTTGTGAATACTTCACTACAATTCTTGTTGGATCTATTTTCTTTGCTCTGGAGTATAAACTCACTAACTGAATCAGAGAGGTTGGCTAACTAAGCTAAATGCATTTTGGACTTACTTATGTATTTCCATTTTAATTCTACTCCACTGGACTGAGAAATAAAACAGAGGGAAGTAATGTATTTAACATACAGTAGTGTTCAAAATAATAGCAGTCCAATGTGACTAACCGGATTAATCACTGTTATTAGTATATTTTTTATTGCTACATGGCAAACAAGTTACCAGTAGGTGCAGTAGATTCTCAGAAAACCAACAAGACCCAGCATTCATGATATGCACGCTCTTAAGGCTGTGCAATTGGGCAATTAGTTGAAAGGGGTGTGTTCAAAAAGATAGCAGTGTGGCATTCAATCAGTGAGGTCATCAATTTTGTGAAAAAACAGGTGTGAATCAGGTGGCCCCTATTTAAGGATGAAGCCAGCACTTGTTGAAAATGCATTTCTCTTTGAAAGCCTGAGGAAAATGGGTCGTTCAAGACATTGTTCAGAAGAACAGCGTACTTTGATTAAAAAGTTGATTGGAGAGGGGAAAACTTATAAAGAGGTGCAAAAAATTATAGGCTGTTCAGCTAAAATGATCTCCAATGCCTTAAAATGGAGAGCAAAACCAGAGACACGTGGCAGAAAACGGAAGACAACCATCAAAATGGATCGAAGAATAACCAGAATGGCAAAGTCTCAGCCAATGATCAGCTCCAGGATGATCAAAGACAGTCTGGAGTTACCTGTAAGTACTGTGACAGTTAGAAGACGTCTGTGTGAAGCTAATCTATTTACAAGAATCCCCTGCAAAGTCCCTCTGTAAAAAAAAAAGGCATGTGCAGAAGAGGTTACAATTTGCCAAAGAACACATCAACTGGCCTAAAGAGAAATGGAGGAACATTTTGTGGACTGATGAGAGTAAAGTTGTTCTTTTTGGGTCCAAGGGCCGCAGACAGTTTGTGAGACGACCCCCAAACTCTGAATTCAAGCCACAGTACACAGTGAAGACAGTGAAGCATGGTGGTGCAAGCATCATGATATGGGCATGTTTCTCCTACTATGGTGTTGGGCCTATTTATCGCATACCAGGGATCATGGATCAGTTTGCATATGTCAAAATACTTGAAGAGGTCATGTTGCCTTATGCTGAAGAGGACATGCCCTTGAAATGGGTGTTTCAACAAGACAATGACCCCAAACACACTAGTAAACGAGCAAAATCTTGGTTCCAAACCAACAAAATTAATGTTATGGAGTGGCCAGCCCAATCCCCGGACCTTAATCCAATCGAGAACTTGTGGGGTGACATCAAAAATGCTGTTTCTGAAGCAAAACCAAGAAATGTAAATGAATTGTGGAATGTTGTTAAAGAATCTTGGAGTGGAATAACAGCTGAAAGGTGCCACAAGTTGGTTGACTCCATGCCACACAGATGTGAAGCAGTTATAAAAAACTGTGGTCATACAACTAAATATTAGTTTAGTGATTCACAGGATTGCTAAATCCTAGAAACAAAAAAGTTTGTACAAAATAGTTTTGAGTTTGTAAAGTCAACGGCAGACACTGCTATTTTTTTGAACACACCCCTTTCAACTAATTGCCCAATTGCACAGCCTTAAGAGCGTGCATATCATGAATGCTGGGTCTTGTTGGTTTTCTGAGAATCTACTGCACCTACTGGTAAATTGTTTGCCATGTAGCAATAAAAAATATACTAAAAACCTGGATTAATCTGGTCAGTCACATTGGACTGCTATTATTTTGAACACTACTGTATTTAGGTACTAATTAAGAAATTACAAAATATAACTGATTATCTCAGTACAAGGGCTTTCCCATCAGTATATACAGTAATTAGCCTACGATGAGTGATGGATAGTTCAAAATAATTCTGTTTCGGTACATCAAATATTTTGATGCTAATGAAGATAATTTTGTTAATTATTGTGATTTATCTTCTTAATCTTGAAGGTTGATTCAGCATCACTAATTTTTTTCACTCAAAGAAAAAAGCCAGGGTTGAAATTCACTTCACTAAAAATGGCCTTTTCCCACACAGAAACCCTTAGTAAACATTACAGAGTATATTCTAGGATAATTAAAATCTACTAGCAGTGAAGATCTGTTCTTTTTAAATGTACTTAAGTAAAAATTACTGCCAATTTGCATACCGATAGAGGATTTTGTTGTTTGTTTAAACAACCTTCAGGATTTTTTAATTTTTTTTTTTAATATTGTCTTTACTTTATTCGTGAAATATTCTAGTATTCACTCAACATTTCTTTTTTCTTTGAAGTTGACTGTGTGCGTTTCATTGCTAAAATGTCGAACTGAAGGTGTTAGAATGCATGAGTGTGTCAGGACATTAACCTGTCAAAAGGTTAACACAGCACGCTGAAAGGAAAAGAGACACCAGACCCTGATCCGCTCCATGTCTGCTCAGTGAAGTCCAGTCATGTTACACTGTTTGCAGGAACTCATTGGTGACTCTGATGTCACCAGGTGAACGTTCACACGGTTAAATTCTAATGCAGAGATCCAGTACATTTTATTTGATTTTAACACATTGTATGTGCACTGAATTATATCACTTCATAATAATTGGTCATTAGGGAAAAATGTACACATCAAAGTGAATATTCGAAGGTACTTACAAACACCAAGTAACACATTCAATAGAAGGTGGAGTTATGATGTACAAGCACAGTGATTTGATTTCTTGTAGAATGTATCCGCTCGATAAAAGTAATATTCATAGGACCAAAAAAAAACAACAAAAAAAACATTTTGTTAGTGCATATGAAATATCAAAGTATCTATACTTCTTTGCATTTTTTTAAAGTTAAAAACTAATTTATTTTACGGTTGATCTTTCTGTCTGTTGCTCTCTTTGTCTCAGTAGCAGTTTTATTGACAGGATGCAGCAGCGCAGAGGCAACAGGTGACAAAATCAATTCCGCTCAATACAGGCAGCAACAATGAAATGAGACCTAATTAACTATTTACAATGTTCACTAGTCTTTCCCGTGACACAGCAGTGATTGGAGGCCCCCTAACATGCTGGCCCAGCCATAGGAGCTGTTGGTGTTTGTGTGGGTCCTGAAGACAAGCTGCAGCTCAGCGCTTGGCTTGACTGATCTTCTTTATTGTGGAACTTCTCCACACGTCTCTGCTGTGTCCAAAAAAGAAAAATCAGCCCAAGTTTCAACCTCCAGGCCTGCTTCATTCCCTGCCACTTGCTCATCCCTCTCTTTCTCTTGCAAACAACCACAAACTTATGCTCCACCAAACGCAGTCAGGAGCAAAAATAATATTTTTGCTGAAAGCTTCTTGAACTCTCCAGATAAAATAACATACCACTACTTTTTTATTTTTTAAAAATTTAACCAAAGTGCCTCCCTCTTCCTGGAGGTTGCTGCTTAAGTTACATCCAGGTTTGGATGTGTTATTGAGAATATCATCAATAAGGAGCAATAAATAATTAATTTATAGGCTCACAGTCTCAACTTTTTAGGGTATAATGCCTTTACACTCAGTATAAGAGCATAAGGAGCGTGTGAGTGTCTGAGACTTGGGATTTGCTGCCCTCTACTGCTTTTGTCTCATATGACACCTATAAGTCTATTTTATGTAACTGAAATCTGTGCAAAATAGCCCTTCTTATGTAGTCTCACAACACATCAATCCATGTGTGCAAGATGGTGGCAAAATGGTTTGTGGGCTGCGAGTAACAACATTACTTCCCTAATTAATGGCTTTGACTATAGCAATAATTTCCCTAAATGATCATAAAGCTTCACTCCAACAACACATCTTACATAGTCTAGAGACAAGCTTATTTACAAGACGTCTTTCCTCAGTAATTATTCTTTTTCATTTCATATTGTGCATTTTTTAAAAAAATGATATAACATGTATGCTTCTCTAGTTTAAGCTCCTTTAAAAAAAAGCGCTTGTCTTTTTTATGTGGCTCCTACATCAGTAAAGGTATAGTTATAATATAAAATCTGCAGTATGTTAGTTGGTTTATGTTTATGTTTATTCTATTATAATCAAACTGAAGCATTTTAATAACTTTACATTCATTAGATGCTTTTGGAGAAAAAGAAATAGAACAATGGTTCTAATTGATTTACTGTAAAAGATGGTGTCGGGGCTGCACTATTTCAAAAGACAAGCTGAAATCTTCTTTTCTGTCAAAATAATTCCGATAACTTTGTTAAAGGTAATGCAACCAGTTACATTTTTTTTTTTTATAGTTTATGTGATACAGAACCGTTCACGTTTGCACTAACAATGGGGTTTTTTGTTGTTGTTTCCCCATGTAAAGACAGTCCGACAGGTTTTTGAAAACACAAACATTCATACAGACATCACAATGGGTACGAAGCAGTCGGGATTAACACATAACTTTATTTTTCATCCACGTTGCCCAGTTGTAGACTTGAAATCCTGTCAAAATAAAGGAATGAATAAATAGATAAAGGCGCTCATGAGGAAGTAGAGAGTGTATTCACACCTTTCACAACAGCTTCAGTCCTTGGCTGGAAGACTGGGTGCTGGGGTCAGTATGTCAACGACAGAGGGGGGCTGCACACAGCAGAGTCACTCCTTTTTATTATTTAGTTCAAACAAGTCAAGCTGGAGACGATCACAGCCAAGCAGCAAACAATGTAGCAGCAGCGAACTCAGAAGTTAACTTACAGGTTTGGTTCCTTGAGTGCTAAAAGGAAAAATCTCAGCACAGATGAAAGGCTTGGAAAACAAGAGACAGGCTCGCTGCCAGACCGCTCTCCAGGTTAAAGAAAAAGCAATCTTTACAGCAGAGAGCCTCCAGCACACCATGATACACACCAAAGGAAAAAAAAAATCAACCTGCCAATTCTTTTGTTTAGGGCAAACTTTGAATGGAGCAGTTTTGCATCCTGTGTGCACAAACTATGTACAACTAAATAATTGAGTCCAATGAGTGAAAATTATAAGGGTGGGGTGGGGGGGGTCAGGAAAGGAATGGTAGTGAATGTTTTGATGGGTGCATGAAAGCATTGTCTATTATTACTTTGTTTTTCTTACTCTTTAGGGATATCCTATTTCAGCCTCCCCTTGCGAGATTTATTATGCATATTACAGGCTAACTGGTGGTCACAATTGTTTCTTGTCATAATCATAGAACAGCAGTCGAGACAGGTTCCAAAGACAATATCAATAGCTCTTGGGAGGGTCTTATTAATAATAAACAAAAACAGGAGAAATGAAGCTTCCAGTGTATTTTTGTTGCACTGAAAGAGAGAGAATATCCTGCAACATTAAAAACATCCTGCAATCACTCTGGCTTAGTGCAGGAAGACCCTGCACTCAAATCATGTAAAGTACATTGATGCACGTTTGTTAACAGACCTGCAGCTTGCCTGTGATCTTCCCACCATTTCTACAGAGCGTTAAGCAAGGATGGCGCACCCACATGTGGTCTTTTAATGGGGATACACTGACATGACAACCTCGTACAGCTCGCCAGCACGCACATTTTAGAAAGATATTTGGTCCAGTGAGCACTTTACAGACATTATTTCATGCACATACACACATCCCTCTGGCCCGCATCCAAAACTTGATGATGCTTCTACACACCAGGATCAGTGAAGCGGTTCTACAGCTAGTTTAACTTTGATAACGGTGCCAGTAACATTTCTGACATTTTATTTAGAAACATGTGACCTTGTGGTGTTTTATCAT
>KV751325.1:7870504-7916988 GCA_001698575.1 Mola mola
ACAAGGAATCTAATTCTACTATTACTTGTACAGTGTTCTGATAGCACCTGATAATAGAAGTCCATTAAGTTCATGTGTATTATTTCAGTAAGTGAGTATACAGCTGTTAGTTATGAAGCCCTGAGGTCAGCCTTCAGCTAATCACTAAAATGTCTTTACACGCTTTTTTTTTTTTTTTTTTTTTTTTTTAACAACAGTGAAGCACTGTGTCGAGATGGCACACTGGCACATATAGCACGCCACAAACAGGGACCTCACCTTACACGCCACAGCGCTGTATTGCCTACTGCAAAACAGCTGACTTTCTGCCAACAGGGCTCTTGACAAGTAATTCAGGCATCATTGTTTGTCTGGCAAAACTGGAGGAAAGACAAATATTTCAGGATCTGACTCCTTCCTTTGCCGATTTGTTTTACACCCATTTGCCCCTCCGACTGAATGACATTTGAGATCTTGGCTATTTAAAGAAAAACACCCATCTTGCTTGGGGTGGATATTTTCATATAAATGGTTATAATTAGTCTGAGTCGGTATTTTCGTGATAGGTCGTTGAGCTTTCTGAGCTAATGAGGGGTTGGGTATCATTACTGCTTACAACAGGATAAGCAGCGTATGGCTGCATAAATCATCGTCTGCGTCATTTCTCCATCACCATTTTGTCTGAACCTAATGTTTAGTCATTCACATGGAAGATACTAAACCTCTAAATGGGAGAAACAATGAGATCAAGGCACTAAGGAAATGTCTTGATTCATAGTTAACGTAATTTCTTTTTTCTTTTTACAAACATTTCGTCAGAAATCAGCCTGAGAATTTAAAATTAAGCCATGTTTTCGATCTAGAGGGGCTGAAATGCAGCCTTCCTCTTGACTAAATGAGCAAAAGGAGCCTCAGCCCTCCTTCAGAAGATAACACAGATGACATGAAGCTGCTCAACTCTCAAATAGTGTTTTGGGTGATAAGGATATTATCACATGGGCAGGAAAAAAAAAAAATTGCTTCCTCCGTCTCACATATAATTTGTTGCTAAGTAACCGTGGCTTTGGAAAGTCCCAGATACATAGTCTGAGCTCAGCGATATGAATGCTACAGGAAACCTTTGAAGCCACACACGCATGCATGGCAAGTGCCATCTTCGGGTGTGTGTTGGAGGCCTTCGCCATTGCACCGTGCGTCAAATGCAGCCATTGCGGCGACTCCTGTCTTTGACAGAAAACGCTGTGAGGTGGTGTACTCCCTTCTCTTTCTTGAACTTCTTCTGGTCTTCTCACAGTCTCTCAACCTGCCTCGTCTAATTCTGCTTCAGGTATGACTGCAACCACGCTCCAGTCTGCAGCGTGCCTTTTAGGTGTCACTGTGAGGTCCATTTTTTCCCACTTCATGGTGACTTTTTTTTAATTTAAATGTATGGACTACCAGAAACATTCCTATTCTGAATTAGAATTGAAAGATTAAACACCTTGTTATCAAATACCACTGATACTATGTTGGCACATCATCATGTGGCCCAAATAACAAGAATACAAGAAACACACCATCGATCAAGCATTGCAATAACAAGCCCCTTTGCTGATGCCATCCTAAAGGTCGTTGCAGTGATGTAGAGGCCATGGGGTGCTGGTACATCGTGACATCATAGGAGCGTCTTTACAGGTGCAACATTAAACCAGAAAGGGTATCAAGTCACTCTTTAGACTCTTTGGACTGTTTTGTATTAGAGTGGATTGGTTTGCCTTTAATCACCAGTACAGGACATGCAGACTCTCCGGTCGGTCGGCTACAGTCACACGCGTAATCTGTCAGTGTCGAACATTGTGTTAAAATAACGAGCTGACAGGGGACGCCTCCTATAATCACCTGTTGCATGTCGAGGAGAATAGTGACTACACACAACATTCAGTGACAAACACACGTGACAATTACAACAGCGATGTGTTGGGTAAGTGAAAAAGTAAAAAAAAAAAAAAAAAAACTCACAATCTTTAGTCTCAGTCACAGAGTGGTTATTTTGTAAACAAAATACACACACACACACACACACACACACACACACACACACACACACACACACACACACACACACGCACCATATCTTAGTCTAAATCTGCCGTGGAAGCCTTTTCAGTTTTGGTCATTCATTTTGAATCTTGTTTCACTCTTGGGTTTTTTTTGTACATTGCATTTATTTATGCATATTTACAAAACTTATCTATTCATATTTGCCACATTATTCAGAAGGCAGTGCACGCCATCGCTGGAATCAACACTAAAAGAATCCTCCAATCAAGCCGTTAAATCTGTTTAAAAGTGCAAGGCTGTGATGGGGGAAAGTGCCAGCGACACACTCGCACAGACTTAAACATGTATCTTAAACATGTATTCACACAGCAAATCCTGCTGACTGAGCAAGCACACACCCAAACCTTTCAATAATCAATAATCTGTGGCGTCCTCGCTACAGACAGCAGTGTGGCCTGTGGCTCTCCACTCTAAGACGGTTTATCAATTGGTGTGACTACTAGCAAATGTTGTTATTAATAGTAACCATGCACTTGTAAAATGTGTCACAGCTGACCGATCCAATCAGACACACTTACCTTTTTTTAATTTTGTTAAAGATTAAGATTGGCTGCAACGTTGGGTTATCTGGGATGGCTGTTAAGCTTGGACTTAAATTCTGCCAAGCAGCGTTTTCCAACCCCCCGTGCACTTGCCAAGACTTGCTGCTTAGCAACACTGGCTTACTGAGGGACATTTTGACCGCATTCTGCACTGCGAAGCCAACACGTCTATTAAAAAAAAGACAAATCAGACGAGTTCATCTGCAGCTAAAAGTAGACTACAGATTTTCAGACAATTACTGTTCTTCTTATTCCAAACAACATTGAAGTTCGTTTTCTGTCAAAGCTGGAGAAGTTTGTGTGATTCCACATGGATTTTGTGGAAGGTGGAGTCCTTGACAATCAAATATTAAGGTCCTAGTAAATAAAACGTAATGTTTGAAAGCGATGAAAATTCGAGTGGAGTTGGTTGCCACACTGCCGGCTGTGGCTCTGCATTACCTGACAGTCTGCAGGTGCACAACACATCTGGGCCAACAAAAGCTGCACATTTACAACCTCAGGCTCAACTCTGCGCACGCTGGCTGCAGTTCCGCTTGTTAAATACATAACACACGCACAAAAAAAAAAAAAAGGTTTCAACGCCCACCTGGAGCCAAAATCATTTTCACACGGAACAAGAGAACATCACAATTCAGATTCTGTTATGCATGCAGTGTGTTAAAACTCACCATCGTCCGGGTTCACTAAGCTTTTGTTACAGGGTCACAGAGTGCAAATATTGAGCTACATGTAGTCGTTTTGAACAGTCTCACATGCGGAGTTTTGGCTCTTTGACGAGAGTTAAACCTTGAAGCTGACATAATTTCGGCGTGAATGTGTCCTGTTTTTATTGTTCCCTCCAGCGGCTCTGCTTTTTAAATAGCTCCTGCTGACAAATCCTTAGTAAATCTGCATGGCTGAAAGTTACAGCTGAGGCGCGTGAACTATCTCAGGGTTCGTGTCTCGACTGTGTCAGGTGTGTAAATGAATATCTACAGTATCACGGAAAAACAACTACAGGGAGAGAGACACAGGGTTGGCACTGCTATCAACACATAGACACAGACCACAGAGTCTGTACAAGCATAATGAAGGGTGGAGAGGTGTTCGTCCGCCTCCTCCTCTTCCTCTTCCTCCTCCTCCTCCTCCTCCTCACTGTGTGGGGGAGCAGTCGTCTAAATCCAGCAGCTCCCTGACCAGTCTTTCTCCAAACTGCGCTCGGCTGTACCGTTTAACCGTGTAGGCGTCGGACATCTTGTACAGGATGTACGCGTTATTGATGGCGATGCTGATGCTCAACCAGAACACTTGCTGCCAGGTCTTGTTTGGCTTGTGGAAGATAAAGTACCTGTGGGAGAAACGCACCTACTTACTCCAGGCTTTTCTATTGACAGGACCTCTGTGCCCTAAGGCTGAACAGCAAGTGTTAAAAAGAGAATGGCAACATCTAATCATTTCCCGGGTTCTCATGAGTCACTTCATTAGGCTCCGGCTTGGACCACAAGCTGGAGACGACGAAGTCATGTGAGATACAGAGTTTATTTTGTGTCTTACCCGTGTGGCGAAGCATTGAAGGTGCCTGTATGTGCTGCTAAATGTACTGTAAGAGTA
The DNA here is from genome assembly GCA_001698575.1 of Mola mola. NCBI lineage: Eukaryota > Metazoa > Chordata > Actinopteri > Tetraodontiformes > Molidae > Mola > Mola mola. The sequence goes on from KV751325.1 coordinate 7,874,719, forward strand.
GCACTAACAGGGGAGAGTCAAAAGCAACTGAGTATTAATTGCTACACATTATTATTTATCTAAAGTCAGCTACTTGGGCTTAAAAATGCCAGAATAAAGAAATAAATCCAAAGGCTTAATGTGGGATGTTAAACATCTTGTTTGGTTTTCTGACAATGGAAACAGAGAAAAAGAAATTGATTCCTGTCATTTTTTTCCATCTCTACAATGTATGTATGTAAAAAGATGCAAAACGGGGTGGGGCAGACGCTGCATTTTACTGAAATACCGTTTTTTCTTTGACATACATTGCGTTTTGTGTTTTTTGATATTGAAAAAAAAATCCAAATTGAATTCTGAGTGTATTTGGGTTCAATATGGTAACAAAGTTTGTCAAAGTGGAAAAAAATATCTCAGATTACTATAGCTGAGGTTCTGCTGAAATAAAAAGTACCAAAAATTAGCATGGTAAAATGGTTTTTTTTTACATGATATATGACGGAAAAACACTCTTAAAAGCCAAAATATTTTGTAAAAAATTCCTAATTGTGTCCATCACAGGATGTCCCTGTGATCAGTTTACATACTTGCTGTACTTGTCGTCGTATTTGCAGATGTAGCTGAGGTGCGCTGCGAAGGCCTCCACAGCCAGAGGACACGTGATCTCCCCGCTTTTCCTCTTAATGATCATACCTGCCACACACACCACAAACACAGAGGCAGCCATGAAGCAGAGAACAGAAACAGGATCCTGCAGGCTGGACACATTTTCTCCAAACAGATAAACTGGCCAAGGACACCGGGGACAAGGGAAAGGAAAAGAAGCTCCCTCGTTTACATGAGGGGAGGCAGATCAGATACAGCTAGATGCAATTTTGTTTTATTTATATGCAGCCAGTACTGAAGTTATTACTTACATGTTCGTCACTCTTTTTTTGCTTACTATATTTCAGTCAGGACAAACACACATTTCTCCGGGATTAACTTTCTCAGGAGCACATCTTGGGGAGGGTAATTATGTAACATTACCCATATGACCATCACTAATCTTGATAGAATAACAATCTACATTATTTATTTCACGATAACAAAGCATCTAGTCCACGTTAATGGAAGTGGCAATGCATTATAAGCCCAAAAATCTGTGACATTATGTAGTCATCAGTAGTGCTAATGCCACAGTATCTACATGTAAGTGTGAAAGCACAAAAACTGTTGGACACTGGCTCATCATTTTGTGCACTTTATCAGATATCCTCGAGATCTGGAACTCATTAGATTTTCACCAGGAATGGGATTTGCCTCCAGTTGGCATTATATGTACAAAGATGTATGTTTTCAGACATAATCTCCATTACTATGTGTCCAATGTACACCAAACAATATGCAAATTGATGAAAAGATCAAATACATTCAGGGTGACTCCGTGATGTGTCTCCTGCTGTGGCTGCTGTTTTTGTTTTCAGCCAAGCTGCCAATCGTTCGTGTCTTGCAGGATAGTGCAAAAGCTATTTGAAGTGCGTACTTCAGGGATTTTTTTGAGATATTTCCCCTTGCGGTTGCATGTCGACCAAGTTGTCTGCTGCTTTAATTTTTGAGTAAAAAAAACAAAACTTGCACACAAATAACAACACGCGCACACTAGGAAAAGAAAGGGAATATCATGATGTCGTCATCTCTTGGAAATGGATTATCATGGATTACAAACTCTCTTTGATCCTCCCTGACACAAATTCTTAATGATGCTAACTTGCATGTAGAAACTACATGACTTTTGTTGACGTACAGTCATAAGCTTTATTTCTGGGTTGGGTCTGTGTTACCTTGTTTTGTTGGGGAATAGCTGTTGGTGAGGAACCTGAAGTGTCCCTTGTTGTACCAGCTGATCAGTGACATGCTGCCTTTCATCATCACGTGTGACTGGCCCCGCTGCGCTGGCGTCGAGCCGCAGACCAGCATGCTTTGTGGCAAGCCTGTGCAGTCACTCTTTCTGGTGCTCAGCAGACCACAACAGTAGATATCTGGAGGAAACGCAAAGACGTTAACGCTCCACCAGTACACACACACACACACACACACAAGATATATTGTGTGTGTGTGTGTGTGTGTGTGTGTTAACTAAGGATGGAGGCACATTCATTGATTGGTGGAATGATTGATAATTGCCTGGTCATTCAATTCATCTCTTATTTAAAAAAATTGCTTCTTGGTTGCAGCTTTATTTAATATGAATACCTTAATCTTTACGTTATGCATTTAACTAGGAAAAAAAAAGAAAAAATTGAAAAACAGTTAGTTTCAGTCCAACTAACATGAATATTTGTTTTGTCTAAAGATGAAATAAGTTAAATAATCAATCAGTTGATTGACAGAAAATAACATAACCATGGAGATACAGCCCTGATAGGCAGCAAGGGAGCTCAGAAGTCTTTGTGGTTGACTATCCATGGCCTTGGAGATACACAAGAGAAAAATTTTTTAATTGTTATTTTATTTTATTGTAAATTAAATACTTTTGGTGTTTAGGCTGTTGATTGGACAAAATAATCAGCCTTATGACATGAATTTGAGCTTTGGAAATTGTGATTGTTATTATTCAAACAAAACCACCCCCCCAAAAAAATGCCAAAAACAAAACAAAGCAAAATCAATGAATAATGTTTCTTTGCAGTTTCACCCATTTTTCCAGTAATTCTGAGCATTTATGTGCCTTTCATGTATTCTGCTTTTCGCTGCAGTGGACCATTTTTCTCTTTCACCGCTGAACCATTCTTCTCTCCATTTCATTTCTTTAGTTCCTACATGGATGGGCAGTGACAAAACAATCATGCGGCTGATTTAAAGTTCTCACTTTGGATGATGATTTCTATCTGTGCTGGGCATGTGGGTCCACAGCGAGTGCTGCAGAGAAGTTTGGGCTAATTAACTCTGATAATTAATCCAGCATGATAAATTCAAAAGATTCGTCAGACAATGCCGTGACCGACTCAGAACAGATTGCTCTCGGACTGAATGACTTAACTAATTATTATGACAAAACACTAAGTATTCATTATATCTCCGGAATTGTTTGTCTTTCTTCATTTGGCGTAATGCAGCTCTGCCCAGTTGAGCTCAGAATTGCTCTTCTGTTAGTGAAGGAACATGTGTGATAATGCAAGAGCTGCTTCCTTTTAAGTTGTGCTGATGGTATCGTCGTAGGAGCTTGATCTTTCTAGCTTAATATCTGTTCTGGGCCTTCACTGATTCACTCATTTTTATCCCTCTACCGCATAATGACATCGTCCCAGCTCGCCTATCATTCTGCTCTGTCTATGCTTTTAGAATAAAACGCATTTGTTATAAGAAAAGAAGGAGCTGTAAGCCATTTGTAGCTGTCAGGCGTCAACTGTTGTTTCACTTAAGTGCCCACTTTGGCTATTGATATTTCGAGCCGTGACAAGGCTAAACACTCCCTGCTGAATCTCTGATTTAGTGCTCCGTCTATTGCTATTGTTATAGTTGATGGTTTAAAGTGCTAAAAAGAAAAATCATCTTAACAAGTCACTCAGAGGAAGACAAATTTGCCATAATATGTAACAGATGAAAAGATTTAGTGATAATTTAGTAATAATTTAGTACAGTAGCCCCAACCCTAATGATCTTAGAAAACACTTTTAAATATACTCAAATCAGATGTTAATTGTTTTAAGGAATTAATGCATACACATAAAATTATGGGTTTTGTTGTTTTTTTTAATCTTTTAGAAATGTTGAGATAAGAAAAAAGGCACGGGCTAATGTTGCTTTCATATCTACAGGAGGTGAAGATGAGATGAGGTAAAAAAAAGAAAAAAAACACGTTAGACGTGTGCCGTCAAGGTGTCGGGTCACATTTCAAGGTGAAATGCAAGAGCCTGTCTTCCTCTGATTTAGTCTGCCTCTGCTATCATCAGTAAAAAAAATACAGTGGGTGTTTATATACATACAGTATATACAGTATATAGTATATATATGCAAAACTGGAGCGCCACATTATAATTTCTACATCAAAGCAGGAAATAAGGACAGAGATGACAGATGAGCAGCAGGCTGGAGGAGCAGGAAGATAAGGACAGAAAAGTGGTCGTATTCGACGCAGGCCAGCAGACACGACATCTGCGGCCGCATCTCGTCTGGGCACCTTGTTTGCTGAATTCGGAGAAGAGACTGAGGCTCGTGATGGATGGCCCCGTGAAGATGATGCTGTTCTTGCCAGAGATGTTCTGGCAGAGCTGCTTGGCCACGAGGCTGTGGAGCTGAGGCTTGTTCTTCAGGGCGGCCAGGCCGTCCGTACCCTGACCCTCCTTCAGGTGGACCGAGATCTGCACAGGGAAGACGCAGGAAATAAGCAGATAAACAGAAGTCGACAGCTTTATTTCAGTTTTTTGACGTTTGCCCGAACTACTGAATTGCCTAAACCGTGACAGGTTCTTAACAGTGATTTTAGATGGTGCTGGAGAAAAGAGTTGCTTAAACCAAAACTTACTTGGACTCCTAAATGAGTTTGAGGGATTTTTAGTAATATGCTGATTAGAGTATGAGATCTCTGATACACGCTTGAAGGCAAGCTAATGTGTCCACTGTGACTCTTTGCACTTGTCACCTCCACTGTGGAGATCTGTGGAAACGAGGACTCACGCAGCCAGCTGACCTAGTTGAAGATTTCTATAATGGCCATTCCAAGGTGGTGGGCTACATTCTGTGTGTACTTGCTGTTGGAAACAGCGACAAAAAACTCTTTTTATTTAGAAACTTGAAGACTCGCACAGCTTCTACTGATAGAGCACCGATCAAACACCCCAGTTTGAGTTCCGATCGGTATCCATGAAATGTTCTTTATCTTTTTTCTCCTCTCTTCCTCTCTTCTGTTTGTTTTTTTGGCATCTTTTTACTCTCATAAAAACACTTAGTCCAAAATTTTGTTTTTAGATGTTGCAAGAATGAAGCTCAAAAAGGATCTAAAATAAGAGTTCTCTATCCTCGGGAAAACATGAATCTCTGATCACGATGATCTGCCACGTTCAATTTTATATTTCATGTTAGACCGTGAATTTTAAAAAAAAAATGCCCTAATTATCTGTAATAACAACTTTTAGAGGGTCAGAGAATCTTTTTAAATGTGTTTTCAAATGGCCCATGAATATTTACAGCAAATTTCACTGCAATCGGTTGTTGTTGAGGATTGTTGTTGTGTGTGTGGATTACGGCAGACTAAACTGTCCTTAGTTTATCAAAATTAATCTTCAGGATAAAGGAAAAAAAGAGGAAGAGCTTGGCTTCCAAAGAAAAACATTAGCAAATGTAAAAAAAAAAAAAAAAAAAAAAAAAAAAAAAAAAGAATTACACTCACAGTCTTGTGTCCTTCCTGCACTCACATTTCGGTTGTTGTTGTTCATGAGCTGAGCAGCATTAGCCTGATTAGCCACCATCTACATCAAGCCTTTAGCTATCACACTAAGTGGACAGTTCATGCCCGCGTGCCTGTGTGAGTGTCTTCAGCCCTGTGCGGTGCACCGGCTAATGGAATCTCATTGATTCGCTCCATTAACTCATTTTATTTTTTTTTCTCTCCCTAGACACAATTCATTTAGAGGGAGAAGATGACAGTGCAGACACACATCGATGTGCAGCGGCTGGTAAAGACCGAGCGACGGGCAATCTGCCACAGTCTGTGTGAACGATCATGCTTATTTTTAAATTGATGGCATAACGGGATATGGCTTTGAATGGCAGAGACTGAGATGCACACAGGAGATTTTCGATGACAAAAATTATGGATAGATAGATTTTATTCGATAAAAAGCCGACAAGAAAGACTACTGGCTAATTCAAATTCTAAATGTGGCTGATCCCCTCTGTAATTACACAATTCTGGGATACATCCAAGCTAGAGGACACTTCCCTCGTAATGTAGTCTTATGCTTGACATTTATATATTTATGGGGTTTGTGCATTAAAAATCTCTGTCTTCACAATAGCTTAAACCATCTCTCAGGGTCAATAGAGCTCCTTGTCATTTCTGGCGATAAATAAGGAGTCTTTGGTTTTTAACTGTTGCCGTGAGTTGTTTTTTTTTTACACTTTATAGAGTAAATGATTACTCGATTAATCACGAAAACAATCAGCAGATTAATCGATGACTAAAATAGAAAAATTAAATTGATCTAAATTTTACTTGGACTCTTGCAACTATAATTATTTTCAACCAAAAAAAGTGTCTTTGGGTAACAGTGACAGAAATGAACAGTAACTGGAAAGAAATGTTTAAATGCAAAATGGTCATGAGCACCACCTTGTATTCACGGTCGCTGAGTTAAGGTAGAGCCGCAAAGCTTAAAACATAAACAAGTTAAATGGAGCATCTAGTGGTTTGCAACTCTGTACCAGCAGCAATGCTTGTTTCCATTCGTCATTTTGCCGGTTATCGTGGTAGAGCTACAAAAATGAAATCAGCTTGAGGTCATGACCTTATTTACTCTCCTGCAAAATTTGGTGAAGACCCATAAAGCAACTTCTGAGTTTTGAGTCAGCAGGGCTACGCTGGTGCAAAAGGGAAAAAACAAAAGTATTGTCAAAACAACATAGCTGCATGTAGATACCAATGGAGGTATGTCAGCAGAGGATCTTCCATGCAAACATTAATTTGTGTGTGTGGGGCGGCAGCTGAATAAGAAATCCTGCACAAGTGACAAGTGATGAAAAATTCACTTTAAAGACCTGCATTCTGGTGTAAATTAGAGCACTGTCCACTACTTCGACCGGAGTCCTGTCTCATAGATTCGTTTTGCTAATACAAGAATACAATAAGAAAAGTGCAGCCCTGTTTTTCATCTGTCCTCTATAATTGTCACGCTTGCACAGGTCTGTGAGTCCTTTTTCTTGCAGTTCCCAGTTAAAAGTTGTGGGTGTTTTGCAAGCGAGCGATGTGGGAGTGGAAGGTTGCAGTAAGGGCAGGACTGAGACACACTGTAGCTAGCAGCTACTCTACTCTAAAAGAACATCAACAGAAAAATCTGACGATCAGATTTCTATCCACATCTCAAGATATGTTTATTTAATGTGTTTTCTGCATGTGAAATGAGAAAAAAACATGTATTTGATGGATTTATCACTAATTGCTAATATGTAATCGGCTGAATGCAGAATGAGGCACGATCATAAGAAGCTTTGAAATTTGTTGAAGGTCAAACTTTCACAATACCTTTTAGAATTCAGACAGGCTGGAGACCTTCTCTTGCATTTTTGAAGTACAATATTAGACTTCTGCCATGAAGTCTGAAAGCTGCAAACTAGAATACCCTCAAAGCAAAAAAACACATTTGCACTCTCTCCTCTCGTCACTCTCTTGCTTCTCAGAACACACACACACAAGCGTTGTGTGCCACCACCTGACAGATGAATCCGGTGGAGGTGCACTGTCGAACCCAGAGGCTGAACTTCCTCTTCTTCCTCTTCCTCAGTTCTCTCTCGGTACAGGTGGTGATGAACACAGGGTCCTCGTCTATCAAAGGCTCATGAAGGACCTGAAAGCACACAGGTTAGAGTACACGCGTATGTTCAAGAGAATGTTTATACAATCATGTGCAAGTACAACATTAACTACTATTTTCACAACAAAAATAGCCAGCCTTAAAGGAGAACTCTGGTGTTTTTTCAACCCTAATCCCTTTTTCCCGGCCTTTTAGACTCCAAAATTTCACAAAATGAGCCCACATCTTCCTTAGAAAATTACTCAACTCTAATTGTTTAGCAAGTCTATACAATGCACTAGCATTGGGCAAGTCAAAATGTCAGGCATTAGTCTTTTTTTTACCCCTGACTATGCTCAAATAATCATTGCAAGTGTTGGATAGCATGGAATAGATACCTACAGTGAAACATCCGAGTGTTTTTTCACCCCAGAGATTTAGTTCATGCTGTGGCAATCTGCTAAATAACAGTACAGTACATTACTTTGGAATAAATCTATACAAATTCGTTTGTCTTTCTAAACATTGAAAAACTTAATAAAATAAACAAACATGACACAATAAACATTCATTTTATGTGAAATTTCCCAGCCTGTAACACCAGGAAATATGGCTTAGACTGAAAAATACCAGCATTCTCCTTTAACCATGGGAAGAAAGACAGGGATTTGAGATAAGAGATAGGAGTGAGAGTGACACAGAAGGGAGAGAAAATCACTACTCTCGGCAGATAAACACTCAACTGAGGTTTTTGCAAAACCCCTCACAAAATGTATTCTCCCTTGTGCGTTTTTTCACTCTGAATTTTTGTCAGTTGTTGCCTTATCCTTCACCTTCCCATTTCTGTGTCATTGTTTCAGGTTTTCCTTCTGACTGTGTGAGAGCATACAAAAATCAAATACAAAACAAACAATGCAAAGACAGTACTTAATATTTTTGTGCTATATTATTGTATCCTCAGAGTATAGACCAATAAAAATAGACTACATAAATAATATATCTAGCTGTAGATATAGAGGAAAAGAGGCTTCCTTTAAACCTTTGTCAAAGTGTGAGTTTCACCTGCAGTTAATTCACTGGGCACAGAGAATGAAAACAGGTTTTTAGACAAGTTAACACAAAAAAAAGAGGTTCTGCCATCTGCTATGCAAGGTGCAAATGGATCCAAATAAGGACTACAAGACACACGGTAACCAGTTCTACATTATCATAATCCATCTTTAAGACAAGAGCTCACTTGTTTAAATTCTCAAATCTAAGAAAAATCATTTCGAGTGATTACAAGCTGAATGTTTTGGATTGCTGTTGCGGTCGCTGGAGACCACAACAGCTGAGTCAACTTTACCATCTCATTTTTGCATAGTCATGATTCCCGAGTCACTGTCTCCGAATAGTTAGGTCAGATTAAGGGTCAGATTATCGACTCAAAATTGGTATTGTCCGCTTTGGACATTGTTTACTGGTATAGGTGTATTAGCAAATAAAGGGGCATTCATTAATAGCAGTGGCTGGTTATAATCTCTTGTGTCTCATTAACTTTGCGCTGACTACATCTGCTGTCCTAAACCTAAAGCAGGCCTAGTCCACTTGTAAGGGGGTACGTTTATTTTTCCACCTCCATTTTAATCCTGTCCATACACGCCAAGTTCTCAAAAACAATTTCTTCAACATCAAAAAGCAAAAACACACCGATAACTCAGATGCTGCCAAGTCAACCGGCAGTGATAAAACTTCAACTGCAAGGCCATGATGGACAATCAGAAGCATCATTACTGGTTCCTGTAGGCTAAGAACAATGGCATGCACTGTATGTAGGCATAGGCATGCAAAAGGTCCAGTTAGCAACGTAAACACCAGCACAAGTTTGGCTACATCCACTTCTGTACAAATCTCGTCATGTGTAAAACTTACAATCCAAAAACTTGCTTTCCCTGTCTGCACATAAACACTCTTTATTTCCTTGACACAAAAGGGTAACGATATCAGCAATCGGCCCAGAATTTCTATCTTTAGTCAGATCAGACACTGAGGATGAAAAGCTCAATAAAAACTGGCATGCATTTACGAATCCAAGCACACACAAACACACGCGTTAACAGAACGCAAATATTTACTGTCTTTAATCCTTTGTTGGGTGATTGGAGAGTGCACTCAAACTCTGGCCAAATATTTCTCAGACACACTTTGAACCACACAACAAACATTTGCATTTCGAATTTGTTTCGGCCGTCCGTTCCTCACCTGCCTCCTCCTTCTGCTCATTCTGCTCCACCATGATTTGATTAAACCTGAAGTGAGCAGTGACCAGCAGCTCTCCCCTGCTCTCCAACTGAGGGCAACACCTCATTTCCAAGTCAAAGTATGAGCAGACCAAATAACATCGAAAAACGTCTTAAACCACAATGAGTTTTTGAAAAATTTCTCACCCCCTCTAGCTGCTACTCTGCACCTGCAAAAACTAAAAAAGCCCCAATGTAGTCACATTTGAACACTAATGATTTTACTAAATTGATGTTCGGCATCGGTACTGTAAAAACATTTGCTCTCCGTTTTCCTTAGCCCTTGCTGACAATCACGGACTGTGTAGGACACAGTGGAGGGAACGCCAACAAAACAGAACAGAAGCTGCATTTGTTCACAAATTTCCAAGAACTAACAGTCACCATCTCTAGAGAAATAAAAAAGAAGGATGCGGAGTGACTCTGAGGAGTGAAGTTGGAGCAATAACATGGATTGCTTCATGCAGTTCACTAACGTGGTTGGTTTCTGCTGGAGTGTGGGAGTAGAAGAAACACTGTAGGTGTTAAACTACTGGTACTAAATATGTCAACTTTTTTTAATTCTCCTGGAAATGTTTTCACTATATTCTGACATTTTATGAATCTGCTGATTAAATAAACGATCAATATAGTTTCAATTAATCAAAAACTCTCAAACAGCTGCTAATTTAGCCTAAACACTTCGAGCAATAAGTCCCAGCAGAAACGTTCTATCTGAAGAGGATGTGTGCCTGAGCCCGTTGCCATTTATAAAGCCTTCTTTTGATGAAAAAAAAAAAATAAGGGGAAAGAAAATACATTTGTAATGATAATGGTCATATATGAAAGCAAAATAAATATTATTTGCTCTCATTGAAACATTATAACCTCTATTTCTGTAATTATAAATACTACTTTAATAACGTCTTCCAAGGAGTAGACGTTTTCACCGCTGTCTGTTGGTTGATTCATTTGTTTACTTAAAAACTATTGGATGGATTTTAACAACACTTGGTGGGAGGATGGGGGAGCCAAAGAATAAGCCACAGAAGTTTGATGCGTTCCAGGATTTAAATTATTGGAGGCTAAGTATGTGCCCTACTGGGTGGACTTCCAGTTGTAAATATTATTCTCTGTCTCTGTTGAAGAGATTGTATGTTTATTGTACCTTGATGGCAATTTTAGCACTTAATCTTCAATAAATTAAACGTGACACCCTGAAAATGGAAACCACGTGTGACAGGGCAATGGAGAGTACAGCACAGCTGCTACATTTTTCCATGCGCCAAATCCTGTATCTTAGTGTTGTGATTTTTAATATATGCTGTCATGACGTTACTGCAATGATGGAAGTTGGGATTTTTAATGTAATCGACCAGGAACATTATCCCCGAACGATCTCAACTGTCGGGTTTCATATAATCATATACTCACTCAGTGCTGGGAGAATATTTCGCCTGCTCCCAACAGCTCTAGGAGCTGTCCAAATGCTAAAATACTGTGAATATCATTAACTTTAATTTAACTGAACTTAAAAAAATACCTTAGTTAAAATGTAAGGTGAAAAAAATCATCATTCTAAGATTTTTCTTAACATTTCAATGTCATCAACGTCTTTCTGTCCGTCTGTATTGGCCACCGAATGGCCAATCTGTGGCACCCTCGCTGATTGGGCCCAGATAAACTGGCCTAGATACACATGTACGCTGTCACTGCTAATGACACACACACAAACACTAAGAGCCAGCCTGCACTAATTGTTGGATCGGACTGAGAGCACTAATGTAAAACCAAAGTTAACCAAGCCTCTTATTACTTCACGTTCAGTCTAAACTCACGTTTGAGAGCATAGGAGATATGAGAGGGGGTAGCTGCCATTACCAAATGCAGCATAGCACTGAGATTGTCTTTCACAGCAGAGACCGTAGTCTCTACTGTAGTCCTGCAGGAAGACCAAAAGTTGCTTAATCAACGGCTTCCCAGAGATTGATTCAATTTTAAGAGGTCAACAGTAGCTGCAGATCCCAGAAGAATATGATAAGCCACCCTTGCCACCCTCGTCTGAACTGCATTCTGAATATGTATTAGATTTTACAGGCCCATGAGAGAGCCTCTACGTCTCTGAGGTTGAGGGAACACTACTCCCTTTCATAACAAACCAAAAAAAAAATAAAGGAAAATGTTATTTTTGTTATTTTTATAGAATCAATATCGCCTCACAGTTTCTCTTTGAGCAGATTCCTTCACATTGTTGCCTTTGAGGCCATCACATACCGTAAAGGGGTGCTGTGCCTCGCATCACTCTTTGTCGAATGCAAAAATAAATAAACAGATTTTAAAATCTTTAAAAAAAAAAAAAAAACAAATTCCTATTTTTAATTACCTATAAGTAAAGGTTTGAGAACGTCTTAAAAAGTAATTGGCAACACTGAATATAATTTTATTGCTAGTTAATAAAATATCATCGTTACATACTGAATAGCTGTATCATTGAAGGTAGCTAGCTCTCGGAAAGAAAAAAAATGATTTCTTTGGTAAATGACAACCTTCTTATCTGATGATTAGCAGATCATACGCTCACAGCGATTCATCGCCAATAATCGTGCTGTGCAAGTTGGGCTTTTGTTAAAATACTGTGTGTTTAGATACAGGCCGTTGCACTGTGCACGTGTGTAAATCTAATATTAATATATCTATGATTTGTGCGTCCATGCATGCGTGTGTGTGTGCGTGTGTGTGTGTGTGCCTGATGCCGTGCCATTGAGCCAGAGGTTTAAATACTGGAATGTACTGTATTTGTGACATTAAAATATTGTACATTTATATTGTGGATATGTTCCTGCTCTGTGCTATGTGCTTGTGCAGCTATTAAAGTTCACCTAGAGTATGTTAGCATGTTGTCGCTTCCTGTGTGCCCACACCTCTTATCACATCACAACAAACTAATTACTACGACCTTGGATACAGTTTAATACAGTAATCAAGTTGGATGAGTGCACAGCAATGATGTGGAACACCTGCCAATGATCCAGAAACACCAGCCGACTCAAAAATACAGTAGCAAGGCTGCTGCTCCATTGCCCCAGTTGCATAAATGTAGACGCAATTCATACAAATGAAATACGAAATGAAAACAGGTTAACGTTATGTCAGCTAGAGGGACAGTCTAAAAAAATGAATACTTCACCCAAACAGCTGTTGTGTAAGATGGTTTTCAAAGATAGTTGGTTAGCCCTACTTTAAAAACAAAACCCTTGCTTAGCTACAGTACTAAAAGTGCACATAATCTTCCTGTTTCACCTTAAAGTGTAACAGCACAAATTTATCATATATGCACAACTGCCAGCGTGCACACATGTAAACTGTGCTGTCAAATTGTGCCCACCCATGATAGTTCTGGATGTCTGTTAATAAAGTGTATAATGTAATCCCTCATACATGCCTTGACGTGCACACACCTGTGTCTGTGAAGGTCTGAAGGTGCAGCTGAACGACTGCTGCAGCGAGTCCAGGAACGGCTGGATCTTGTACAGGCCCTGGTTGCTTCCCTGTGACGGCCGGAAAGCCACAATGTGGAAGTACTTGAGGATCTTCTCGAAGCGGGTCTGGCTCATCTTCAAAGCCATGCTGCGGTTGCTGAAGAAGCCCGAGCTCCAAATGCTGAGCACAGACTCGCAGCGATGCACGCTGGTGGAGATGACGAAGCCCAGAAACGCCTTTATCTCCTGGGCTGCCACGGGTCGCCAGCCTTCGTCCGGACCAAAGCGCTCCTGGAACTTCTTGGCATACATGTTGGTCTGGACGACCATGTTTTGAATGCTATTGTCTGGGACAAAGAGCTGGAAGAAATCCGAGGCTGTGGAGGTGGCAGGCATCTTTTGAGCAGGGCCTGGATCAGGGCAGGAAAGGAGGAATGAAATGCATGAAAAACAGACAGATTGAGAGCCACGTTTGGGCTAACCCACAGTCATAACTGTCACTAAATCCTAGTTTTTAAATTCTGGCAAAAGGCTTTCAAACTGACTGACATTGTTTCATAAAAAAAATCCTCTTATGACGAAGTTACACATGATAAAATTAGATTTCAGTGAGCTGTCACTACCAAATCTCTGTGGGATGCCTCTTAACACCTTCTTGGTTACATAAACACCATCGTCAACAGAGGAAGCAGAGAGAACATCTATTAACTCTGCTCATTTGCTCAGGCCATCACAAGCCCAGGGCAGCAGTTACAAAGTTTACATAACATGACAGCCATCGCATTGTGGTCCTTGTCACAGCGTGGCATTTCTCGGCTCGCGGGTCTTGTTGCTTTGGTATTATAGCAGGCAATGAGTCAAAATTGTGTCCTGATCCGAGCCATGAGTGAAACGTGTCTGACGTCCTGCTGTCAGTGAAGCATCAGCCGAGGAAAGACGGTGCTGTTTCAACAGCGAGAGAGACAGTATGCATGTAACGTAACAGGCCCGTTATCTTGTCTACTTCTCCATTGATTCCCAGAGGTACTTGTATCACAGTGGGTACTTACTACTGAAGGAGCTTAATTCATAAGATTGTGGTGTAGCTTTACTAATTAAAGACAAACAAAAAAACTTGAATAACAACTGTCCAGATATTGATTTTTATCAACAGGAACACCTGAATATCATAAGCTCCAAGCAACAGCAGCTTGCTCCTTTAAGGTGATGGATAAATGGTTCAATTTGATATCTAAAATGATGGATTAACAGTTCAAATAATAAGCCTAAAGAGACTGACAATTACATCTACTAAATTGTTTATGTTATCAACAGATAAAAACAATTAGTCTCAGCAGGTAATGTTAAATCGATTAACAGAATAATGACCTTAAAGTGGGCAAAGACAAAAGGGCGTCATAGCTTTGCTTCAGTCACCGAACAGTAAGTAATGTAAGGAAAATACTGCAGAAATCACCAAAAATATGCTTACAAAAGTCATAAAAATCTGAAAACTGCTTCACAGTTTATCATTTTCCTATAACTTAATATTCAAACCTAGTAAACGTATGTTGGACTAGTTAAAATACCACATTCCTATTCTTTTGTGGTTAATAAACACTGAATTTATATTTTAAAACCATGCCAGCTGTGATAAGAGTGACTGTCTGTTACTGCATGTTATGCAGAGTCTCTCCTGAAAATAGGGAAACCTTTTTTTCCTTTTCTATATAGCTACAAATTTAGTTTTCATTCAGTACTATTGGCGGAAGTGACATTTATCTCACATTTATTGTCATACGGTTGGCTTTTAAGTCATAAAGTCAACACACCTTGTAGTGGCTGGCTTGGTGTGTTTGCTCTACAGAGGTTAAAAAGGGAATGTGGACATTGAACGGAACAACTTCAGGCTCAATTGAGCAATCTAATTATCTCTGAACAGTGCAGGACAAGGTTTTCAGTCCCTACCTTTCACACACCCTTTTCCAAACCCCGTGTGGTTGGCCACCGAATTAACAAAGGAATTTGGAGTTGGAGCCTTAGATGCTTGGTTGAGGATGACACGTACAAGACATAAGAGACACATGGAGGAGGACAAGAAGAAGAAAAAAAAATAGACACACCCACAAAGCAGATACCTGCAGCAAAAGCAGTGGAGGCACAGCTCGGAATGTGCTCATTTACATTCCATTAGACTTAAAAGCTGAATGTGAAACTCAGCTTGGCTTCGTCAGGCCACTCCTTGATATAAAACATCAGACATTCAGACGGAGAGTCCGCTGAGGCAGAATGACTCGCCTCAGCTCATCTCAGGAGCGAGCCAAAAAATTACAACCTAAGGAAGAACTCATCATCTTTATAGATGATGGAAATGTTTCCGTGCCATTAAAGTCTTCCTCTTATACTTCGCTGCCAGCTGATTTCCAGTCAGCCCACATCTTTCAAACCAGTGTTAGCTGTGGTCCGTCTGCAAGAGAAGCTTTCTAACCCCAAAATTTCCCAATATTCATTAAAAACACTACACTGCAAATGCAGACAGTCACATAACCCATTATGATTGTCAGCTGTTTTTAGCATTACTATTATGTAGACACTAACATCTGCCCGTTGGAGCTTTTAGCCATGGATTTAGGAATAAGAGATTATCATGTAGTTGGTGGGGGATAAACTATCCATGCAGATGAAACATGCTCAGTTTTAAGCAGAAAATTACATAAAAGGCACATGAGCTTGAGTGAGATTGATGCCCCCAATATTCCAAGCAAAGTGCAGCTAGAACTGTACAATACACTCAAATTAATGTTAAAATATTCTGAATTATTTTATGACATCTTTGCAATCAAAAGCATGCAAAAAACTCACAATGTTATCACATCAGAATATTTGTATTTCACATACAGTGCTATATTGTTAAAGGGCGTTCCAGGAAATAGCTCAACAAGGCCTGTAGAGGTGATTTAAATAAAACAAATGAGTTAAAATCAAGTAAGGCAGTCTGATAGAAAACAAAGCAAAATGACTCATTTTGTTTGCATTTTTTTTTATGATTTAGTAGTACAGGTTTTGTCAGTGATAGGGATGTAACAATGATTTTGAAAATCTATAAAATTACATGATTTGTGCATTCGATTGTAATGTTAACTGGGTCACGATACATGTTTTAGCAGACGGCACTAATGCTACATAGTGTGCAAGTTTCGGCTGCGGCGGGAACACCAGGAAGCTGCTGCCGACATGTCAAAACCACGGAGCAGAAACAGGGAGGGAAGGGAGAGGGGAGATGCTTCCATACAACTCTCATGCTGGATTCCCTCAAGTTGCAAACCACACCTTTAAGACTGAAGATATTTCTATTTTCTTACTTAAATATAAAAAGAAATGTGCATTGTTTAGCTTTTTGTAATGTTTATAACCTTCCTACCTCACAAGTGAAAAGAAAAGAAATATTTTGAATTACAGTATTTTTGGAGAAAAATTAAAAGGGCACTTTCATTTACAATTTGTCTTAAATCTCATTTAAATCTCATAGTGTCATTCGTGAATTTCGAGAATTGTGAATCATATCAAATCCTTACATCCCAGTAATAGTTGAATTCTTTTTACAGGCAAAGAAAAACAAAAAAAATCGGAACACAAATACTGATTTCCTTTATTCTGGGGCTTTTTGTTTGATGTTTGATTTTAAAACCTAAGTAATAATTTCATACATTACCTTTCAGCAATGCAAATTTTTTGATTTATCATGTTTACAGATTCTTATTTAATTCTCCAGGTACCATACCGAACCCAGTCGGGCCATTCAGTTTTATTCTTGTTTTTGTGTGACATAGATGTTTCCTTTAAAGGTGCTATTGTGGAATACCAGCTCTGTGCTACGCTACACATGCTGCACTATGTTTTCTCACATACGGAAAGCACCAGTGATCCATCAAACACAACCAGCACAACGAATGAATACATAGCTTTTTCTTTCCTTTCCTAGGTAGTCATGTAATCTGAGATGTGGACGTATGCTCCATAATCTACAGCTTGGTCCTTCGCCGCCACTCTTGCACTACTGGGGGAGATACTCGCACGCCGAAATGGAGATAGCATAGCACCTATGAACCTGGCCCTGGCTGAAGCACGTTCTTATGCAGCTCAAAAACCCTGCTGTTGTACGTGTAGGCAAAACATGGAGGGAGTCTGTGTTGGGTCTCTCATTTATGTACAGGGTGCACGGTCTCCGAGCAGCGGGGCTCTCACATCACAGCAATGCACCAGTGTAAGCATTGTCACTTCCATATAGTAAGACACAGAAAGACAGGCGGGCAGAGAGGTAGACAAAAACTCCAGACTCATGATAAAATACCACCCCCTCAACCTGATATTTTGCTCGTGACCACTTGAGGTCTGCGATTTAACAACTTATGACTTCTGCATCCATTTTCGATATAAATCATCTTGACCCTCATGCAGGACGGCAGGGCCGTCCGTGCCCACGCTGGATGTGCTTGCGCAAACAATTCCTGCTTTCCTCTGCAAACCAGAATGTACTACACAAATCAGACAGACACACCTGCTGCCTGCTGAGCTTAAATCAACAGAAAGAACAATGAAAAAGAACAGGACAGAGCAGGATGTGCTTGAGAGTAGAGAACATTCTGTAAGCTCTTACAGAACAGCCCAGCTCAGTTTTGGCAGACTTCAATATGTGGAAAAAAACTCTTGATAATCCATATCTGGCAGGAGGACTACAGAAGTCAGCTGGGCGACTGAGTGGAAAACAAATCTGGGAGATGGACACAACAAAAAAAAAAAAACAACAAACATCTGTGCTACTACCATAACAACTTGCAAGCAAACCCTTTTACACAAAACTAAAGCACTTTGCTTAATTTACAGTGTCCTGGAACTTTTCCTTGTCAATTTTGTGCATTCTTTTTTTTTTTACATGTCTATATGAACGTTCCAGTGAGTGTATGGCACCTGCTACTACCACACACGGGTTCACCTCCAAGGGTGTCAGAGTTAACATGTTACTTTTCAAACGCCATTACTCTAGCTAAGGTGGAAGAGGTAGAAGAGAAGAAATATTCAACCAAAGCCTGACGGAAGGGAACGTGCTGTACTACAAAGCCAAACCTGACTCCCCGATGCGTACTGTCCTTAATGGAGAATATGAGAACAGTGGGTGTAGGTAACGTTTCACACACATCGGACAGAAACACGCACAAACAGAGTCAGTGTACCATGAGCTTGTGTCTCATGTTCCCTTAATTAACTTGTAGGTGGAGGCGGACAAAGGCCAACATGCATGCGTTTCCTGATCACACATGCAAAGCATCATTAAACATATGTGTGTGTGTGTAACCAGGTTAGACAAACTCTAAATTAAACAGCATGTGTCTCTGCACACACAGGAATATGTAACACGCTCCCAAGGGTGAACTATCAAAGGCTAAACGTTTTGTCTTACTGCTATTAATGATGCAGTGTCATGCTTCTCTCTCTCTCTGTCTCTGTCTCAGACACACACACACACACACATCCACAAATGAAACTAAAGTCTCCAGTTACCCCAAAGCAAAGCAACAGACTTTTATGTGCCGTTTGGGCACCAGATTGGGGGCCACAGAGATGCTCTGTCTGGCCTGAAAACCACACCGCTCCACCAAATCACTCCCTACCGGCCGGAGACCTTATTCATCAGATCGTGCATCACGTCTCACCGTATGTCTCCTTGTAGGGCGGCACGGTGATATCGTGCAGCGCCTCCGTCCAGCCCTCCTCCTCCGCCTGACTGCGGGACAGGGAGCCCGGGGGACCGGCTCCGCTGCTCCCGCTGCTTTCCTTCTCGCCCCTTTTCTGTTGCTGGAGCTGGTGCTGAAGGTGGTGCTGATGATGGTGATGGTGGTGGTGGTGGAGGTGGTGGAGGGGCTTCGGCTGTTGCTGCTCCTCCTCGCCTACCTCGGCTATGTAGTTGTCGGAGTCGGAGTCTCCGGAGGTGCTGTAGAAGGGATTGTCGCTGCTGTCATCCCCGGACTCGCCGAACACGTCGTCGGATATCTGCAGGCTCTCGTAGCGGGAGCGGGCCGCTTCCAGGAGAGACAGCGCCTTCCGCCCGCACTCCGCCATCTCTCGCTGCGGCGATGCTGCTCCGCTCTTTGCTTCCTCCCTCCGGGCAGCGTGCCCCTCTCCTGGCTATCACTTACAGCCCCCTGCCTTCCACGCTCGGACGCGGAGCCCGGCGGTCAGAAGCGTGCGGACGCAGGGAGATCTGTCCGCCTCAAGGGTACACTGCAATATTTCCGCCCACTAGCTATAGAGCCGAGCACCGGGCAAAATGGGCCATACTGGTGGCACAGCATCCGGGTTGAGAGACCAGTGATTTCTAAACACAGAGAGAACATCGAGAGTAGTGGCTGCTGCCGCATCACCTGACACCAAAGCCCTGCCCAGCCATCCAATAATATGCTTTTTCTCATCCGAAGTCAGAGTGGAGCTGCAGCTGCGAGCTGCTATCAATTGCGTTTCTAAAGTATGTGGGTACCCCGGGCAAAATTCACAGGGGCTCCCCTCAACCTTCATACATCACTGAATATAAATGATCTGACAGGAACACAAAAACCAGGAGATGTAAAAAAAAATGTGATCTACTAAAAGAACTAGTGTTCACATTATTAGAACGCAATAGAAAGAAATGTTAAATGGCGTAAAAAGATTGAGTTAAATCAGCCACAAGAGGTCATAAACCGGTGTATTTCTGGTGCGAGTCCCAAACCCGGATAAAGGTCGAAGTTCGCATCAAGAAGGGCAACCGGCATAAAAGCTGAGCCAAATCAAACATACAAATCACGAAAACGAATTTCATATTGGATCAGTCAGGGCCTGGGTTAACAACAACCACCACCCGTGCTGTTGACAAACAGGATACTGGGGGAAACTGGGCTACTGTTAGTGAGGTTCAAGCCTTACTGTCATGATGTGGATAGGAAGAGAAATGGAGTGGGTGTGATCCTGAAGGATGAGTATGCAAACAATGTTGTAGAGGTGAAAAGAGTTTCAAACAGGGCCATGTTTTTGAAGCTGGAAATTGAAGGTGCAATGATGTATCTTGTCAGTGGTTCTGCAGCACAAGTTGGCTGTGAAATAAAGAAATTCCGGAGTGAGTTGGATGAAGTGGTAGAGAGTATTCCCAGGGAGGAGAGAGTGGTGATTGGAGCAGACTTCAATGGGCATGTTGGTGAAGGGAGCAGAGGTGATGAAGAGGCGATGGGCAGGTTTGGTGTCAATGAAAGGAACCTGGAAGGACAAATGGTAGTGGATTTTGCAAAAAGAATGGAAATGGCTGGGGTGAATGGCTACTTCCAAAAGAAGGAAGAACACAGGGTGACATGTAAGAGTGGAGGCAAGAGCACACAGGTGGACATTTTGTGTAGACGATGCTTCTGAGAGAGATTGGAGACTGCAAGGGAGTGACAGAAGAGAATGTAGCCAGACAGCATCGGATGGTAGTGTGTAGGATGACTGGTGGGGAGGAAGGTGAAGAGAGCAAAGGCAGAGCGGAGGATCAAATGGTGAAGCTGAAAAAGGAAGACTGCAGTGAGGACTTCAGGGAGAGGTTGAGACAGGCTCTGGGTGGTCATGAAGAACTGCCAGATGACTGGGTAATTACAGGAACAGTGATCAGGGAGACAGGTATGGAGGTGTTTGGTGTGTCATCTGGACAGAGGACAGATGATAAGGAGACTAGGTGATGGAATGAAAAAGTACAGGAGAGTATTCTGAGTAAGAAATGGAAAAGTGAGAGAACAGAAAATAGTTTACAGGAATACAAGGCGATCTGAAGTAAGGCAAAGAGGTAACAGGAGGTATGATTAGTATGATTGTCTTGCGAGGCAGAGGGATCGAGCTGGGAAGGATGTGCAGCAGGTTCAGGAGATTAAGGATAAGGATGGAAGTGTACTAACAAGTTAGTAGAGCATGCTGAGAAGATGGAATGAGTACTTTGAGGAGCTGATGAATGAAGAAAATTAAACGGAAAGAAGGGAGGAAGAGGTGGAAACTGTAGAACTGGAAGTTGGAAGGAACAGTAGAGATGAAATGAGAGAAGCTTTGAAGAGGATGTAGAATGGAAAGTCAGTTGGTCCTCTTGACATAGTGGTAGAGGTATTGAGGTGTCTAGTAGAGAGAGCAGTGGAGTTTTTGACAAAACTGTTCAAAGTGATCTTGGACAATAAGAAAATGCCTGAACAATGGATGTTTACAAGAAGGTAGTGAGACCAGCAATGTTGTTTGGTCTGGAGATGGTGGCACTGACCAAAAGACACGAGGCAGAAGTGGAGGTGGCAGAGTTAAAAATGTTGACATTCTCTTTGGGAGTGACGGGGATGAACAGGATTAGGATTAGGACATTTTTGAGACAAAGTTAGAGACGCCAGATTGAGATGGTTTGGACATGTGCAAAGGAGAGACAGTGAATATATTGGTAGAAGGATGCTCAAGATGGAGCTACCAGGCAGGAGGCAAAGAGGAAGACCAAAGAGGAGATTCATGGATGTGGTGAGAGAGGATATGCAGATGGCTGGTGTGAGTGAATATGCAGAGGACAGGAAGAGATTGAAGAGGATGATTCCCTTGGGGGGGCTCCTAAAAAAGGCCAAGTAAAGCCAAAAGAGGAAGAAGAAGTAAATAGACTGAGTTAAAAATAAAAAAAAATGAATAGATAGCGCAGCCCATCAGCAATGTCAAACAGATGATAATCTGGATCACCTTGAAAATCGAATCAATCGTTCCTTACACCATTCTTTTGTCATCAAAATCTGTGCCCAAATGTAACAAATATACTCAAGCAAAAACATAAACTTCTCTCCTTGGCGGAAGTAACAGTAATAATGGTCCTTTAATGTTTGTTAGTGAATTTCATTAACAAACCTGTTTTCACAAGAGTCATGCAACACTAGCCAACATTTTCGACTGTGCAACAAATTCTGGAGCTCATGACAAAGCCCGCCCACCACCACCACCAGATTGACTTTGGATCAGCAGTCACCTGTCACTATATGTGTGGAATCTTCACACCTCAAACTAGATTTTTTAGTGGTTTAGAGACCCAGAGAGAGGAAAGCTGGGACAGGAATAGAACATAAACGAGGCATGGCATGTCTCTTTGTAGAACGGACAATCAATGATGCCCACATGAACCAATCTGGTCTTTCATGAGATATTCTTTCAGAAAAAAACCACAATGCTTGATTTGGTCAGATGTCTACTTTTAAATTCTTCTGGGGAATCTTTTGCATTTTGCTCGTCATTTCCTGTAAATCCAAAGTAGTAAAGTAGAACTAAAGATTAAGATACAACTTTCAATGTCAACTTTTACAGTAAATGAAGCTGAATGGAGTTTGTGAAAGTGCTTTGTCAATGCCAAAATCTGAGAATAATGTTTCTTTCTATGTTGGCGATTTTTTCTGCATTTTGGGGCCCCTAAACAAGCTCAATCTTAAGACTCAGAGTATCATTTTATGGGTATTGTAATCTGCAAAGATAGTTATTTTTATGTTAAATGTGCAGTGTGTTGAATGTAGTAAAATCCTGTCACGGTCCAGGTTTTTGTCTTTTTTTGTATTTAAGTCATAATTTATTCTGCTATTTATTTGGGAATATGGTCCATAGACATTTGTTGACAATCATAAATAGGTCTTAAGTTAAAGAAGTTTGAGAACCACTGAACTAAACAAACTTTTACACTTCTGTCAAACAAACCAGATTTAGCCCATCCAAGTATTTAATCAAGCAAAAATAAACAACTGAAACTATCCATTAAAAGGTGATCATAGTGCAGCTAACAAGTTTACTGTTGTCTCTGAACTTGTACTGAATTGCTAATTTTCATATTCTAAATTAAATGTGGCATGTCCAAATGCTTTCAAACTGTTTTTAACGACCCTGCAATGAGCTAATCATCTATGTAAATTCATTAGACATGAATACTTTTTAAATCCAGATAAAAAGCTTCATCTGAATTTTGTGGAATGAACGAAGGGGCTGTTTCGCCTTGATATAGTGAATGTACGCCTTGCTGTCTGTAGGGGCGCTATAATATTATTGGAAGGTGCTTAGCTGCTGTCCTTCTTCCTCGTTGGTGCATTTGCCATGTTTGCGGAAGCTTGAGTGAAGCTAGCTGGAGGCTTCTGACTTTTTCTGTGTATACTGTAGGAAGCTTGAGTTTTATAATCCGTCATGAGTCTACCGAAGGGACCAGATTCTCTGTGCTTCGACAAAGATGTTCTTATGAAGGTGAGAATCCGTTAATGTTACGTTTGCTAACGCACCGCCAAGAGCTGATGATGTTAAACTAGCTAGCATTAGCTAGTTGACTGTACCTGTTCTTGTTGGATGCTCCAGTTTTTGAAGCCTTTAATGTAGCATATATGTTAATGATATAACTTGTAAATAAAATGTTAAAATTCAGTCACAGGCTTGATTCAAGTTGTTAATGAACTTGTCAACCACGGATGTTACTGTGTTATTAGGAGCAAACGACGATACTACTTAATGAAATGTATACATACCTATGCTGTGGCTGAGTTTGTTTTTTTTTAGACATTTAAGTCTGTAGCTTAGCTCTTAATTTTCTGACCAGGTTGTCTGTTAATCTGGAAATACCAGATTTTATAGCACCCATCATTGGCTACCGAGTACTGTTAACTCATGATGTGTTTGTGGGATCTTGCTGTCTGTTGTCTGTCTGCAGGATGACTTTGACGTTGACCTGTTTGTGGCCGAGTGTCGGAAGCAAGTCCAGCTTGAGGAGATGAGAGAGGACCTGGAGCTTTACTATAAGCTTCTGAAAACTGCCATGGTTGAGCTCATCAACAAGGACTATGCCGACTTTGTTAACCTGTCCACTAACCTGGTCTGTCAATATTAATGTTGCCCATTGGCCACTGTGCTTGTACATTTAAAATACTTAGCAATTGCAGTCTCTAGTCCACTAGAGATAGGTCATCACTTCATGTC
The DNA here is from genome assembly GCA_001698575.1 of Mola mola. Taxonomy (NCBI): domain Eukaryota; kingdom Metazoa; phylum Chordata; class Actinopteri; order Tetraodontiformes; family Molidae; genus Mola; species Mola mola. The sequence continues at coordinate 7,898,908 of KV751325.1, forward strand.
TCTTGGAAAATATTTGTCTGCGCAATTGTTTATTGGATAATTTACATTCTCATATACAGGCAACAAGCCTCAAAGGTTTAGTACAATTGGACTGTCAGCATGATCTTGAAAAATTAAAAAGGAGCACCCTGCACAGTTTTAATCAGTGTTTCTAATCTCTTGCTGCAGGTGGGGATGGACAAAGCCCTCAATCAGCTCTCTGTACCACTGGGACAGTTACGAGAAGAGGTTCTAGTATGTATAGTGTAAGCTTTGATTAATTGCTGCCATCAAGTGTCGTTCACATATGCATGACTGTTATTTATTTCAGAGTCTGCGGTCCTGTGTAAGTGAGGTGATTCAGGCTATAAACAACCAGCTGTTCAAACATGAGGCTCTACAGAAAAAAAAGGTTTGACTTCTTTTGTTTCTTTTTGACTTAAGTCCAGTAAGTTTTATTCATATAGCCCAAAATCACATATCACTCTGTGAAACACATATCTGTGACCTTTACAATCTGTACAGAGTACTATGTCCTTAGACCCTAAAATGGAGACTTGGATAAATGTAGTGTTATTAGAAACTTACCGAGTTCTCGTTGGCAAGACTGCATCATTCAATCATTTTGTATCATCATTATGCAGGAATAAACACTTTTCTTTTTCCCAATTATCACTTGTCTTTATACTAACCCATCCATTAGGTTTGTGTATTGAGGCTGATTCAGGTGGTGCGCTCTGTGGAGAAGATTGAGAAGATTCTCCACTCACAGAACTCTAAGGAATCCAGCTCTCTGGAAAGCAGGTGGGAAACAGATGTGTTAAATGCTCCACCAACTTCTCCTGATAGATATGACATATGGCATATGATATAAGTCTTTAAATGAAAGATGGTTATTTCACAGCTAATGACAGTTTGAATATTTGCATTTCAATATTCATCCAAAGCAGGTGTCACAAATTGGATGTCCACCAGTAGAAAAATAAGCTAGAAAGTGTCATAAATATAAATTTGTATGAAACCTTTTTTAAGCCACAGCCTTAAAAACTATATTTCTGGGTTGTTGTTGTCGTTTTTTTTTTTTTTTTAAACTTGCATTAATCAAAATATTGTAAAATACAGCAAAGACTTTTGTAACATCTCTTATGCATAATAGAGATTCAGGCATTTTGTAATTGATTTCTGCTTACTGTAGTATTACACTTTTCTGTGTGACTTAATGTCTGCCTGTCTGTCTGTCTGTGTACAGTCCATTGTTAGCAGGTCAGATCCTGGAGAGAATTGCCACTGAGTTCAATCAGCTGCAGTTCCACGCTGTACAGAGCAAAGGCATGCCCTTATTGGACAAAGTTAGACCTGTAAGTGTTTACAGGTCAACTAATCAGGGAACCATAAACCACACAGCTAATCAGCCACTTTGTTTGTCTGGTATATTACCCCTGTATTTAGTTAACAAAGATGATCAATATCAGCACAGTTGCACAAGTGCTTTCACCTTACAGGAGAAGAAATGGATTATAACATTTTGATCTTGATGAATTGGCATTGAAGAAGGTTCTGTCCTCTGCCAGCGTCTTGCAGGGATCACCTCCATGCTGCAGCAGTCTCTGGAGGGACTGCTGATCGAGGGTCTGCAAACATCAAATGTGGACATGGTGCGTAACTGCCTGAGGACTTATGCCACCATAGACAAGACTCGAGATGCTGAGGCTCTTGTGGGGCAGGTGCTGGCAAAACCATATATGGATCAGGTAAACAGCACACATTTTGATATAATTTTGATCCAAGGGCATTTCTGTTAATTGTTTTAAAATTAGTTTTAATTAGTTTCATTAGTTGATAACTTTGACAGAACATCCTTACTCTCCCCTTTTTGTAGGTGATTGTAGAAGAGTTGGTAAAGTCCAGTCCAAAGGGTCTCCAGCTGATGTACTCAAGACTGTTGGAGTTTGTTCCACATCACTGCAGACTGCTTAGAGAGGTTACCGGAGGCACCATTTCCAGGTATGAAACACTCTTGCCTCTACTAGGAAAGAAATTGCGTCCTTGCATTTGTAGGGCTGTTGCATTCAGCATTGTATTTATTGTGTTGTACTGTATTTAGTATTAGTTAGTGTAATTACCGTGCTTCATTTACTTAAAAGTATTTTAAAATGTTGTCACAAAGAGTGTCAGCTGGATAATACTTTCCATCTGCTGGCATTATTATTTTTTCGGAAATAATAGTGACTAATCCTGGATTTTGCACAAAATATGAATCAATGGCTGTATAAGTGACCAAATTAAATGACGTCCTGATGTATTTTTGTAATGTGCTGGTGCTTCTGCCCTCAGTGAAAAAGCTGACATAGTGCCAGGTTATGATTTCCTGGTAAACTCTGTGTGGCCGGAGATGATCAAAGGGGTAGAGGAGAGACTGTCTTATCTATTCAACCCTGGAAACCCTGACATATTCTATGAGGTACAGTCCTGGTGACGCAGCTGGGTGTGTGTATGTGTTGTGAGTTTTTCCTCATTGTGTGCTTTCACATGACAAGTTTTAGTTTAAGTTGTGCACTGGTGTGTTTCTTTTGGTATCCTTTCTAGCGCTACAGCATGAGTATGGAGTTTGTACGCAAGTTTGAGCGTCAGTGTAGCTCGCAGGCCAGTGTGAAGAGACTGAGAGTACACCCCTCATATACCAGTTTCCACAACAAATGGAACATGCCTGTCTACTTTCAACTACGGTACATTCTACTCCAGTACATTTGCACAGTGTGTTGTCTGACTTTGTTGGGAGGCAAAATGTGTTTTTGGCACTAATTTACAATAAGTCATCTCTCATAAAGAAATCCTAATAACTCATTAAATAGGTTTTAAACACTGTATAATTAATTAAGAAACAAGTTGTAACATAGTTTTCATACTCTGATGCAATCCAGTTACAGTTTACTGCTTGTTAATCTTACAATGAGCTACTAACTCCCACTGGCACAGCGGAGCTTTATTGTACAGTGTAAAATACATCAGCATTTGTTAAAAATGTTTCATCATTTACTTTATATGTTGCAAAAAGGAGCCTTACTATGAACTGTAAAAAAAAAACCAAACAGATAAAAGGTTAATCTCAGTTCATCTGGTATATCAATATGTAAAATTAAGCATTTTGACTATTATATGAATATGGTGGCTAGATGTCTGCAAGTGTCAGTCAGTGTTATTTAACAAAGTGAACGTCAATATATTCTAGACTTCTTACACATAAAGTGTTTCAAGCATTTTACTATTTTAATTTTTTCAAATTAAAAGTAGAGTAAAATAAAACCTTCTCTACTATATTTTTTTTTTTAGACAGACTGGTATATTATGAAAGTGACAGATATAAATGTTGGCTAATGTAAAAGACAAAGTACGCAAGTAACAATGACATCCGACCATTGTTTTTATAAATAAAGGGGGCTCCTCGGGAGTGAAGCCAGTACGTCTTGTAGCCTGGTAATGGGCTGCAATATAGGCCATAATCTGCTAGCTCTCAATGATATCAGATAGGACCACTGTATACACACTGTAGTTCTGAAAAGTGAAGCCAATGCAGAAGTCTCACAAACTTGCCAGCAGGGGGCGACTCAAAAGTTGCAAACAGAATTCAGGATGAATGAACCATTATGCAAAAGCGCCCCCCTTCCCAGCTTACTGCTCTGGATTGAACTAAAATCTCAAAGTACACCTTAAATAAATTTCTTTAGGTAGTTCCTATTATGCTGATGTACTCTATGCTCAGGAATTTGTAAAATGTGCAAGGAAAAGAGATTGAGAGATAGATGTTCAAATTCTGGCTACATTCTCACCTCCACAAAAATGGCGTGTCACAGTGAAAAGTGCATGTGAATGTTTTTGATTGTTTTTTTTTTTTTTAAACTTACAAGACTGATCAGACACTATCTTTAATCCGAAACCAGAGAAGCTCCTGCAGGCTCTTCTAATAAATATTGGCAGCTTAACTTTCATGTGGCAATAAAATTTGATGACAGCTCAAACATATACACAACAATAACACATCATTTTTAAGATGTATGCAGTTACTTAAACAGTGTTAATGTTGTCAAAGTATAGTTACCTCATTTTGAATGAATATGGTCAGGTTTTGATGACAGTAGACTTTCTGTGCAGCGTGTCTTTTGAAAACTTGACTGGTCTTTCTTGAATGACTTCAAAATATTGTCTTTTGTCAATATTTGAGCTCTTCAGCATATTTTAAGGGGAATAATACAAGACAGGTGACAAAACTATATCACAATACATAGCTCATACACATGACACTGGACCTTGACTCAGTGTCCACACAAACACAGCAAACACTGCTTGTGTCCTCATTTCTCAAAACAAACTCACCCCCATTAGCTTTGTACAGAAAGTCTATAATTTTCAACACAGCCAGTGTTGTTTAAGTGCGTGTGCAGGTTACAGCTGTTGCAATAAATGAGCTGATAACACATTGATTGTTTTGTCCTTTCACTCTGTGTGCCTGTCCTTGTTTTTCAGGTACAAGGAAATAGCAGGAAATCTAGAAAACACAATAAGTGAAGGACTAAAAGGAGCACCAGGTAAAAATATATTCTGTCGTGAACGCCAGCATATTAGATACTGCAGTAACAATATCTATGTCTTCATGTCTAGCTGGCAGCACATTCCACCTTCAGGTGTCTGAGGTGCTCTGGTTCTGTCTGGTAAGATGTTGGTCAGACAAAGTTTATCTGTCACCTCTGACCCATCGCCTGTGGAAGCTCACGCTGCAGCTCTACGCACGATACGCCAGGTTTCTTGATGAGGTAAACCAGAAGCCCCTTTTTTAAGAGCAGAAATTCCAGCACCACCGAAACATTCTGTTTTGCTGCTCCCTATCCTCATCTTGATCTGTGTGACTCAGGTGTTGACAAAGACTCCATCCCCTGAGGTGGCCAAAGAGTCAACCAGGCCTCTGCCTAGCTCCGCTTCCTCCACCTCCAGCCGAACGTCAGTGGAAGAAGGTGGCAGTGAGAGCTGGAGTCCTGCATCCCTGTCCACCAAACAGCTGGTCTACATTGCAGCTGACATCCAGAAGCTGCAGGAGAAGGTGCACACACAAAAGGACAAACTAAACACGTATTTACAGATAGTTCCTGTTTACTTTCATTTATAATTAAATCTCAGCCTTAAGGGGTTTATGTATATTTTACATCAGTGAGTGCACCATCTTTGAGAGATGTTTTTCCCACTTAATTGTTTCCACGCTGTTGTCGTATTTATCTTTCTTGTAGATACCAGAATTGTCAGAGATGGTCAGACAGCGATTGGAGGCCATCGGATTCAAAAACTTTGGAATTGTGGAAGGTAAGCTATCAATGCAGTGCATATGGTCCTAGTTTTAACATTCAATTATTTACCTTGTGTTTACTTAATGATACTAGCTTGTCATTAAATGAGGAAAAATGCAGCACCCTTTATAGTAAAAGTTGTCTTACTTTTTAGAAATTAAGCCGGAAGAAAACATATCAATGCCAAGACACATCGAGTGTTGAGTGATGTTAAAACCATCCAGTCCCCTAAAGGCTTTTGAACGTGCCATCTTCAGACATTATATCTGTCTCAGAATATGATAAGTCCTTTCTTTCTTGCTTAGGCAGAAAGCTAACCCAGAAGTTTGCTGTTTCAGATGCTTTATCAGATTCCAAGGCTTGCCTTTCAAGCAGCATTCCCACTCTGAACACCAGGATGACCCAGCATCTGACTGAGCGCAGCTGCCGCTTCCTGAAGAGTGCGTCTGAGGTGCCACGACTGTACCGCAGGACTAATAAGGTAAGTGAAGGTGCAAACGCACACATGTATGCGTTTCTCCTATGTGTCATCTTGTAGCAAATGTTGGAATGTTGGGGTCTGATTTAGACATAACCTGAATTGCAATGGAAATGCTCTAATTAAAGGTCAGAATTTCACATTTTTAATACACTTGAAATGTGCAAAGAAAAATTTCTTTCACTTCAACACATTTAACATTGCATATTAATAAATATCTGATTCTTAGGCTGAATTGCAGTAAAGTGGTTTAGCTGCATTTCTGCAACGTAATTTAGAAGATAATTGACAGGATGCCCCAGTAGTCAAGATAAGGTGACACAGAGTCTAATGTTTTATTCATGTTTTCTGGCATAATAGCGCTGTATATTGCACACGTTGACATTGCGAAGCTCTGCATGTATACACAGAGTCTAATGTTTTATTCATGTTTTCTGGCAAAATAGCGCTGCTGTATATTGCACACGTTGACATTGCGAAGCTCTGCATGTAGTTATTTGTATCCTGAAACTCAGTTTTACTGAAATGTTTTGGTAGCAAAGCATTTCAGTGAGGAGCTGTTGAGACAAAGGTTCGAATGTCATCATACTCAACATGAGCTGAATGTGAAAATCGGGTTTCTACCGTAAACTTTAGCACGAGCCAATATCAGTATATCTTTGCACCTTGCTGTGCATAAAACCTTTCATTTCATCTTCGGACAGGAACTACCGGTGCGGGCATCAGCCTACATGGACAACGCCTTACGCCCTTTACATCAGCTGCTGACTGACTCAACAGGGCTGGTCACCCACTCCATGGCACAAGAGTGGCTGCGTGTTGCACTGTCTGAATGCACACACAGGTAAGCTTTGAACTGCATAACTAGCCTGAGCTGCAGTTAGAGGGTGGATTACGAGCTATGTCCACGAGGTTGGTCCATTTGTTAAAAATATATTTCTGAGAGCTGAGTGCTGTTTCTTAATATTACCTTCGTATTGTATTCAGATACTATGAGACGATCTCAGACGTTCTGAGCTCAGTGAGAAAGATGGAGGAGAGTCTGAAACGACTGAAGCAGGCCAGAAAAGGTGCGACCACAGCACCCACAGTGGGAACAAACGGAGGACCCACAGACGACAGCAAGATCAGGCTTCAACTTGCACTGGATGTGGAATACCTGGGGGAACAGGTATGTGGCCTTTGAAACATGCACATAAGCCACTGTTGATTTCTGTTCCAAACCTGGTACTTTTGAGGATTCTTATGCTGCTTGGTTTTGTTGTTTGTCTCAGATACAGAAGATGGGTCTTCAACCCAGTGACATCTCAATGTTCTCCACTCTGATGGACCTTGTGAAGGAAGCCCGAGATCTTGGTGAACAGAATCAGTAAAAAAGTGACTTAACCAAAGATGTGGTGCACTTATTGCTTAACTTTTTTGGAATTCTTATTTAAAAAAAAAAAAAAATGTCATCAGGCCAGCCCAAATGTACTGCATGATAAGAGGAAGAGGAAGAATGTGAGATAAGAAATAACACTACTGATAACTTTGAGCAGCATTTAGTACCATCTGTACAACCATTGCAATCTGCTGTTGTAGCACGCTATAACTGGACTACATAATGATGCAAAATCCACTCCTCTACGGAAAGAACTTGCACTGATCGGAATATCCGATTAGAGTGTCATATTTTAATTTGTGTGAGAGAGCATGCTAATCCAATGTTTTTGTCCAATTCCCTTTGAAGAATTCATCTGAAAATAAAATGTGTGTAAATGTTAATGTGTAATTTTCTTTTTAAACATCAAAGCTGTACAATATTAAATGTTTGACATAATATAACATGTTAATAAAAGATCTCTGGATACGGTGATGAATTTCAAGCATTTATTTATTATATTGTTTTACCCTATGGACCACAAAGAAAGGTAACAAATTATTATACATGATGCCATGGAAGAAGGCTGCATATTTTGAAACTATAAATAAACCGTATTTAAATCAAAGACAAACTGAGTAAGAAGCAGCTGACATCTGTCACATGCAGTGTGTTATTTGAATACTTCACATTTAGTTTCAAGCAAGAACATTTTTGGATGTACAGCGTTTGATGAAAGGTTTCCAAAATAAATAATTGTCTACATTATTATTGGCTTGCTTGAAATTAGAATACGGCAAAATACAATATCGAAACAAGCGGCACTTCACTGATAAATGTAAAATATGTGACAAAACAGAAACAAAAACACTGTGGTGCTGTAGAGATGCCTGAAAGTCTGTTTTCCTGCTACAAACGAGCAAATGTCACATTGCCATCATCAATATAATAATTTTCTTTTACAGTGACATACTGTCATGCACTTGACAATGACAATTTCCACTAACTGTGAATCATATTGCAACCACATAGGCTGTCAGAATAATTGAATTTGCAGTCTTGACCAGCCTTGACACAAGAATGACGTGTTGTTTAGCACTGCCATGCACCCTCATTTCGCACTTGTCTGCTGACCTGTTTATGGGATAAATATCAGTATAAGAATGCTAAAATGCTTGAAAATACTAAAATAGTAATATCTTGATTAAAAACATGACATTTTAACTTTTATTAAGTGTTTTTTTTTTTTTTTTTTTTACAGCAATCACAAATCATAACAAAACAAAAATAAACTTAGTTAAAATACACAATGTCAATTATTCATCAGAAATGTGTTTACTATTTTGTGGAGAAATACTTTACAGAACTTTTTTAACAGGCTCATCTTTAAGTAACAGGTTTTCATATCAATACTGTTTTCTTAAGTCAGTGAAGCGGTGAAAGGTAACACTGTTAAATGTTGATACATGCTTTGTGAGCAATGTTGTGCTTCATTCTTCATTTGCTGCATGAGGCCATATTTTCAGCTGAGAAATGGGAAGGACCTAAATGAAACGTCTGCTGAATGATTGATTTTTAGCCCTTGCAGGAATATAAGCTGTGGGCGATGAAATACATAAAGAAATTGATTTTGCAGGCCATAGTTTTTATTGTTTTTTTTCTGTTTTTTTTTATTTGTTTCAAGGACTACACAAATTTAGAGTGTAGGGTTGGTGATCTTTCCCAGCATGAGGATGGCGTTAGAATCTCCTTCGATAACACAAAAGAAAAAAGGCCGGTTAATTGACAGTTTCACAGGAACACCTGCTTCCTGGATCTTTTCTTGAGCCTCTGCTCCTTCTTCTGACATCTCAAACGTAACCCTGTTGACAACCTGGGTGGGGAGAAAGAGATATGTTAATGTTGTGCACGTGATGCTTCTTATAATTTGACAAGATAACCAATCATCTACCTCACCTTGTCTATAGTGAAGGGTTTGGTGTTGCTCAGTCGGCTGAACTCAGTCTGGGAGCCCAACAGTTTGGCCTCAATTTCTTCATTCATGTTTGTCAGCAGGTCTCGCATATCAGCCACAGAAGACACGGAGAACTTTGGGAGGGACAGCTCCAACATACTGGGTGCATTAACATAAGGAAAGGCAGATATTAGATTTTAATATTTAAAATACTTAAACTGGTCATTTGACTGTACTTGACCACGTGTTCTTTAAAAATACACTCTTAGCAATACTTTGATATGATGACACCACCGACTGACCAACATTTAGCCTAACATATTTTAACTTAGCCTAGTTTGAACACAAACACACATTAATGGCTATTACCTAACAGTTAAATAATACAGTTAGAAGCCTTTTGACACTGATGGTTTTCTAACCGTTACGCTAATAAAGCATTTATTAACCTGAATTAATGCTCTCTGTGATCCTTACGTATGCCTAAAATGACATTTAATAGTATGGTTTTAAAATATTGAATAATGTATGTAATAGTATCTTCATTAACATGAAGACTGCTAATTATTAAAATTAAATTGCACATGTATTAGTTGTTAGTGAATGCTTGTGAGTGCAGTAACTAATGTTAGATAATGTGGCCTTATTGTAAAGTGTTACTAGAAAAACATAATATTCACCCTTCATGGAGCTGTTGGTGCCAGTCAAATATGACTGCAGTGCGCAGATCGGACTCTATGTCATGGAGACTGGTCCCTTCATGAGGCAGGACCAGCAACATGTAGGACCGTTTGCTCAGAGCCAGCTTCACAACTGTGCACCGTCGTACCTTCATGAAGGCAAAAGAAAATGATCGCAGATGAGTCCAGTCATAAGTCTCAAACTTCCTGCTCTTCACAGTTCAGTACATTCAGTACATTTCACATCAGCCTCAAACTATCCTTGACTCTGATTTACCTTATCATTCATGTAGGGGTACTGACCCGTGTGGGTCATCAGTGAAGTCATCACTGTGGTTTTTTCGTTCACATGAAATTCCTGCAACGAGGTCTTCTCAGGTTGGAAGGCAGTCCACCAGTTGCCTAAACAGACAAAAAAAAACCAACAAAAAAAAAACCAACCCACAATCAGCTGGGGGAAGTAATACTCTAAACATTGTTATCTTGGTATATTATATTGGTTTATCTATACCTGGTTCAACTGTAAAGTCAAGTCAAGTGTAACTGACTGGCACATGTATACTGTATAGATAATGTACCGCAAATCTTTACAAATGATATGTCAGGGACAAATCAGAGTGTAAACAGTGTACAATGTTTTTTTTTTTAAATATTTACGTTTAGATATTTGATTTGAAATTAATACTCTGGTGTTTGAAGTCTTATTCTGTTCAAATGTCACCCTAAAATACAGAGTCAATTTTAATCCCATTTTGTGCATTTTAAATCAGTTCAACAGAGATCAAAATAACAACAGTAAGAGACGAACCTCGGTAGCTGAATGAAGTAAGAAACAAAAGGTCACTGCTAGAGTTCAGCTCTTTGAAGGCGCTCTTCACTTTCCCGTCTGATGTCTTCTCCACGAAGCTGTTCACCAACTGTTTGCATTCCTGAGCTTTAGAGAAGTTGACGCTGCGAATGAACGATGTGTCTGAGATGTCCTGTGTGCCTTGAATGAAGTCCTCAGACAGCTGAGTGTCCTGGCGGGTGAAGGCCCACACCTGGGTAGTGATTTCGTCTTTCGGTCCATCACCCAGAGAGTTAATGCTTTGCAGGGACTTGAGAACTTTGTGTCCGTCCACAAGGGACACACAGTCCTCCCGGTCGGTGTCACTGCCGAGGCCCAGTAGCAGCTGCAAGGCAGGAGTGAAATCAGGAAAAAGTCACTACTTTTCATTGTGTACACAATACCTGATAAATATGTGGGACCCTTTCAATCACACCTCTCATTTGGGATCTTTAATTTTTACAACAAGACTAATCAAAGACCTGGAATGATTTTGACGTCTTCTTGGATGCTCCCAAGTAGAGGGTGACGAGGGACCTGTAGATGTTGACCGGAGACAGGAGGGTGTTGGCGCTCTGCTGCTTCCTGATGAGTGCTTCGTATATCCTCAGACCCAGAGAGTTCAACAGCTCAGCCAGAACCGCCGTCCTCTGTGTGATGTTCTGCCTCGGGGCATCTAGTCTCGCAGGGTCCCTTCTGTCCGGTGTAAGGACGTCAATTTCAAGGGGGGCCACAGGAAGCGTCTGCAGAGGCTTGGATGTCTGGGTCTGCAGGGTCTCGCAGCTGACATTCTCTGCTGCAAAGAGCTGGAAGGGGTGCACATAGACGCGGTTGGCTTGGCTTCCTGCGATGTAGCAGCAGAGTAAAGAAGCTAGAAAGATCGACCGCAGGATCTGCATTTTACCTACTGCCGGTAGTCACTTGGTAGTCTGTGGAGTGAGAGAGATATTTTTGTTTTAAGATTGAATATTTCGAGTATACCCACCTATCAGCTGCCTCTGGAGATGTAGTGAGCACTAAGTATTGGGTGTCGTGTGAATGGTATGTCACTATTAGTGTGGTTTTCATCAGAAATCGGGCTGGATCTGGTTTTCTGTCTCTGACAAGATTGGCTGGCAGAAACATTGGATACAGAGCACCATGTCAGCGATAGATTGTTTGCTCTTTTTGGGTCCTCTCTCCTGCTGGCCAGTGAATGAGAGCAGGCACTACCTTCTTCAGCAGGGTCGCAGAGATAATGAAAATGCATCTATGTGCGTCTGTGTGAATTTTTATCAATCCAACCATCTTCACTGACCAAAAGAAGATGGATGTTTCATTTAGCCTTCAGATTTACAAATTGTCATCTCACGACATCTTACGACAGTGTGATCTAATAGAAATTTGGCTGTAATAACTACGAATAATAACATATCTAGAATTAATAAAGCTGCAAAACAAACTGTCATACACATTATACTTTTGTCATTGACGCTCCTAATGATTACAGAATAAAAAGTTTACCAAACAACTTTGTGACTGTTTTGATGCATAAACGTGTTCCAGTCTTTGGAGGAAAAATTGAGTGAGGGCTCTTACGCAAAAAGAGGACTTTATTCTTTGAGATTAACATGCAGAAAAGGTAGACTGATGGACTCTTGGAAGAGATGAGCAAATACTAGATTTTCCTCTATTTGGACATGCACCACAGGACATGGCCTTGGTCCCTTATCATAAAAACTGGTGCACTCAAATGCGCACCTGATGACTCGATGGCAGAAGTAGAAAACATTGCTGACGCGTGATCGTTAATGTCGCCTGTCAAGATTCAGAATTGTGACTAACATTTTCATCCATATTTCTCAGTATTTAATCGTCAAATGAAACTAAAAAATATGTCATAGAAATGGTTTGGTAAAGGGACTTTCTTGTACTCCATAGACATTAACAGGGTCATGCTTTCAAACACTAAGATTACAATGGATTTGTTCCATCAGTTCTAAACTCCACCCTTTTTCCCCATCACCTCGCAGATGGTAACTTCATTGTAATGCGTAATCAAAAGGTAGTTAGTGAGATGAGGTTTGCTCTTACCAAATAGGTCCACTGCTGCTGCTGCTGAATGAGGACCTGATTGCTCTCTGCCTTACTTTAAGCCAGGCAACCAGCCCCGGTGCTCCCACTGGTTACTCATTAACCAAAGCGGCACTGAGTCAGGAGCTCTGCTGCCGTGACTCAGAGCCTGCTTTGTACTGAAATGTTGCTGCTAAAGATAAGTGATTTGGACTCTAAGACGAAAGAGACCACCTCAACGTTCGTCTCCATGTTGACTTTAAGAGGACGATGCAAAGAGGGGAGAGAGGAAAGCTCAACTTCCGAAAAGTCGGGCTGGGAAGCAGAGTTTGTGGTCGTTTTTGAGAGTGACTCACTGATATGTCATCATAGTGCGGAAAAGTTCATTTGTCAAAAGGGCCCTTGATTAATAACGAATGTTGTTTGAAATTTTGCTCAGTCCAGTGGCCAAACATGTATCAACTAAACACGCCACAACGCTCAGTCACTGAAATCTATAAATGAAAAATGAGTGAGAAAGAGGAGAGAGATGAAAGTAAAATAATAATCACGAAATGCCTAGAATCAGATATTCAAATTAACATATTGTTCCTACACTTAATTGTTAATTTAATCCTGTTGTTCTTAACTTGGTCACTATGGAGTTGCTATTCATGTGTCTTTGCAATAAAGCTCATTATACCACTTTCCACTGGCTTGCATTTTCAACCGAACTAGTACGGTGCAGTTCGGGAAATGAACTTGAGGGGGATTGTGTGAGACATGCATTTTAACTCTAGAGGAGTTAAGCAAAGGAAGGCGCACCTAATGTAAAATGTGCGCAATTTTTTTTTTATTAATATTGAATGCTTCACATTTCAAAACTGCACCAAAAGCAGACAATGTAGATCCTTGGGTCATCAAATCACACCTGCCAAGTTTGAAGTCAGTCTGATAAATTCGTTCAGGACAATGCGAGAAACTGACAGAAAGCTGGGCAACTGATGAGAGATTTCTTAGGCTTATTTTATAAAGGATAGGCCCCTTCTAAAACACTTGCATTTGTCTTTCATTCCTGTCATCATCAAACTGTAAAACAGAGTTGATGACGTTTTGGAAAAAGAGCAAATACTTTTCAGACGTTCTCGCGGGCAAGTAATAAAATGATTTAGTTGTGACATCCGTGAACACAATCAGGAAAATCCATTGCACACATCTGATTCAACAAGGCAGAATACACTAACTTTTCTCACAGGACTGGCACACACTGCGTCATCTCCAGAGTATTAAAGACCCAGTTTTATCCAAGATAAACGCTGTCCAATTATTACTTGATACTGTAAAGTTTAGAGTTTAGAGAAGAAAAACATACTTACTTTATGCAGCATTAAGAACCAAAATCACATGTTTTATCCCGTCTCTTAACTTTAACTTATTGGCTTGCTGCTTGAGCAGGGTTTCAAAAATGGATAAAGAAAATGGACGTTTTAAGGATGAGAGCAAAATTTCAGACAACTTTTTCTTCTGACCAAGATTGTTTAGAACTAATACAAGGTAAAGTTTGTAGATCTTCTGTGGAAATATTTGAATATCACTAACTTATTGGTACTAATATATTACTGATACAACAATTTATTTATTTATTTTATTTTTTTTTTTTTTGCCGTGCAAAAGACGCGTGTCGTACCACACAGAAACACTACCTGGACATGCATAAGTCAAACACGTGATTTTCATTAGAGGGGGTCTGCAGTCAGGTGTGGGACAACAGATGTAGCCAGTGCAAAATTCACAAGACCCAACAGATTAGTATTGGCCAATGTAATTGGTGAATATCACCTTATTTGCCGATAACCAATACTGAGCATATGTATCAGTGCATCCCTAGATTGAACACGTTTTTGATATGTAAAAATATTGATACGTTGTACATTAAAGAATAACATTGATAAGCATTTGTGACACTGCTAAAAGAGATGATTTTCAGATGGCACTGGTCTGCTGAGGCAGCACAGAGTATATTTTCACTTTATGTATTTAGTGTCATACATATATGACACTAAATACGTAAAATTTGGCTTTATAATAACAGACATTGGTGGTCAGCCTAAAGCACAGCGAGTGTGTGTGTGTGTGTGTGTGTGTTTGTGTGTGTGTGGTATTACCCTGCCATTTTTGAAAACAAAAAAACCCATCTCATTTTCTGATTTAGTTGAAATATGATCCTCAGAATGTTTGTATTACATATCAAATTTTATTTCTAATGGTGCTCGATTGTTGATATAGTTCATGATTGTGTGTCCTAAAATTCCTGGAAAAGTTGTAGACATTCAAAAACTGCAGATCTTTTTGTGGCACTGCATGTAAAATCTGAAGGGTAACGTCTGAAGGGTTCATCCCCTGGGCACTAATGAATCAAACGGTTATTGAAGCAGCCTGTTTGACTTTGACCAACTCAGAGATCTGGCCACCTCTGCTTACAAACAGTGAGACTGAAATGTTGAAAAAAATAAAATGAAATAAAACAAAGCATTTTTTTAACCTTTAAAATGATTGATTATTTTATATTTGCATGACCATTATAAGCTTTGATTTCATTTGAAATTGCCAGAGCTTCAACACACATATGCAACATTCAGCAGTATTATGAACTGTTTTTTTTTTTTTTCTTTTAGTGTTTATCGTAAAATCCTACTGGGCAATAAAGTTGTGTCTGATTCTGAGAATAATTTTCTATTAGTCTGTAAATAAAAAAAATGGGACGCTGATACTGCTCCATTCTGTAAATGGATACAAGTGATGCAGTGGGATTCATGTCGTGTAAAACTGTCACAGTTCCTGCAGCAGATTTTACGTATGTAAGATCATTAATGGATACTTTATTATCTGCTCATGTCCAATTTCCCCAAAACCCCACCTGAAGTCCTGCTTGTATATCTTAAGCAAATACCTTAAAAAATATCCTGAGGGATCCTAGGGATGAACAAACTTTATGATAGTTAACCAGGTGTGTGTTTCTCATGGACAGTGATTACTGATTAATCCATCACTGTAACAAACGGTGGCATTAAAAAATTTATGGCTGCTACGTAAAAATGTCTGCGGGCTATATAAGCGACCACGTAGAGCCTCTGAAGCAGGAGAACAGACTCACCATGTGGACTCTTTTGGTTCTTTGCAGCGTGATCGCCTCATGTGGAGCGATAGGTATTGTCAGCTATTTTCTATTCTAATGATTGTCTAAAATGCAAAATACAAGGTATGCGTTTGTATTTTTAGGACAGTACTGGGCCACAGTAGGTTGAGGTGTTTCGAAATTTAGAATTAATATGGTACAGTGTTTTTTGCTGTTGTTAACCATGTTGTCTTTATTTGTTTCTCATAATCTCCAGGTACATCCAACATCCAAAATATTCCTGGTTGTACTCTATTTGAAAGGAATGATCAATGTATTATAGATTTCGGTCAACAGTTTCTGCAACGTGAGAGTGATTATTTTTGCGTATGAAAGGCTGATGATCAGGATCATATGCATGTTTGATCTGTAGCGCAACATGTGATGATACTTGCTTGAAGTCTTCTCTGTTTTTTTTCCCCCATTTCATGGGCTTATTCAGATAGCAATTAGTGATCACAATGATTACAACCAAACTTGTAATTTTACATAATATGCAAGGTCCACGTTTTAATGACATCTGGAATATCAATAAAACACAAAAAAGCCTCAATTAACCCTGTGATTTCAGATTATTTTGTCTGCTTTTGTTCTTTCTGCAGCACAAGGCTCCTGCAGAGACAACTGTGGCAACCAGGCTGGAAACTGCTCTTGTTCTAGTAGTTGTAAATACAGAGGCAGCTGCTGTCCAGACTATAGAGGTAAGCAGTGCTGAAAGGTAACTACTTTACCTCATTATTTTTCTTTGTAATTCCATTAGACTCCAGTTCTATAGTTTTTACTCTAATTTGTTTGTTTTGTAGCCATTGTCACTAGTTTTCAGATGAGGATTTTTTACATTGTTGGCTTTCGTTTGCTTTGTGGCCCGTCCTGTTCCAGATGGTGATAAACTGTAAGCAGTTATACCATCCTTTCAAATGTTGTGAATTAAATAACTGTGGATGCAAAAGAGGTGTAGATAAACCAGGATGAACAATCAAGTAATAATTTCAGAGAAGCCAATGCTAGAAGCATTTCCAAAATATGACAGAAAGTTGTTCAGCGTAAGTTAATTTTTTTGCTTTTCCCTCTCCCATTAATTATCTCTCGGCCTCTCAGATTTATATCATAACCCCGATGGTGGAAAACAGAGCTTTAAATTGTAAATTTTGTCCACAGTCACAGAATAGACTGCAGTTGTTTCATTTTGATTGATCTGAACAGTTTTAAAGAAGGTGTTTATCACTTTCTTCTCTTCTCTCTGTCATTTAGATTACTGCCAGTCATCCTCAAAAGCTGCCCCCACAGGTGTGTTAAAGATCTCAATAATCACAATCAGTTTTAATAACCAACTTTGATAAGCTCTATGTGAAAAGACAGAATGATGACAAAAATTGTCGGAGATATTTTAAAACCCTCCTGTGTGTCTGTGGCAGACATCAATGCAAAGTTACCAATACCACGTTATATGAAAACCACCCCTGGACATTTCCCCACTCCTGGGAACACCCCACCCGAAACTTCAGGTATACTTGGAGAACACAACTAAATAAACTGAATGATCATTCTGCTTGTATGAAAAACGTCTCACTATTCTCCCACATTTCTTAGCTGTGGCTTCATGTCGATACAACTGTGGCTCTCATCTGGGCAGCTGCTCCTGCAGAAGCTCTTGTCAATACTATGGAAACTGTTGTCATGATTACTACAGTAAGTATCATGTGTAGCTCAGTAGAAAAGCTGCTACACACTATGATCTACACGGTATGATCACAAATTTAAGAGAAAAGCAGCTTGTATCACACTAAAATGCAGTACTAAATAAAGTAACTGAAGTAATGCATTATTATAAGATTGGTCCCTCAGTAAAACAAACTGGCATCTTTTCCTCTTAATATGATGCATAATTCCTGTTGAAACAGGCTGGACAGTCTTGGGGTGATCATGTTTTATTCCATGTGATAGAAAAATTTCTTCAGAACTATGTGACATACATTTGGTGTGTCCATGGCAAGAGGTTTTAATGCCACTTCAGTTTGTTTTTAACTGGTGTATCTTGAGTTTCTGATGAAGAGACATGAAAGTCTGTAAACATTTCTATTCCTATTTCTTTGCCTTGTAGATTACTGTCCTGTGACCACCACACCCGCAACCACAGGTATACATGGAGAACACAACTAAATAAACTGAACGATCATTCTGCTTGTATGAAAAACGTCTCACTATTCTCCCACATTTCTTAGCTCAGCCCTCATGTCGATACAACTGTGGCTATAACCTGGGCAG
>KV751325.1:7934570-7948720 GCA_001698575.1 Mola mola
AGAGCTTCAACATTCACCATTACCTATTAACCTATACTACACACTGAGTAAACATAAGGCAGTCATTACTGGATGCCCCTATTACAGGTAAGCATGGTGACAAGGAAGTGGTCCTCAAAACAGAGACCGTCTTCTCTACGCATGTTGCTATGCAATAGACAACGGTATCCAAAGAAGACAAAGAACAACTTTGCTAAAGTAGCAGTCTTACTGCAATAAGGTTTCGCTTTTTAAGACACTGAACATCTATCAAACCACTCCGAATACAATACTCAGTAAATATTCAGAAAAGCACTGGGTTCCAGTGGATGAATGGGAATGTGACTGAGTGTTACTACAAAGGCTTAAACATGGGGCTCCCACTGCTACGTGGCAATTCTGAATCCTGTTTGGATGACGGATAAGACATGGTGATTCCGTCCTAAACATGGAGACACTGGATATGAAAGTGACCTCATACAATATTAAGAGATGACAAGATGTAATCAGAAGGATATGCAACGATATCTTGAATTAAGTTATCATGACACTTGTCAAACAAGGGAACTATGTGTTTGGTCTTCAAATCAAGAAACTTTGAAAAAAAATTCTAGTTCAACAACCTTCTTATCAAAAACCTGACAAAGTTTGGCCAGACCTTTTCTATGGATGCCAATTTTAAAGTTTTTTAGCAGCAATTATAGAGCAGTATTTTGGCAAAGATAATTTTTTTTTTTTTTTCTTTAAAAAGTCATTGCTACCACAGAAAACAATGGCCATGGTTTTTTCTAAGGTTCTGGGTCTGTCCATTGTAGGTTGAAGATGATATTGTAATAATTTCCATTAAATTTTCAAAAGAACTGTCCTCTATATCTTGGACCGTAGAAAAGTGATTATGTCCGGCACGGCAAAGAAATAGTTCTAATGCACCAAACTCTGAATTAATTTCAACAAGGCTTATTTGGCTCTCTAGGCCAACAATTTCACTCCAGTGTTAGTATCATCAGAACAACCTTTAGATATTTTGTAGCTGCAGAACTATTGAGAATGTATCTAGGGAGGATTTCTATTTGTATTTTTCTAAAAGAGAAAATTGTTGGCAACTACATATGTACAGTTCATAAATGTTGGAACCTTGTTCTTTCCTTAATTGTTGTTAGACAGGTGGAGAAATTCCTTCCACTACCTCAGTCTGACATAATAAAATGGTACCTATCTAAAGTTGTTTAAGATTGTCAACGTTACCTCAGTGTTGTACGGTACTGCATTGAAAGACAGATTTGAAATATGTGTTTAAGTTCAAATAGTTAAGAGAAGCAGCAACAACAATTACATTATGGACCTGTGCTATTTAGAAAGCAAATATATTAGTAATTCAGTAACCTACAATATTAGATTTGGGCTTTTTGTTTGGCAAAGTAGAGGAATAGTTTTTCTGACTGATGACAGTAGTTGGGTGTAACTCCACCACCACAAATAAACTCTCAACCTGTTGAAAACACTGGTCATCCCCTTATAATACACTTGACTGGGCATCATACAAAAAAAAAAACCAAAAACAAAAAACATTGCGTTGTTGGCATCTTCCAAACTGTCAAAGGTTAGGCTACATCAAGGCCAAGTAAAAGATGAATAAATAAATTTACTATGAAAATAACAAAAAAAAGCCATCTGTTCAAAAGTTCTTTCAAGATGTCCGTCCATTACTTGTGCTGCCCGCGGGCAAAGTGGCATGCAAAGTCATACTTGCTCTTGCACTTGTGACCGCAGATGTTGCACTGGAATGGGTTTTCATAGCCGTGACAGCCCATGTGAATGGTGTAAAGGATGTTGTCAGGGAAGTAGATGTCACAGTGCTGGCAGTGATGCAACATGTGGGGGTCCTGCAGCAGGACAGACAGGCCTGGTACGGGTGTGCTGGGTTGGCTGTTAGAGATACTAGGGGTACTGGTGCGTCCACTGTGCTCACTGCAGGGTCCCCCTCCAGGGCTGCAATTGCTGTGGGGAGGAGCCTGGGACTCTGGGGTGATGGGAGATGAGGAGGATGCATGGGTCGTGCTGACTGTGACAGCCACAGGGGCTGTGGCAGGGTGGGGCTGCTGAATGAGGAAGGGTTTCTCATCGACAATTGACTCTGCTCCTGGGGACATTGGAGGTTGAGTCTGGGACTGAGTCTCTGAAGGGAGGCTGGCTAACTGGCCCGCCAGGGTGGACAGCTGGTTCAGAGGGTTGTCCATAACCATGTCAAGGTGATGGTGATTTTGATTTGTGGGGTGCGCCTCCTCGACTGCTCGACTCTGATTATCGTAGGCTTCCTGTCGTAAATGGGGCAGCTCGTGGGAGAAGTCATTCATGTTGTCAGCCTTGTGCACGACCATAGAAGGGGGGTTGAAGTTGATGAGGAGTCGGCGGCCATAGCCTAATGAGCTGGCCTTCTTCTGTAAAACACTCAGCATCTTCTTATGGGAAAGTGAGCGGGCTCCTTTCATTGGCAGGAGTTTGTGGCGTCGACGGCGATGGTGCGACAAGTTGCTGCGATCGCTGCAGCGGAAGGAGCACAACTCACACTTGTATGGTTTCTCGCCAGTGTGTGATCGCATGTGGGCCTCCAGGTGACGCTCGTAGGCAGAAGCAAATGGGCACAGGTGGCAGCGGTGAGGTTTCTCTCCTGTTTGAAAAAAAAAATGACTAAGTAACACAACCATGTCATTGTTGGTATCTCAGAAAATGAACCATTGACTTGCCTGTGTGAATTCGGATGTGCTCGATGAGTCTTGCTGTGCCTCTGGTGGCATAGTTGCAGTAGCGGCACTTGAGCTTCCCGTCATAGGTCCTCTCAAAACCATCCACCAGGATCCCTGAGCTGTCCTCCATCGGCATATCCACTGTCGGGTGATCCAAGCCATTCTGACTGCAGTCTGCATACGGCAATATTTGAATGACTTAAAATATGTTTACACAGAAAAATTAATGGTATATCACAAAATCGCATGATGAATGAAAGGGAGGCAAGTGGAATGGTAAGGTATAAAGGACTAGAGGTGGAAAAGGTACAGTTTAAGTACTTAGGGTCAACGGTTCAGAGCAGCGGGGATTGTGGTAAAGAGGTGAAGAATTTATATATTTTTATATATTTTTAATGGTACTGCAGATAGCAATGATGCAACATCTCTGAAAAAACAGCCTAGGTGAGCTGAGAACAGCTGAATGCAGCAACAAGACAGTATGTCTTGTATGGAGGTATGGAGACACTTTGGGGTTTACACTCTTCCAGGAAAGGCAGTGCAAGACATGTTTAAAGCTGTTCCTAATCTCTTTCATAGACTTCCATCATATTGTGGCAACACAATCAATATGAGTCTTGCCCACCGACATCCAGAGCTAAAAAACGGAGCAAGCTAAATGACTGGCAGCAGGAAACCAATGGACCCTGAATGGTACATTGAATAAACTCCCAGTTCAGAAAAAAAACAAAATTAATCATGGAGTTAATGGCTCATTTTATCTGCAAAGACCTACACCTGTATAGCGTGGTGGAAATAATAGGTTTTCCAAACACAGTTTTGAGCCGTTTTGTTATTCTGTCATGGAAGTTTTTCCTCAAAGTGTGGTGATGTCAGAAGTGGAAGAAAAGCTGAGCAGAGCTGAACAAGTGGCTTTTATTTTTTTTAAATAAATGGTACTACTTTAATGAGCAGGGGCAGCTAAATGGAGCAGTTTACTCTGTAATTGTTTGTGGAAATAAGAATCATGACATACTGTCTCTTGAAACGCACAATTAACTTTTGTTTTTTCTGTAACAAATTGAATTGCAATCATGAATATACTACTGGATCACAACACTTGTGTAATCATAATTGCAACATAAATTGAACTGAGGCACAAGTAATGTGATACTATCAGATCTGGAAAAAACAGAGTTTTGGCAATAATCTCTAGTCTCAAGATAAGTGCATATAATGTGAACTTAAATCGGTTGACCAACTGTTTGCCTAAAATAGAACCTTAATAAACTGCATCCAAACCAGACGCCTAAAATCGACGGGATTGTTGATAGCAAATGAGTTACCTGGTGGCAGCTCGTCAGCCTCTTTGACACCGCTAACAGAGCCTGATATCATGTTGACATGTTGAGTCTGCTGGCTAAGATACTCTTGGAAATCCTTCACAAAGTCAAGCGTGTCCGGCTTTTCCTCGCCCATTGAAAGAAAATGACGAACCTATTAGTTCACCGAGGAGAAGAGATGAAGCAACAAGAGATCGGTAAATTAAATGCGGTATAAAAGCATATACAATTATACCCAATAAAATACAATCAACCAGCCACATTGAAAAAAAAAAAAAAAAATCTATGTAGCATTATCGTCAGCGTTAGGTAGCTGGTTTTCAGAGATGCACACCCACCTCTTCGACGGTAACGTGATGGTTAATATAACCAATTTTATTTGGTTGATTGAAGCTCTCCGTTTTACAGCTACCCAGACGCGAACCACAGTTTGGTTTGTCCAGGAAATCTGTGATTGATAAGCGGGAAATCGGCGCAATCGAATGTCAGGTCGGTCGCTGCTACACACCGCTCCTCATCATCGTCGTCATGTTGTTACCAAAGCTACGTACGCCACGTTAGCCAGACGGCTAATGTTAGCTTATTCTGGAGAGAGCACATTTGTCACCGATGACAACGCCTGCCTGCCTGCCCGACACAGTCATTAATCACATCGTCTGTACATTACCGAGTGGATCCTCGATAGTACTGTCAGTCCAAAAAAAATTTCAGCTCACCGGTTGGCTACGAGTCACAAGAAAAGACAACTTGAGAAATCAAAACAATGAACCAGTCGGAAGGGTGAAAGTTCACCGCGTGTGCACCAGAGAAAGCGGTCCGCCCAACGTACCTGCCGAGAAAGTTTCCCATCACGAAAACTGTAATTAAGCAATTTTTGACGTTACCAAAGCTGCATCACAATTGATAAAATTGTTCTAAATCATTAACAACATTATGACTCTACATTTGTGAAACGCATGATTCTACAACGCACCTTTAGCTATCTTTAAGATATCAACAGACCTGCGAACGAGGTGCACAGCACAAATTGATATTGTAACTAATCTATGGCTATATCTCCAATTATAGCTATAGCTTCTTGATATTTACATAAAATAATCAATGTGTAAAGCAGGTCTTTTTCCATACATTTACGTTACTGCAAACCAGATAAAGAGCACTTGTGCTTTTGCATTTGTGAATTTTATCACAGTAACAGTATTTCATTGCTCAAGTATACTCATATATGTCTACTTAGAACTTTTCTTCAATGATAAACTGTCATTCCTAATTTGTCAAAAAAACCCCAAAACAAAAAAAAAAGGGAAGGCCTGTATTGAAACCTATACGACATACGCCTCCAAAAATATGCTTCAGATTTTTACGAAAACAAAATAGAATTTAGAACGCCCATCTCTAGCCACCAGATAATGAATTAACTGATGCGACCTGTGTGACATGACACACTTTCAGAGATGCAGCTTGCAATTATGCGCAAGTGGCAAATGAGGCAATTGCATTGCTTTCAAAAGCTATTGAATCATTCATGTTTTGTCACAATCCATAATTTATCAGCATATGCCTGGTGAAGATCAAATTGCCCCATTTGTGTTGAAGTTGTGTGAAAACCACTGAGGAGAAAATGACAAATGTCCAAGATAAGCGAGGCATCTCTATCCGTTTACGACATTACAACTGTTAAAGCAAAATAATTGAAAAAAATAATGCAAACCCTCGAACAGAAAATGCTTTATGAGACAAGTAAGACTCTTGTATTTGAAAATGTATCTTCTCCTGTGAACTGCATTATGTTTAGTACTCATACTTGTGTGTAGTGTGTTTTTTTGTCGGGTACATTTGGCCCTGCTTGAAACAGCTGCTGTTGCTTGGACAGATGTGAGTGCAGTTCACTATCTGGGCACTAGATGGCAGCCCTGTCTGTGTAATCCGTGCTGCCCATTCTACCTCACACGTTTTGAATCACTCCACATGATGCAAAACACAAAGCACTTGAGTTACTATTGCCTGTAAGTCTTAACCATACAGAACAGACTGGATTCTCGAACTTTGCACAGGTCACAGCTTTGACTGTGCAGACAATCTAAACTCAGTCTATGGCCATCTGGATGTACAGGACCAGTGGAAGGCGTGCCACTCAACCTCATGAGTTGAACCATGACCGCCAGAGCAGCCAATTACGTCACCTCCTAACAGCATGCCCACACTAATGTTATTTTATTGGGATTTGATTTTGCTCAGGTTTCCACCACGGCCACATCCCGTTGAATATTTTAGACACAGCCGCAATGATTTGTTGGCACGAAAAGACAAGGCGCACACTTCTGGCTGCTCTCATTTGTTTCGATGGTTTTTGTTGGTATAAATCATTAAAGCAATAATCACATGTTGTATTTACAACTAAGAATTTCCTGCAGTTAGAACCAATTCGGCCTTTAGTTTGAAGGACAGATGTATTATGCCCAAAACTACTTTAGGGGAATAATTGCTCAAGCTTAATTTTGCATTAATGCCATGTCCACGGCACTCCAATATATTAAGCTGTTCTTTTAAAGGGCAGAGAGCATAATGAGACTGGGAGCAGGTACTACTCTAATACAGCTTATAGGACTGGCATTTACACCCAATAATGTGGTGGTCACACTGTTGGAAACATGCATAAAAACAACTTCCTACAGTATACTTAAGTCCAAACTGTGCTGGATGCTGTGTTTCCTTCTGCTCATGGACACAATTACATCATTTCTAAACACTCGTTTCAAATTTCTTCATGTTTTGTTACAATTTTCTCATATACAGTCTGATTTGAACTCAAATAATTGCAAGAATAATCAAAATGATATGAGCGAGTTTGACTATAAACACTGCCACTTGTAGAATGGCCATTGGGACAACACCTGTCTTTCAGAAGGTTGCAGTGTTATCCACTTGCCCTGATTCACATTTAAATGGCCTGAATGAAAAGGTTCCCTTCCCCTCTTAACCGCTTGATTTACAGGCTGTTTGTGGTTTAACACCACACAAGACAATTGATTTGCTCCTCCTTTCCTGAAAGAAATTGGAATTTAATTTAGGGCCTAATTTTAAGCAGTTTTTAAAGACTTGGTGTCATTTGTTGGGCTTGTGTAAAAGCTGCATTAGAGATTACCCTCCTGGGAAAAAAGCCTTTTAATCCTAGACAAGTGCAGCCATAGTAACGGCAGACAGGAGCCTCTTGGAGGCAGAAAGGTGAAGGGGGACTTTGACAAGATTTATTCTTCTCTTAGTGAGACTGTTTCTTTCTTGAGGTCTGCCGCTCCACGGGGAGCATTTGAAAAAGAACAGAGGTGGGGGATAGGATAAAGGAGGTATATATTAAGCTTTTCTTTCCTCTCACCACTTAATTTCCTTGCAGGCGCGCCTTGTGCTCTTGTAATGAATGTAATTGCTGCCTTTGATGAGAATGCTATTATCTGGATCACACTTTACATGGGCAAACGTTGCTCTTGATTGGTGAGGCTTGGAACTGGCGACATGCGGACAAAGGATAGATTAGATGTGATATAGGCACACCAAAAACCCCATTTCCTTGATTAATTTCCTGCATGCCTCACAGAAAGGGCCCACGCTCTCCTCACCGAATTCTATCTCTCCTTTAAATACAAACTTCCATCTTTTTGATTTAACAGCTCATTGGACGGATGCATTTTTTTTTTTTTACCTAAATTTGACCACAGCTGCTTGGGCTTCCGGAGGGAACTGGATCAAAAAGGGAACTCTTCTGCTTCTGCATCACAGGAGGATTGGCTTAATATACTGTATATATGTTTTAAAACTAATTAGCTCAAAATTTCTATTGCAGGCCAGGATCAACTCAAATTTCATGCAAATCATCACACTCTGTATACAAACACAGGCCATTTCTTCATTCCATCCCTTTTACAACGGACATATCCACACATGCTAAACAGCCATTCCACGCTGGTGGCAAACAGATATGATAGGACTTTATGAGGCGATGCGCAATAAAGCTGCTGTCACCTTAAGTCTAAGTGTTCTTCTGACTGCCTTATTACCGTATCGAAGCGCCGCTCGACACATTCACACACACCTGGCTCTGTCAACCCAGCACGATTCTGTCCAATATTCCATCAGACTGAAATATTGAGAACGATAAAATGGACTGTCACAAATGACAAATTATACTATTACTCCTCAAAGATTGTCATCCTTGATATGTATTCATAGCCATTTCTTCTTTATCGGTGAGAAATCATTCCTCTAAGCAAGCAGCCCCCCTAGTGATAAATTGGTAATCAATTAATTTGATTATATTGCTTTGAGAGTGGCTCCAAGGGATCAGTAATGTTCCTCTATTCAGCTGCACATCCAACATGAGCTCATGGTGCTCTTGGGTCTGATGGATGCCGACTGGCCAACCATCTGACTCTTAAGGGTTTTATACCATCCGAAACAGGTTGCCATCCGGACCCAGTCGTGACAGAGAAGAAATTTGCCAATATTTCTGACTGAAGTGGCATTTTAGCAGTATTTATTTGATGGTCCCACTACCCAAACCACGGGCCACAAATAAAGAAGATGGTATAATAGCTTTTGACTGGCCGGCTAGCTCCCAACTTGAAATGAAGTGTCCAGTTGTGAGTTATCGTGGCCAAACGTCATTTGTACAGCCTGAAAAGTGGGGACATTTTTCTAGCTTGTCACTCTTGCTTATAGCTCATTGTCCTGAATGATGCCTCTGAACGCACAGTTGCCCTAATACAAGTATTCCACTCGCAAGGCACGAGGGCCAGTAATGGATTAGCCTGTCCATAGAAGATTATATATTACATCCACAGGCATCTTTAAACACCAGTGGGTCATAGGTAGAGTCTCAGCCACTGGTCACATGTAGTGCTGATTTTAGTGATTATCCTTGTTGTTATGACTAAAATGCACACAGATCAGCAACTAATGTCTATTACTAACAATTATCATGCTGTTGGTTTCTTAATTTATTATTTTGAAAGAAATGGTGTTTATGTAACGGCTAAATTTAGTGAAAACTGCACATGAAAGCATCTCAGCGTTCAAGGTGACATTGTCATGTCGCAAATCCTACATTTCTTTTTGCCATTTTTGCTTGAATAAATAATCTTCTGTTGTTCAGCTAAACAATGTTTTTGTATTCATCTTGTGAAAATTGGTGCAATGTCAATGTATGTTGTAAGTGAATAAAGTACTCTCTCTGCTTTAACCTGACAGAAATAAAACATTCATATGAAGGAATACAAATGTATTTAACCTTGGGGAGCTCACAGCAATAAAAACCCATTTATAAGAAAGACATAATTATGATCAGTTTTAATCTTCAGCAGAATATCGACACATACAATTATTAATATAATCAGGGGTGTCACAATCAAAAATCCATCAAAGTTAGCATTCAATTTCATCCGCACAAATAGGATCTATGGTTCTTTTGTGGTGTTAATGTCTGAGCTAATGTCCGTGAACATTTGCAATATGTGCTGCTGGACACAATCACACAAACACACACACACACACACACACACAGTAAAAATGTGTGTTTTTGTATATACAGCTTCACATTCCATTACATTTCAATTAAAAAATGGTGTTTGTTGAGTGCTACCTACCCCGAAATACTATTACATATTTATAAAGAAGAATTTGAAATAGTAAACAGAGCAAACAAGAACAACAACAACCCTGTTGATTGTTTCTAATTAAGACTGGATCATCCACAAATGGCTAAAAAAAAAAGAAACAAAACTTGATAAGACATTGAATAGAATCCTTACCTTTAAATTTTGCGTTTGGAAAACTGTCCCAATACCTATTCAAGAAACTTTACTTCTACATGGAAATGTTGGTATTTCTGCAAACGCAATGTAATCTTGATGTTATTCGTTTTCCAGCTAGTTTTACATGGGGAATTGCAGTTTGTGACTTTGTGTGAGCTTTATGAACAATGTTAGCCACAGATATGTCTTCCTGCTCGTCTTTGTTCACAGCGGCGACACACGACGAATCTTGCGTGTTTGTTTGTCAACCTACAAGTTAGTGCGCTGAAAATATGTTTCTCCTCTGCCATCAAGTTCAAGGAAAGACATAAAAACATTTTTAGAAATGGGGCCACTAATGTCTTTATGGATCTTTCAGAATAAAGACTGGTCTGAAATGGACAGTTCAGCTAATGTGAGGGAAGTTGTAGATCAATGAGGTTTCAGCCCTTTCATGATATTGATCAAACCGAACCTGGCCAGGAACAATTCACTCCCCTGCTGTAATACTGATAATGAATCAACAACCAAAACCTGTCCCAGTATTCCCCGAGGAGCTCACAACATTAAAAACTGTGTCACACTCTAAATGAGCGGTTGAATTTTGATCTCTGTGTGGATCTGCTGAAGTGGCTGTTGAGTCTGAGTTAAAAGGGGTTTGAATTGGACAGCTCTGCGAAAGTGAAAGAGGCTCTATAGGCTTCTTCCCTTGGAGGATACTGATCAAAACCGATCCGGCCAGCAGCGATTTCCCATAAACCATTGATGTAATATTAGTGACGTATCAACATCCTGAACATAACTGGTCACAGTATGTTTATGAATTTGAATTATGGTTTTTCTGATGCTTGATGGAAAATCTTGTGTGTACTGAGTTACCTGTTTTTGTTGTAAAAGTTTCCTAATGTTCATTTCTACTGTTTTGTAGGTGCTGTGTCTTGTCTTATGTCTGAGTTTCTAGTTTATTTCAAATTTTACTTTGGAGTCTTTGTATTCAAGAGTTAGTCTTGTGTCACCTGTCTCAAAAGTTTGTCTTGAGTTTCATGTCAAGTACCTTATGTTCTCTCGTTTGTTACTTGTTACTTCTAGTGTCCATGTCCATGTACTCCTTTTGTCAGATCGTTGTGTATTGTGCTTCTGTTCCCTGTTTTTTTTTCTAATATGTGAATGGTATCCCGAGTTTATGTTTTTGAATTTTGGACATTTGTTTTGTTAAGAGACACTTTTGTAAGCAATAAATTCTGGAACTGGCTTTTTCTTTTGCCTCAGTAGTCTGCATTTGGATTCAGAACTTTTTTTCAGTTTACTTAAATACAACAGAGATGCTGAGTAGAAATGGATCTAAAATGGGGAGTATTGATTTGATGGAGGTGATTAATGTTACCGCAGATACTATAATCTTCGTAACTGTGTTAAAATTACAACAGGTGAAAGAAAACATTTAATTACACAGTTGCTAAAACTGAAGAAATCATGACAGAGAGCAACATTTTAAAGGCTATGTATACGACAGCAGCAGCAAACAGCGTTACAACCTTAGTAGTCTCATTGTCAAAATAACATTTGTGGCATAATGGAACAGCTTGAAACATGCCTCTCTTTATAAAAGCTTTTGTTCACTGAATGATAGAAACACGACATGACATGAAATTTGCTAAAATAAACAAGTCAAAGAAAACAAAATAAAAAAAACGGAGGTGCCATTAATATATTAATATTAGATAGTATTAACCATTACATGAATGCGTGACATAATGAGTTGTGTTTTTCTAAACAAAAGCAGTCTATCAATAGATTTTTACATGTTGATTGAATCACTATCGAGTAGGAACACTTTCTCATGTTCCCCTGCTACTCTTTTACTCCTTTTCCTGTGTATGACTATATTAGCCAGAGGCCTATGTAGCACATACTGTGCAGTAAAGTTGTTATCTTGGGTTATTTGATTATACTGCTGGATGACTTTAGTTTGATCACAGACATGTTTTGTAAAGATGAAGTTTAACAAATGATAATGGACAAATATAACAGCAACATACGGTCCTGTTGTGCAGTACTATCCAGCTCTGTGCTGTCATTTCATTTATACTTTCTGAGATCTTTCCTTAAATGAGTCTTATGCACAAATCTGACAATATGTCTCATATTCAGACTTGTTGCACCTGGTTCAACAGACATGATTTCACCTGTAATACTGATCTTTTGTTGATTTAAATGAAAGTATAAATATGATGTCCAGTCAGAGGTTTGCACCATATTGGCGCTCTGAGCTGACAACCTGAAAATCTCTCGACAACGGATTAAAGCCATTTGGATTCTCCATCATTCACTCATACAGATGTGTACGTTAGCAATAGTTCCAGGTTTCAGTGCCAGCAATCACAGCAATCTCAATCTGAGCCCCATGAGCTGCCTCATCTCCCTGCAGAGGCGCCATCTTTGGCCCTCCTGCAGGCATCGTTAGCCAGACGATGATGGAAGCTACCTAGGCCATAATGGGAGGGTTGACTGACCCCTGACCCTGTATTGATCCGCTGGCTATGTCCAGCTGGGCCTCCCCAAACTCAGTCAGCTGGAGAGGTGTTTAAAATCTAACACCCTAGCTCCCCTTTCACTCCATTACATAGTCATTAATTACATCATTTACCTTTGACAGTGACAAACACGCCCGACCACGCTGCAGTTTATTAAGGGTCACTGTATAAAGCCCAGGCCAAACCCATAGGAAAAATGTGTGTGTGCATGTGTGCAATGGGGTGTGAAAGACCCCATTTATACAGTATGGGTTTATGAGTATAGATGCCTGAGTGTGGCGACTTTGTCCTGGTCTGTCGATCTCCTTAGTGAGGAATTTTATTTTGATTTATTTGATATGTATAAAGACGAATATTGCCAATTTTCCTGTAAGAACAAGAATAGGAGTATAGATTTTAGAAACAAAGAGGAGAAAAAACTTTATCTTTGCAGTCCTTGTAAAACATATTGCGAGCACTGGCATTTGACATGTTTTTGGATGAAATATCAAATGTCGTAGATTTAACGCCACTTTGTTTTAGTCTTGTCTGGGTTTAACTTTTTGGGCCAATTTGCTGACTCAGTTCTTGGCTGGTCGTTGTTGCCATTGCAGCTCGCAAGCAGTTGGATATTCATTACTCAACTTTTGCGGCCGCCATTGCATTGCCTGTTTTACTCCCAGCGAACTACATCCACCTTAAAATCCCCCAGTTTTTCTTCACCCCTCTGTCATTTCCCCTTTTTCCTTTTCTCTTTTCTACAGCCCTCTACACGGTAAAAGACTATGGTTTCCTCCTGCCACACCTTTCCTACTACACTCTGGGTACTTCAATCTCAACTCAATCGAAAAGGCTGACCTGCAGACATAAAGAATTGGCTTAAAAGGGTTTCGAAATGAAACTAAATCTGCTGCAGGTCACACTGGGGGAAAATAAGCAGCAAATGTAAGTAAGCATGAAATAGTTTTTCATAAATAATCCAAATGACAGCGGGCTTTCTAATGGTGCCAGGGGGCTGTAAAAGAATATGTTGCCAATTTCTGCCCTATTAAAGTGAAATGGAAAGCCAAATACACAACGGTGCTGACGGAAAAGTTGCATACCTGGATCCGCTGGAGCGGAGATTGAGACTGAAGTTGGGTGTTAGAAGTAGTTGTCGTTGGGGGTAAGGCGGTGGAGTGATTGGTAGCCTTACAGTCAAGGTATTTCCACTCCGGGACAAAAAATGCTGCTCCTTCACATCAAATCAGCTGGTCAATAACTGCCCCCTGTTTCCTGTGTGTGCGCAAGCAGCTCTCATTTGTCCCTGTGTGATGTTGATTTTCACATTATACTTGCTCCATTTTGATTAAGTCGGAGACTCTGAGAGGATACATGGGTGAATGGAGGAAAGGTGAGAAACACGGGTAATAGAGGAAAAACCTATTATTGGGATTGCCGCTAACAAAGAGGATAAACAGCTGGATGTTGTGTTACTTTACAAAATGAAAAGCTCTTATCACAATCAGTGGAATCATCTATTGTAATACTGAAATACAAAAATAACATGTTGCAAATTCCTGATTGAAAATGATATAGAAATTAAACGACATAACAATTACCACAAAAAAAGAAATAGATAAGATAAAATGATGTGGTAATAACATTTTCCTAAATCAGTTGTGCTGAGCATATTTGTTTTGCTTCTAAAAGTTTTATCTCTACAATGGCAAACAAAATTATGGTAGGCCTATTGTGAGAATACAACTACCTCATAATGTGTGCAAGTACAATAACTGCAAACAATCGCAAACTATGTTTCTAAAAAGT
>KV751325.1:7974183-7995385 GCA_001698575.1 Mola mola
GATTGTACTTAAAACTTGTGACTCTTTAATGAACCTTTTCCAGATATGATGACACAATAGACCCCTTTAAAAAAGTGTTTGAATCTATATTCAGGGAAAAAGGCTCTCTTCAAAGGCATTAGTAATGATGTGGTAAGACACTGGAGAGTAAGAAGTAAAACACATACTTGTTAACCCAGCAGGAACCAGAAATGAGACACAGAGCAATTGGCCAATTAGGACACTGGTCCATCATGTCAAACTTATTTGAAAAGAGAAGGCTTAACCCCAAGGATTTGAGGGTTGGGATCAAAGGGTGTCCCCCATGGGACCGCACAGAGATCCTTCAAGAAACACTGATCCCAAGCTTTTGTAAAGGAATCTTCTAATTACAATAAATCTCCACTGCAAGGTAAAGACAGGAGTGCTCGGTACAGTGGCCATATGATATCTCTTGCCCGAGGGCCTGCAGGTAGCCCATAGATGTCTGGAAAGAAGACTGATAGGAGATAGTGCTTGCCACTAGGGTAGTGGCCTCTCATTTGCCCAGGTCAGAACCTCAGAGAGAGATCACAGCTTTCAAGATTCAGGCTGACCAGCACCTCTCAGCCTTTATAGCCTCTGGTGTGTAACTAGGTCTTTGACCTTGCCCACAGATTAGCATCAGTGTCCGTATTAGTACAGGTTTTAACTCTTCTTTTCCTCTCTCATCTTTTTCTTTGCTAAAGCTTTTTCACAAAGGTGTGTGAAAGTTGGGTTTTACTGAATGGAACTTTATCTGAGGTCCCTCATATATAAATCTTTGTGGCTTAATATTACTGGCACATTCTGATCTCTTTGATCGACTTGCGATACATGGGTTACTCCAAAGTGATACCGTCATTGTTGGTCACATAGTACTAGTGCTGGTTGATGTTTTTCAGCTCCACAGAACTTTGTAGTCTGTGCAAAGCTTAGTAGACATTTGGTTTAAATACACCTAAAATCCTAAACATTTTGATGTTGCTTATCCTTGTGGAATTATCAGTAGATTAATACATAGACTACTAGACTTTCACCTAATATGATAATGTAGCCCTAAAAGAGAATCTTGTGTGAATCCTCATGGGGGGGCAACACAATGGCTATGGAGAGATCAACAGCTGTAAGCTCAACTGTGTTTTCCTTTTACATATTGAATCTCACTTGTAGAACAGCCTTCTTTGTCCCTGCTCCAAGGAACGCTGTATGACACTCTCTGTGCAGGCTCTCTCAGCAGGTTCTGCTGTTGGCCAAGGGGGAGGAGAGAGGAAAAGGAGGGGAGAGTAGTAGTTTGTTCTTCCTGCAATTAGCATTCACGGTTAGCTAAGCAGAACTAATGCAGCGTATCTTTCAGTCTCAAGTTACCTGTCCTCTACTGCCGGAGTACCTGCAGGCCATATTAAACTGTAGCAAGATGACCCCCAATGTATCCATTACCAGCCTTTTATTATGAGCACTGTTATTGGCAATTCCTTTTGAATGGCCATGACAAAAACTATGCATTGGCTTGGATGGACTTCAGAAAAATAGGATACCACATGGGTGTGGGCAACGTGCTAGTGATACTGTAATTTTGTAAACAAACTGGGAGTGAGAATTCCGTCCCTTTGGCTGGTGGTATTGTTTGGCAGCACTGACAGAAAGCGTAAGTCCTGGCGGCACTTTTTAATCTGATGAGTTTTAAGTGATAGTCCTTCTGTGACACTTAACATTATCACCTGTCAACACAAGACACACATCACACCCTTGTTGACACTAGTGATATTTGACAGCTACTTCTTCTGCAGACCGTTAATTAAAACAGGGTTTTTTGCCTCTATTCTAAGTTACCTTTTTTGCCAGGTTCATCTCCAGCATGTTTAGCAGCATCTAGGTCAGGAATGAATGATCTCATGATTCCCTTTTCATCTGGAGCAGGATCAGGATATGGGCTCACTGTGTCATCGTAATTGTCTATGGATGAAACAGCAATGATCTCATGAGTGTTAAGTGACACAACAACACAATAAAAACAGGTCATTACAATACAATTTCAGCCCCAGGATCTAAGTTCCTGTTGGTGATTCTTTGTCAGCAGTTAAATCTAAAAATGTCTAAGTGGATTATTAATTGTGAATAGGTTCATGAGATTGTACTGCAGCTTTATTCAGTGTTGTAAAAGCTATGCGCAATCAATGTTCCAGGCGAATTGACTTCCATATTTGCTGTTTGTCTTCAGCTAATCATTACCATTTCTCTAAAGTATTGTCTTATCGGTTACAAACAGGTACAAGCAGCCCAAGTGCTCCCAATTGATCCACTAAAGACTCCCACTGTGACAAAGCCACTGTCTAGTCACACAGAGCCCAAAGAAGACCTGCTCAAAATCAATAAGTCTGACTGTGACACTGGCTCTGCTAAAGTCTCAACATCTAGTAGCTCATCACTGTGAATGCGAGAAGCAGTGTGAGAAATCATTGAAACAGAAGTGATCCTCTGTGCCACAATAAAGCTGCATTGATGATTTCAATTGCATAACTTGCTTGAGATTGGAAACCTGACTACTGCAAATATAATTTGAGTGCAATAACACGGTGGCTTTATTGGGACCTGGTGTAAAGGATTTTACTCCTTTGCATGGAACATTTTTTCATGCTTTGTGAAAAAACAAAGGTCACACGTATTCACATATATGGCTGCTTGGATTATCTGCGTTACATTACCCTCATCTATCATTTTAAGGGACTAAAATTTGCTGTTTGGGTAAAAAAAAAGTAATAGTGCAATCAACCCACTGTAATTTCAGGAAAAGGTTGAGGCACATTCTACCAAATGGTTAGGGGCACTCTCATTTAATTAATGTTGTATGGCTGTGTTTAACGTACATGGTTTTAGCAGAAAATTGATAATGTGGCTGGACAGCCAGGCCTGGAAAACTGAAGCTATTTGCAGAAGAATCTCATTACAGCATATGGATATTTTACTGTGGGGCTTTTTCCGAATGGACACAGCAGGGATTTGACTTAGTGCTTTAGTGTGAATTAGAGCCAGACTGAATTGTTTTAACCAAACAAACATTTCTGACTTAAACGTGTTTGTGAATGTGTATGTGACTATATTTCACCTTTGAATCAACATTGAGGTACAACTAAGTGCTTGTGTCTCACTTTAATATTTCTGTTTGAAACACCCTGCCTCCTATTTGAACCACTGATACTTGTGTCTACTTGATGATCTAAATAATAAAAACAAGCTAATAAAATATAGGACCCATAGTTTTTATTTATATAGTACTTATTGAGTGGGACATTGAGAATCATGCAACTCCTCTGAATGAGTGAGAAAGAGAGAAAAAGGAGCAAATCAGTGAAACAGAGTTTCTCTATGATTTGAGAGGGGTTTAAGGTTACCGACTAATTTCCCAGTTGTTACCTGCCCACAATGCCACATCCGGTCTCCTCAGTGTTTTTCAATAGGGACCAGTACAATCTGTTATACTGTACTGATCATCAGCTCTTCCTCGACCAATGATTACCAGTAATTACTTGTTTTTCTCCCCATCCATCCATCCATCCATCCATCCCTCCCTCCACGTCCTCCCCCCCCTCTCTCTTCTCTTTTCTCCCTTGAGCTATTACCCTAACTGGCTGTTGTGGAGCAAAGAGGAGGTGTGCAGAGAACAAGGCAGGCTTTTATGGACTCCCCACCAGCACCACTCCACAGCGCTCCATTTTGAAATTATCGGGTCCCCTTGCTTTTGAAGTCTCTGTATGCGCACCCTCCTATTTATGAGATGGCTATGTACTTAAAGGTCACAGATTGATCAAGAGGTCCTAAAGATGGCCTTTTCCCTGAAAGCACTGCAATACTGTGACTTCCACAGGCCACATCTGTGCCAGAAAGAGGGAAAATAAAATGCATCACTCCCCCAAAGTCAGGCATATTCACACTTTAATGTACAATTCCATTTACCCTGAAAAATGCCACAATTGAGTATGGAATTCACAATGAGCACAACGATTTATCAGTGCTTTTTTGTCCATTTCTGTTGTCTCAGGCTTAAGCATATTTTACTTACTGATTACCCACAGGTCATTTTGTGAATGTGTCAGACTTTAAACATGAAACCAGCGCTACAGTAATTTTGTCTATTTCAAAAATGCATTTGACACACACACACACACACACACACACACGCAAACGGAAAGCAGCAGCATCAATATTTTGACAACTTCAATAAGGGGAATAATAACCAGCTCTCAATATAATGAAGGCAATCAGCTCTTAGTTTTATATTTAAAAAGATGAATGCTATAATAAAAACCCTAAAAACTATGAAATGAATAAGAAATGAATAAAGATAATTTATTTACTTATTTGTGCAAGCCTCCACATTTTCTGAAACCTCATTTATTTATTTAATATAAAATGTGGTTATAGCAAACACCAACACAAGAAGTGTTTCTTTTGAAAACAAGATAAGATAAGTTTTAATGGTAAACCTTTCTTTCAATAAGATTTGTTTCTTGTAAAAGGACAACTTGTATGTTTTGGTGGCAGAAATACTAAAATAAGAAATAAGAACTTCTATATAACATCATACAAACTGCTCCTATAAGTGCATTGCAACTTTGTGCTGTAACAACAAAACTTGTTTATGCAAGGTTATGGGTTCTCTAATCTGTGCTTCTTCTACTGTTGATGGGAGAGAGAGGCAGACCACACTGTTTCTGTTGTTACGCAGCCTTTTTGTGTCATAAATTTCTTTGTTAGACCATGCATCGGGTTTCCCGAGCACAGATGAGCCATAATCTTATTACATCACTATTTAAATAATATTTTAACATTTTCTACCTTTAATGAGAAGATAATTAAGTTGTTGTTTTTGTCAGGTGGTGATGGGTGTATGTGGTTGTACATCATTTCTTTTCAACAAGAACAAGCGAAAGATTACAGATGGAGGAAGTGAGAGAGTACCGTTGGCCAGATTCAGGTGGATATTTGTATAATGTAATTCCTTGAATGGTGTGTTTGTCTGAGACTCACTTTTTCAGAGCACCAATGTGTCAACACCAAACAAAGCTGTACAAAAGCAAGTAGGCTTCATTCATCATAAGGCCCCAAACTAAACCCACTCTGTTATTATTATTGATAGTCGTTGCCTTCAGGCTTCTTATTTTTTAGATAACCAGAGATGAATGGGAGACAGCCAGGCAGCACATACAATACCAATTCAAATCTGTGTTTTTAAATGTGGACACATTGAATGTCCGGACGGGGGACTCGGCAGAAGGACGGACTTAAAAAACGTTATTGATCGTGTCACTCACCGATAATATGATGCATGTCACATTTGACAACAGTATAAGAAGAGGGGTCAGAGCTAATGAAACTCTTTTCAGATGGATGTGTGGGGAGATGAATGTTGTTTTCTACAACATTAACCTTGCAAATGGCTGCCAGAGAGCAGCAATGCCTCATGCCACGCATAGACACTCACACACACACCAAACCCTTTGTCAAATCTGGCAACTTCCTGATGGTTGACATTACCACCAAGCCAAAAACTAAGAACATTAAAAATACCTGTGCACACACAAGGAGCTAAAATGAAGTAATTCACTTGCAAAATACATGGAAATCCTATTAACATCACAACATCGCTCAAGGCAAAACACTGGGGGATTTGAAATGTGTCTCCTTCTGTCTGCTTGTGGGGATGACAGATGAGGTGAGGATTATGTAAAGGATTGGTGTGGAACAGGGTTGGGGTCGTTGTGCTGGGAACGGCAGCAAAGGAACGGACCCTGAGTTAAATCTCTCGAAAATGAGTAATCATACATAATAATATCCTCATGTGTCTTGATAAGAGCAAACCCCGAACAAGCCGACAGCATCCGTCAGAGCGGTCTATCAAAACTCACTAACAACATTATGGACCCTGAAAGCAGCTATTGCCCCGGCAAATATGCTCCATGAACCTCTAATTTGGCAGCTATATCTTCTTTAACGACACCATTACCAGTGGCTATCACCATAACTGCATCCACGGCAACAATCCTCACAAAACCCATAATGTGAAACTGCATTAAGATGGCTTGCGTGGACTCATATCAAAGCGCTGCTGTGCCGTTACACACATGAACAGGCTAGAAACCCACACAACCACAGGCACTAAATTGTCTCTACTGACTACATTAGCTCTCTGGTATTGTTTTAACTGGAAAGTAATTAACTGACTTGGTCAATAGGTGGGATGGAGAGCCAGTCTGCATGGTGTTTATATGTCCCAAGAGTCCTGGCTGAGGTACGAGGGCACGACAGAACCCATCTATCCAAACTCACTGACCTAACAAACCCTCCACTATAGGCTGGAACTCTTATCAATTATTGATAAAATTAAAAGACTTGATTCAAAAAAATACTGCGGTCAGCCATAACAATATAGAGTTGGTTTAAATGATACAGATTGTGTCTATTTGAGTGCCAGGCTTTTCCCATGTATGCTGCATTTTAGTTTGAGAGCATGTGTCTGAATGTGCACCACTGTGTAGGTGTGTGTTAATCAGACAAGCTGAATGTGCTTTTTTATTTTTTAACATAATATACAGAAAGGCGCTGCAGATCAGTAAATGGTTCCCTTTGCTAATCATCTCTGCAGTAGCAAGGGAAAAAAAGGGAGAGATAAATGTTTGAGTGGAGAGGTTGAGGGCATCTCTTTCAGACCTGCCCCTACTGTCTGCGAATAAAAGCCTGAAAAGGAGCCACAACGACAGGCTAGAAGTGAGTCCAACTGGGTTTTGAAAACGTTGCCTCTTCTTCAGGCCTTGGTGCTAATGGATCTGACTCAAAGGCTTTACGCCAGCGAGACACAAAGTGAAAGAGAGAGAAAGAGCGAGAGAGGCAGCAAGAAAGTGAAAAAAGGGAGAGAAAGGGGTATAGACAGAGAACTGGTGCTACAGAGAACAAAGGGCTCCAAGGTGTGCGCTCAGTATTCAGTAATTGGTAAAAGAAGCTTCATTTCGCACAATGATTTCCTGTCTTTTTACTACCTCTGACAATCCTGATGCTTTTAATAGGAGTATGAGTAGGGGCTATTCTGCCCCCCACCCCACTCCCCTCGAGTCCCTTCCAACACTAACCTGTCTGGCTGCTCAGTCTGACCACCCCTCCCGTCTCCTTCTCGCCCCACAAAATGGAAAAAGGAAAAAAAAAAAAAAAAAGCATTAACCATATTCTTTCTGCCGGTTTCTCCCTTTGAATACCTCAAAACCCTTTAGCTTTAATCATTTCTGGATCAGGCTCAGTCCAAATAAGCCAAGCCATTTTCTGCACTCAATTACTCCCTTAACAGCATCAAAAAGAAAAAGGATTCAGGTATAGTGAAGAGAAAAAGAGGGTGAGACAGAGAAAATTGTGAAGCATCTTCAGCCGCCAAAATGCTTTGAATGCTTCGAAAGGCTTTCCTTTTTAATGAAAAACCAGTAATAAGAGATGGTTCTGACTATAACAAAATGTTTACTGTCTGTTCGCTAGCTGTGAGCTCTTCACTCTCCCCAGATAAATTGTTGAAGGATGAGAGGGGGAATAAAGGCTTGAAGAAATGGGCCTCCAAATTACTACATTTTCAACGAATCCGGCTTTCATTACCTAGGAAAATATATCTGAAGGTACTTCACTCCCAAAGGTATTTTAAAAATACATTACTTTTCTCATAACTACTCTTAACCTTTGAATACAATGCATTTCAGATGAATGCAGCTGTCACAGCTTAGTGTTCTGAAAATGATACTTCCAACACTTCATTACTGTCGTCCATCTGAGCTACAGGAGATTTCAGACATGGTGCCCCTGGTCTGTCTTCTATGCAGCCATAAACACATATATACTGTATATTTACACTGT
This sequence comes from Mola mola, assembly GCA_001698575.1. Classification (NCBI taxonomy): domain Eukaryota; kingdom Metazoa; phylum Chordata; class Actinopteri; order Tetraodontiformes; family Molidae; genus Mola; species Mola mola. Next base: position 7,982,068 of record KV751325.1, read on the forward strand.
CTATGTATATATACAGTACGTACAGAAAATCAGTCCAAATATCCTCTGATGGCCTGAATGAGGGCACAGCCCTAGCCAACACTTCCAGGTATTTCATATAATGCATGCAGGAAGTGCATCTAAATAAGCTGGTCTTTTTCATAAAGTAGCACTCAGTCCATAAGCATGGGCTCCAGGCTTAAAAATGCTGCCCTGTTTTTCCTCATTGCCCAAATTGCCCACATTGTTCTAAACGTCTGCCAGTAGATACAAATCAAGTAGGAAATGTGTGAACACCAACAGAGGTCAATAAAGCATGTCCACAATAATATAATGTGATTGATTTTTCTCCGCAGCTCTTTTCATGCGGGACTCTGCTGTGTGCACATTGCCAATGATTACACAAAAACTGCTGATGGTTAATCATAATGGCTCAGGTTGAGCACTTTGCTTCGTTGCTCCCTCTTTCTCATACCGTGCACTAATTTCCCCTCTTAGCCAGCTGATGGACAGTGGAGTCAACGTGACATGCACGCTATCTCGAAGCGGTGTCCACAGGGGTGAGAGTGGAAGCTGCTGTTTTGACTTCTCGCCAAGAGCCTCTACTGGCACCAGTCGTTTCTCTCCACAATCTCTCATTATATCAGTGGCACTGCAGCAGGGACTGGGGTCGAATATTGAGTGCAGGGTGGCTGCTTTTCTAGGGCCCTTGATGGAGAAACATCCTTGCCTGGCAGAGCAATGCAAACAGTAAACAGAGAAATTAAAGGGACATATGTGAACCTCTTTTGCTGCAGTCAATATGCAGGTCTGGACTACTGAAGGAACAATTCCATCGAGTGTCAACACATTCTGTTTGAAGCTAATTCTGCAGGACCTCTAAACATGTTATTCTTGCCAAAGTGTCAACAGCAACCTTTGCTGTTGGTGATGTGCACATTTATAAACTAATTAGCTTAGCTTTAGCTTGAGTTAGTAAGTTGTGAACTTGTTGCTAATGAACGATGACCACATATAGATACACAGATCAGCCACAACATGAAAACAACTGATAAGTGAAGTAAATCCAAACAATAATATAAAAAAATCTGCTTGGGAACATTGGGTCTTGGACATTACTTTGACATGTACCACCCACCGAAACAAGAGTGCAGACCAAGTATACCCCACATGGCAATGTCCCAATGTCCAATGAAGGATAATATGTAATACCAAACCACCAATAACATTTAGGAATGACTTGATTCATGGGATGAGTCAGAAATATAGCCCCACCTCCACCCCACATGGCCCACAAAATCCGCTGCCAATCTTCCAGCACAAGGTATTGGAAAACAACCCCAGAGGTCCATTCCAAAACCTTTTTTTAGGCAGTATGAAAGCCACTAATATAGTATCAGGCAGGTGGTTTAAATGTTTGGGATGATCAGTGGCTGATATTCTTTACAAAATGAGAGCAAATTACATATAAAGAAGCCATTGGACTTGACTGGGTTACATTTGGTTTCAAAGTGGCTAAAGACAAGTCATGTATTTGGGCTGTCAAAAAAGGCCTCTGCAAAGCACCTTTTAAAAACATACTCAGAATTATAGTTCTGTTCTTTGCTGGGATGATCATTTACAGTACATGAACAAAGCCGCAAGGTATCTGGGGTGTTAATTAAATCTAGATGTCTTTTAATGCATTTAAACTCCCACTTTATATTTTCCACTTTTCATCTGTCCACAACACATTTTTTTTTTTATTATGCTCTTTAAAGAAGAAAATCTGGGCCAAATGAATGTTCACAGAAAAGAACAGAAGCTTTGACTCCTAATGGGCACGTTAGCTCAGCAAAGTCACTAATGGACGGTGCTAATTATCAAAAGCTGGGAAGGCCTTACAAAAGGAGTGGATCAATATGTGAACTGTCGTGTTGCATTCATTCATGGATGCTGAATGATGACATTCACTCGAAACATGGCAATAACCAAGAGTGCATTGTAGGGGAGGGATGGAGAGGGCCAGGGAGGGTGAGCACCAAGAGTGTTCTGTTCTTTCATTTCCAAAGCATGCTGGCTCAAAGAGAATACCTCCTGCTTTAACGGAGGAGGACAACAGGCACGAGGAAGAGCAATGAGTGATGGTGAATAAAGAAAAACAAGGGCATCTCAGTCTTGTTAAAACTGGTTGTACGGGGAGGTTAACAGGTAGTTTCTGGAGAGGAAAAAGTGTTGAAGAAAACTTTGTTTGCTGAGCTTAAGTCTAAGAGTCGTTTAACCATTTTTCATAAGCTGTAGTAAATTTCTAATGGAAATACAATAGAAATTGACAAGAAGTGATCCTAGTAGGTGCCTCCTGGTTTAAGACAGAAAACAGCTTGTAACAATATCAAAGAAATATGCTGTAGAGCAAAATTTTGGCACCTTTATTTGTGCTAATCAAAATATTTTACAAAGAATTACCTCTATTTAGGCCCAATATAATGATGCTTGACTGTCCGCTCGGCCTGTTAATCATTTAATCAGAATTTAACTGATTATATTCCAAATGAATGTAATGTATTTGTGTTTAAAATATTTGAATTTGAAGAAAACTACAGTCACTACTAGCACTAATACTTAATTTTCTTAAGAACACTGTGCTTCGCCAAAATTGCTCTTATTTCCTGTTAGTTTAACTTGTGCTTAACGTGGCGTGAGAGACCCCAACAGCAAAAACGACAGTTCTCTGTCATTGTAATCTGTACCAACAGTCCCAAAACTAGATCCTTGGTAGGTGTGCTGCTGGCATACGGCCAAAATAGGCAAGTGAACATTCAAACTAAAACATCTGAACAGGTAACAAGATCCCTCGCAATTTTGGGGGTAATTTGGACACAGCATGGCACACTTTCCTCAGTGCAATATCCTGCTCTGGACCCCTTCTCCTTCCTTTTCCTCCCCAGAGAAACCAATTGAGCTGCTCTCTGCTGAGTCCTGTGTCTCAAGTGTCAGGATAATTCCAAGGGGGATTGGTTTTCACTTGTTACCTTGTAGTTGGGAGCCCTGTTCCTGCCCCTTCCTAATTCTCTCCGCCTTAACTTCCCAGTGGCACTGGGCACGACAAGAGTCTCTTTGTCTTCTGTTTGAGGCAGGAAATGGAAGAGATGTAGCTGAAAGTTAGAAAGATGCTTCCCCTTCTCTATCAGCGTGCACCTGTATGCTTAAAAGTAGTATAGAAAATCACCTTTTGAAACATGCCACTCTATGCTGTATGTTCATTCTAGAAATGCATTTGTTATTCCTCACAAAACTTTAGTGATGTCATTCATCTGTGTTTGACTTATGTCAGCCTTGTCCACTCTGCCCATCATAACCTGCTGGGAATGAAGCGGATGTTACACATTGTTTTCTAGACTATTTGTTTTCTTAATCAAATCAGACGTCTAATGTTCCATTCTGTGCTTTTAATTTAGACAATATGTTGACAATATCCTTTTATAAACATCCGTACTGCCTTTTTCAATACAAAAATCTGTATGAGCATAATGATTTATATTACTGCCAGATTATTATTTTATCATTAAGGTGGCATGTACGCATGAGCGCAAACAGTGCAATCATACTGTCAAAAAAACCCCAAAACATGTACTCTTCTCCAAAATGAGAATTTAGACTGTCCGTGACACTGAACATCTCTTTCATCCAGCCCTCTTTTCCTTTTGCCCTGAAATAATGCCATGAAAGCTGTCTCTGCAAAAGTTCCCAGCACACAGGCAATTCTTATTTTCCTTTCATTGTCCCTGCTAGACAAGACAAACAAGCAAACAAGGCTGGAGAGCACATCATTTCATTTCCATATAGATGAAAGGTGTGCAATGAAATAAACAAGTGTCCATTTGTACACAAGGCACAATGGTTTTCATCTTGATGCTTCAGTTTTGTTCGAAGTGCTCTATGAATTACCTGAACAAAACACTAGATAGGATGATATTCACTCCATTGTGATTCTAAAGGTGTACTAATAGATTTTGCCAGTGTCCAAGCAAACATGAAAGAGGTTAAAGCTATATGGGAACTGAGATGATAGTATCCCTCTTTGGACTTATTCAAACCAGATGTCATTATACTTACCTACCTACCCTGGTGACCATATGCAGTTCATTTTGGGGCCTGTAATGTTATATGTGGCACCTTGTGGATTCTGTATCCACCCTATTATAAAACTGCATTCGCTGACATTGACATCATCAAGCAATCTTTTTCTTTTTTTTTTTGACTTCTGAAGACAACCTTTCTGGAAACTTCAAAAACCATTAATAGTTTGCGTTGTACATACGAGTGTTGTGATATTCCATTGTATGACAATAACAATAAAATTCAGAAAACAATACTGATGTGTTAAACATATTTTAATTCATCATGTTGCCTTTTCTAGATAGAAATGATTTAGTACAATTGTTCTTTTTGAACAATCATGGTTTTGACTCTTTCTCACACTTGTATTTTGAGTATAATTGATCATAGCATCTCTTTAAAAAAAACATAAATATTAAATATTGTTTTGGTAAATTCATTTATATACATTTATATACTGCTGTCTCCTTAAAGCACTCTACATTTGTAACATTAACCCATTAACACAATTCACACACAGGTGGACATGTAGTACAGTGTAAGTTGCGTTGGGAGTCAGGAGTTGAAACCATTCACATAATGATGGTGCATCATCTGAAGCAATTTTGGATTTATTGATTTTCTCCAAGGACACTTTGACATGCTAACCGCAGGAGATAGGAATTGAACAACGAACTTTCAGGTCCAAGGACAACCTACCCACCCTGTGCCATGGCCACCATGGCTTGTATTGTGAATTTTTTTGTCCATATAGTTGTGTGGTGAAAGTCTTAACGCATTTTATGATTGCATCTATGAACATCAGCAGAGTAGATATTATAAATTGCCTGAAATTTTCTGCCGAGACGAGACAACGACAAACAGAGACAGTCTCTTGATCCGGAGTGACACGTGTTCAAGTGCAAAGCCCTCTAGAAGCAGTAGGAATGATCCCTGTTGTTCCTCTAGAAAGAAACTATAGTGTGATGTTGTGAGTGACCACTGAAAGAGGTTGAAGGTTTTGGGTGAGACAACAAAACAGTCTTTGACTTGGGAGACTACTATTCATTTTCTATTGATGGCAGTCACGGAACTGTAAAAACCCAAGTCTAGCACAAATTGAGCTATAATCATGAAAGTCCTGCTACCTCAATCAAGTAGTAAAGGCATAACCATTATATGGTCTTATCATTTTAGTGCCTATGCTTGACCAAATCTTAATCATAGCAGGCACTAACATGATGTCATCATATGGCATCAGATTTGAAACTGCTGTTGTGCTAAAGGGCAATGGCGAAGAGCGTAATTTAGTATAAAATGGAAGATGCATTACATATCTTCCGAAATCCATTTAACAGTACATCCAGTGTAGTGTGAAGGCTGAGGAAGGGGTAGGTTGGAAACATGCAAGCACACCAAATAAGCACTTTACTAAAGATCTGTGTAAATTTGATGAATATTAAACTCAGTCCCATAAGAAAGATTGACTGAAATATTAGTCAAAGGCCTCTTTAATCTGAAACATGTTCACACTACAGGAACCTATGAGGGACATCTGATATTTGCAATGATCAAGGTTTATATTCCTTTGATCTGGACAATCCCAGCTCCTTACTGAACCCCTCAAGACCAGTTTCCAAGCTTACACGCACCAGCATGTCTCATCTTATGATGAAAAAGCTTGTGCTCTACGAACAGCTAAACAATATTCTGCTTCCAGCTTCCAGGTCCCATTTGAAGAGATCACATCGGGACATGAAAGCATTCTTTTTTCCTTACATCCAACCCCACTCATATGTGCCTGAAGCGTTGATCCTCTGATGGTGGTAAATGAGTTAGAGACAATCCAAGTCTTGGGTTAATGGAATAGCGAGCTGTTAATGCTACTCGAGTGGTTGTAACAAAGCACTGAAGAGACATAAATGCAGAGATCGAAAAAACCCACCATGCTGTCTTAGACATGTTGGGTGATTACAGATAAGCACACACAACACATTAATAAGATGCTCAGAACTGAAGAAAGCCAGCATCCATTACGGGAGAACCCTGGACTTCAGTTTTTAGTATCCAACTGTTGACAACAGTTGTTAGTCAGTTGTCATGATTATAGGGGCAATGTCTAATAAAGCATCCTGGGATAAATTATGCTAATGTAATTCGGTGAATAACTTTTCTCCACTCATAAGAGGTTAGTTGTTTTTAATCTCGCCCAATTAGCACATTAAACATAAAGTGCTACAGAACTGAGCAATACTGGAGCAAATGAGCCCACCAATCTAATTGGGAATTAATGAATGCTTTAAAGTGCTAGCAGCCAGTGCTATTTTAATTCAAAACAAGAAAAAATTAATCACAATAATTTCCAGGAGTGAAAGTTAGCATTAACATAATTGAAGCAGAGAGGATAAAAAGGCCATGGCAGCGTTGGGGAGCATGACTAATTTGTAATCCTCTCTGAAGGAAATTGTTTGTTATTCTAATTAATTATCAACTGTATTTAATCAACTAAATGGCAACTGAAAACATTTTTTTTTTTTTTGCCTTTTTTCTAGCTTTCCTTTCACAGAAGATGAACTGTCTGGGTTCTGGTTGGTAGGTGGTCACTTAATTGAGTTTAATGGGAGCAAAACTATCTGAGGTCTGAATTCAGATTTTGCTGCACCAAAAACTATATTTACACTATTAGGACTACACACTGTTAAGTTTATGTTTGCTGTATAGAATTATTTCTCTAATTCATTTCTCATAATTTCATGTCTTAAAGTGATACATCCAGGCAAGAGAAACTTTTTTCCACCCCTTGTTCACAGATAAATGGCTTGAAAAAATGAAATTCATTGGCAGTGGTGCAGTCTGCTCTCTATCCTTTGGGTTTTACAGTCCCAATGCTGGCATGATATTCCTAAACAAGCAGCAACATTTATCCTGGACACGGTGCACGGTTGTAATGATGTTGGGAAAGAATGTATCTGTTGCTTTCAGAGCATCTGTTGCCAATGCAGGCGCAATGGCATTAGCAGCGAAAAACCATGGAACATTAACCGCTCCCAACAGAACTTCCAGATGGATTTTGTTCTAATGGCATCATTATACGCTAAATTAAAAGGCGGGTAAATGGAAGTGCAAAAATTTAAATGACTTGAAAAAAATCTCTCAAGCTTGAGCTGTCTTTAGTGGAGGACTCTGACAGCGAGATTGGGAGCCGAGCCACGCAATGAGTGTTAATCATACGCATATATGAAATAGTAATGAAGGAATGAATAGTACAGTAAGTTGGCAGTACACATTACGCTCTGTTATGTTTAACACACCAGCTGAGACTAAAATGGCTGCTTTGCAGATGGGTTCAGCTTACATTTGGCTTGTTAACCTGTTAGATACTCTTTAAGTGTTTTCTAAAGCTAATGTGGTGATTTTATGAAATTTTCATTATCCATACTGTATGTTTTGGAGAGACACAACAGTGTCTCTTTTCTCTCATGGAAAGTTTACAGTATTGAACCATTAATCTTTTCTTTTGCTCAAAGTACACTGTCAGAAATAAAGGTACAGATGAGGTACATTTATGTTCCTTAAGGTACAACTGCATACAATGTACCCTCAAAGGGACATAGTTGATCATTATGGTACTACTATGCATCTATTTTAGGTTGATAAATTACAAATAAGTTCTAAAGGGTACAATTGATACGCATGTACTTCTGAGGGTACTGCCCAAGTGACAAGTCATTGGACCCCTAAGAATAAAAATCTAGCACATTATTTCTGACTATCTAGGTTTAAATATTTGATTAATGTGACAAACTATGGACATAAAAACCTTACACAATAAAGGAAATAGCTGATGTTTTATAAGTTTTAAAGGCTATGCTATATCTATTTTGTTTTCTAAAACATAATTCATAGACAGATAAAAGAGATGGAATCTACATCCTAAGTTAACCCTTACAGTTAGAAGTCTTAATCAACAAACCTGATATCAAAAATCTAAACAGATTTCTTTGAAATGTTGTTTATATTTATGTTGTTTGTGTAAAAAGCATTGCCAACACAGATTAGAGATAAAGACTATATGAATATCCAATGTTTCACAGTTTGGGTTTCATATTGGGGCAGAGTTTTGAGTCACATTAGATCAAAATCATGTATATAAGAAAAACTCATAGGCCTGTCCACCACAGCAGGGAAGCCACAGTGACAGTAGCGCAGAGAGTCCCCACAAGCACAAATGCAACACTGCGCAACTGTGACTGTTGACTCAGGGTCACCTGGGGTCCTGACCCTGACTGAGACCTTCTGACCTGCGTCTGGGCCTCGACAGACACTCATGGCCTTAACCTTTACCCCTTGACAAGCTGTTGTGTCCAGAACCATCTATGAGCCCCCTGTGTCAGGTCCGGTCTGATCCTGGATCGATCAAATGCAAGGAATGAACTTCTGCATGGAAAAAACAAGGTCATCAGCATATAAGGGTCATGGACCATTATGGTTTTCTGTTATTTTTTTTTTTTTTTTTTTAATGTTTTCCCCTGTCTTTTACATAAATTATTATATTTTTATTCTAAAAAAAGTCTAAGTTGCCAAATGAGGAACAGGCTATCACAGCTAACTTATGCTTCCGCGCTATCAGCATGTTTGTTTGTTCAAAAAGCTCTCAGAAATTAGCTTCAATGAAAGTAGTTGAGGCTATGTTTTACACTGGAGTTACAAAGCGTTCAGTATTGCTGTGAGAAGGGTTGGTAGCACTCACTTTTGTGAAGAGGGATGAAAGAGAACGAGTTTGAGCTGCTACCCTCTGACCCGATAATTAAAAAGGAGAGATTCAACAAAATGCCATTATCAAAACAACTCTCGTAAACCCATTCAACGTGACTTATTTCCTGTACACACAGAAGCTAATGTAACTGAGCAACCCTCTTGGTAATGATTGCTACTAATGTTCATATTGTCTACATTTAGTATGTTTTTTTTAATTGTGTGGGTCATTTTTTAGACATTACTCTCATGTGAATGTGACTGCTATTATTCACTCTTTATCCGTCCAAACAGGCACATTTCAATAACAGGCTTTTCTATAGACCCTGCATTACAACTCTGCTATCAGTAACATTTATGTGGATTTGACTTTTATGTAAAAGATCATTTTGAATGATTTTGCCCCTTTCCACCTCCTGTTCCTTGTACCCTTTTGAATATCCCTCCACAATGTTTGTCTGCTTTGACAAAAGCTTCATCAGACTCTCCCAGCTAACTCAATAATCGAGTCCATTTATTTCAAAGGTGCCTTTAATGGTGTCTCTTATTTTTAGAATTAAAATAGATTATAATGTCCCATTTCACATGGTTCTATTTTCTTAATTTTGGAAGCAGTCAGTTATTAAATTATTTTCACTTTTTTCTTTTATCTGCTAGTAAAGTGGATGAACCTCTTTAGTTAATAGTTGTAGAAGTGGGTTTTTATGTTTATTTATGCATGTGCATGTTTGTATGTGTGTCTTTATGTACTATAAACACTGTAAATATTCAGTGATGTCTCATGCAAGCGTACAGTATATTGTACGTTTGTGGGATGCCATGCATTTTGTGTTCCTACTTTTACTTGTCTGTCTCTAAGTATACATGTACGTTTTAAAGGGCATTTACATATCTACTGCTCACAATGCAGCGCTGGAAGAGAGGGAGGAGTGTGTTTGGGGTGAGTGTGTTGGGGGGGATCATGCTGGACATCCCTCAATCCTTTTATTACACCCCTCAAAACATCAAAAGCCACATAAGCAACCAAGGTGGAGAGAAATTACTTGTATGTGATTTCTCTGCCTCTGACTCTCATGTCAGCTCTTGCCTTTTTGTCAGTAATTGTGGGTGATTATTTCAAATGTGAAAAGGGTAGCAGGTAATAGAGGCTGATTAAATCCAATGGACAGCAGCACAAACAACCCTTAAGACACAGCCGTATAATAATAGTGAGAGCCAGCATCACCTCCACTCACCTTATTTTCTGTGACATGAGGCTAGATGCAATTTAATGCATTTATTGTGGTGTTGGTCCCTATATTGACAGCTTTAAACAGTTGTGGTTAAATTGAATTTTCCAGCCTTGTCATGGTAAAGCTTATGTTACAGTGTCCAAAGTGTGCTGGCACACATAAAATGAAAAGAATGCACTCACACACACCTGCCCACTCTTATGCAAACACACACACAGGAAGAGGATACACTATCATTTGGCAACCACAGACTGATACAATGGGGATTAGTGTCCATACCAAGATTTCACTTTTACATAACCCAGCAAGAAAACTGTAAAAAGTATGCACTCCTCATTTGTTTATTCCAAAAAAATCATCCTCTCAACTCAACTCGAGACAGTTAAAAGTCATGTTGGAACAAGGTCATAATAAATAATCAAATAACACCTTTATTCAGGCTACTTATGATGTACTAATTTGTTTTGTAATCTTATTCAGAGGTATCATTTAGATGACAGATGACAAAAATACACCAACAATCCGTAACATTAAGACCAATGGCAGCTGAAGTGAAATTTCCATAAGCATCCGTTGGACATACCTGAAAAATTATGATCCATGGAGGGACCTGCCCACTCTTATGCAAACACACACACAGGAAGAGGATACACTATCATTTGGCAACCACAGACTGATACAATGGGGATTAGTGTCCATACCAAGATTTCACTTTTACATAACCCAGCAAGAAAACTGTAAAAAGTATGCACTCCTCATTTGTTTATTCCAAAAAAATCATCCTCTCAACTCAACTCGAGACAGTTAAAAGTCATGTTGGAACAAGGTCATAATAAATAATCAAATAACACCTTTATTCAGGCTACTTATGATGTACTAATTTGTTTTGTAATCTTATTCAGAGGTATCATTTAGATGACAGATGACAAAAATACACCAACAATCCGTAACATTAAGACCAATGGCAGCTGAAGTGAAATTTCCATAAGCATCCGTTGGACATACCTGAAAAATTATGATCCATGGAGGTCCCACCAAGTAAACCACAGTACTCAGAGGATCTGCCACCAACACTCTAGTGCCTTCCTTGACAAGCCCAAATCTGTTACACATAATTTTCAGGCATAGCTCATGAATGCAAAATCAGTTTTGGATTTGCATCTGGGCATTTTGAGGCCACATCAACACTTTAAGCACTTTGTCACGTCCTTTGGCAGCTCTTGAGCGTTTTGTTTTTTTTAGGTGTCCCAGCATGAACAGTCCTGTTGGAGGACCCACTGTCAACGGGGCGTGCAGGTGCCATGTAGGGTGTGCTTGGTCGTCAAGGGTGTTGGGGGCACATGATTTGTGTCAAATGGCATCCACATGAATGTCGGGATCAAAGGTTTCAAAGCACTTTGCACTGTAGTGAGGTGATCAATGTTATTCGCTTTAATTGTCAGTGTTCTTAATGTCATGGCTGAATGGTGTACATCATTGTTCATATGTGTATTGCACACTGTATAGGAGCATGATGAAACAATATTACCTATATAGACCATGCCATATGTCACTGTATTTACAACAAATGTTATATTACTGTTATGGGAATATTTTTTTGTGTAATTTTACTTCAAATTTACCTGCAAAAAAGGATAAGTGTTTGCAAAAGATTTCCTGCTTGTCCTCAAGTCTCAAAATGAACTTTTAGATGAATGGACCAACAATAAAGAAAGGCATTTTAACTGCATTGTTCCTTGTGCAAATGCTCTACAGAAGAGGATGCAATTACAAAACATCAGTATTTGAGAGTCAAGAAAAAACAGACTTCTGTCAATTCTAGTTATAGATTTTGGAAAACCCAACAGGAGGTGTTACAGCGCTATGTACTCTGAGAGAAGATTGCCCTGCGAAATTCAGTCACATTGCCTGAACTTACGTTCAAAATGCAGCTGGGTATTTAGAAAAAAACTCTCCAGAATTTAAATCACCATCTACAGAGTTTGGAGTGAAATCTAAATGTGATCTTTGTTGACAAATGAGGCTGGTCGAGCAGGCCATGAGCACAAAGTCAGTCTGTTGGTGGTGGTGCCGAGCCTGATATAAATCACGTCTCCTCATGCTATTAACTTTTGGAGCTACAGAGAGGTTAGGAATGAGGCTGCTACAGGAACATCCCCTACAGAGACCCTTGGTGGATGGGGGACTTTACACCCAAGTAAACAAGTCTCCCCTACCCAGAGGGCAGCACCAACAATACCCCATCCATTACAAAGGCCAGAGAAAGAAAGAGGGTGGGAGGCAAGGAAGGGAAAGAAACAACAAACATTTATTTACTGTCACTGTTGTCACCTCTTCAACCATTTTTTTTCATGATTTACGATTGGCTCTGAAAAGCTTGAGGTGAATTGACTGCTTCAGGTGAATTTAAGAAAGAGGCACTGGTTCTGGCGTGGAAGCAACTTGGATGTTGCTGGAATATACAAAAGAAGAAGAAATGAAACTTTCATCACAATACGTGACAAAATGTGAACATCTAGCTAGCTTTCTTAATAGCTACAAAACAATAAACCAAATAAACTAGGGTATAGTATCATGCATTATTTAGAAAGTGAAAGGTGCTTGACAGTGACATATTCAATATCAACATGAATTCTTTAAAAAGAACATTTGAACAAAACTGTCATTTCACAGAGAAAAATGTCATCTCAGAAAAACCTTTAGCAAACAAAAGTCTAAAGTTTATGTCAATTGAGTACGTGTACTATAGTCCCTGCATTATCATTATTAGGAAAACTTTGTAATTTTCCTTATGCAGAAATATCTGTAAAGGAGACGTGCCACAACTGAAACAACTGTGCTATGCCGCTGGTCTTTACACCTACTTATTACTTGACTAGAATGAGCAGTTGAGGTATAATTGTTTAAAGAAAAGCCACACACATGCAGTTCATTGATATGCAAATAATGTGTTTTCAAAAAAGGATTTCTTTGTTGATGAAAGGGTTCATGTCCTTATGTCCTTGGCAAGTGCGAATTAGTAGGTTTAGTTTAGTTTTGTCTGGGAGTACAGATCAGATCACATCTGGGTTGGAAAAGTATTAAGTAGCTAAGTCTTCCAGCTATTGACTCACCTGGATACATGACCTGATACAGGAAGTACCATCTTCGGCTTCCAAAGTTGTTGTCAAAGTTCCAAAGTAAGTTTATTTTAATTACTGCTTTAAAATCAAATCCATCAAGACTTAGACTCAGACTTACTATTTATACCTAATAGTACTGTCATCATTTGTATC
>KV751325.1:8002002-8058876 GCA_001698575.1 Mola mola
ATTAAAAAAAAAGTTTTATAATTAAAAAAAAAAAAAAAAAAAAAAAATGAAAGGAAAAGAAAGAAGAAGAAATGAAATCAACCATCAAGTTATTTGAGATATTGGTATTGGTATGTTATGGATTATGTTGATATTTAGCACCTTAGGCAAGCAAACTGAATCTGTTACAAGCCCTATATTACAGACAGGGCTTGTATTAAAGTCAATAATATTACGCTACTTTTTATTTTTCTATTTTTATTATTTTTTTATTTTTGTATATCTAAAATGCCACATTATTTCAATAAAGTTGTGTACCAGATACTAGTATAATGCAAATGTGCATATCTGAATGTTTCATTTGCTGTAAACAATCGGGGAAATAGGAAAAAAAATCGAACGGACTGTACATGAATTCCAACAGGAAAGTTGGAAGAATCATGGTTTAGTTTAGGTACGTTCATCAGTGACATATACATACAATAGGAATGTAGGTCAATGTCATGTGTGCAGAGCTTTAATTTCTGTGGTCTGGTGCGGTTTGCTTGCTGTCCCGAGCTGTCGGTGCTGAACCTGGGCTGTGGAGACAACGTTCCTGAATTAGGCAACGCTGGATTGCATAAAGGGTAATTACAAGTATGACAGCCACTTCTCAGTTTGTGTACAGGCAGAACACAAACAGCACCCAACCCCTTCAATGAGTGCTCGACCAGGCTCGGCTGTCCACATCAAACGCAGCTACCCAGAACCGCCTGCCAGCACTCAATGCTTTCCCTTTCAACACTTCCTACCGCGTCCCCCAAGTTCTCTTTAGGCACAGGTGCAGCCACTTATTCTAATTAGTGTCCGCAGCAGCTCGCCTCCGTGACCACAGTCACTTCGTTACAACAACAATAACCATACAGCAAAACACCACACTGCAGAACAAGGCAGATAACTGCAGGTTATATCCCATTAATTTGGACATTTGTGTTGTGATTTTTCAACTATCTGTCAACAGGGAAATGAAAACCTCTTGTCTATGAGGTTGTTCTAGTAAGAGAGTTCAGCTCACAGCAGGGCTTGTGAGTATGACTGGCTGCTGGCTAGGTACCGACCCCTTTATGGACTCATCACAACAAGTCACTGTGACATTTAGCAGCCAATCAGAGGCAGCGTAAAGGTGGGTCCTCCTGCAAAGCATACTGGGTGGGGGTGCCTACCGAGTCTAAATGTCTATTACAATCACTGTTTATTAACAGGGACAACATGGAGCTCATGCATCAAAACATGTTGATCTCCCTGCGATGGCAGGGTGCAGTATAGGTCATAAACCCCTCCTGCTCGATAATATCAGAGTGGACTTCAATCAGACTAAGAACTTTAGTTTAGTAAAGTTTATTTCCAATAAAGTTTCCCTGAGATGATTTTGCAGATTTAGGTAGTTCTTATGACGTTGGTGTATCTTCAAGTGTTTTTGGTGCTTGATGCTCAGTCGCTACTTTATAGACTGCAAGGGCTTCAAACATCATCACTCTTGCATTTGGAGGAAGTTTTGACGCGTTGACCATCTTTATTTATGTCAACAGTCTAGCCCATGAGGATGAGCTGCTGGTCCCGTGTACGGTTGCTTCTGAAGGGGTTAAAGTTAAGGTGCCTAGCTGCAGGTTGGACAGGACCTTGAGGCCTCTTCCAGTGACAGATATGCTAATACCCTCCCATTCACTCCACTTCACTCCCTCTATTTTCCCCAATTAAAGCAAATGCCAGTGAAACTGTAATTAAGCTGTGTCCAGGCAAAAGCCTGCCTGCTGCTTTTAATGAAGCCCCATTGATTCTCTCTTTGTTTGCTATTGGTTTCTCTATAACATCCACCGGCCTGAAATAAATGGCAGTTAAAAGCTCTCCCCAGTCTGGAATGTACATTTTACCATAATGTTTAATTAAAACCTGATAAAAAGCTCTAAGCACAGACAGCATATCATATAGTGTGTGTGTTTAAGTCTCTGTTAGTCTCATCTTGTATGTGGCTTACTTGGTTGTGTGGCTGCAAATCAAGACCCAGCTGGTCTGTGGACTAATGAGTGGAATGGTCTCCTTTTCTTCTCTCAGGTCTGAATGGGTGAGTGCTATACAAGTTTTCAAAGAAAAGCCAGACACACTCTCTTCTTTGTGAAACAGAGATGACCTCGTGTAATCAATGCCTTACAATTAAAAAAAATGCTGAAACCAATTAGCCAGTTTGGGATGTTGCTGAAGGCAAAATTGGTCCGATTTGGACTCCAATCGAGTGCAATATTAGATAAAAGGTTTGATTAAGGGCAGAGTCCAACTGTCAATTGACTGGAAACATCAGATGCACAGGAGATACACAGATACAGCCACTGTAAACCTAAATTATGCATTTAAATGGGGAAATTAAATCGGAAGTCAAAACTTAGGATGTTACAACAAGGTGACCATAGTAACAATAAAGTTTTGCTGTTGTAATAAATTACAGTATAAGTATCAAAAATAACACAGATAATTCCTGAATATGACACCACATGTACTGTAATCAGTGGTGTAATCTAAATGCACGTGTAGTGTTATCTCCATTTTTCTGAATGAAGATATTGTCAAATATTAGTCTATATTAATTTGCTCCTTACGTCCACTCATTTCTGTTCGTAAAAGCCTTGCCTGAATTACACGCAGCAGCCTGTCAGAAGGCCATTTGTTGCAGCACGTATAGATTAGCTTATTTTATTTTTGGCTTTACTTTTATGGAAATATGACAGAATGAGTGAATGAGTTCAAGAATTTGCTCAAGGCTGGTGGCAGGCGGCACAGTGGTGCAGTGGTTAGCGCTGTCGCCTCACAGCAAGAAGGTCCTGGGTTCGATTCTGGGTCAGGGCCATTCTGTGTGGAGTTTGCATGTTCTCCCTGTGTCTGCGTGGGTTTTCTCCGGGTACTCCGGCTTCCTCCCACAGTCCAAAAACATGCAAAACTGGGGCTTGGGTTAATTGGGCACTCTAAATTGCCCATAGGTGTGAAAGTGGATGGTTGTTTGTCTCTATATGTCAGCCCTGCGATTCAAAATTTTGATTCTTGCAGTGCTGGCAAAAGTGCAACTTTGTCGCATGGTTTGGGGACTTAAAACCCCTTTATTAACGTCAATTTCAGTGACATTATAACCATTATCTACTTTCCCTCAAAGACAGTCCTCAGTCTGTGATAGTGCTGCCAGCTCGCTGTGACTGCAGCTGTCGGTTGACAGCAATGTGAGTGAGGGCACACTCAGCATGGCACAGCAGCAAAAACATCTTCGATTTACTTGTTGAATATTTTATCAATTTTCGACCATTTAACTTAATTATACTTTGAAACTTCAAGCGAGATTTGACAACTATTTTATCACAAAACAACAGCTTCAAAATTACATTTTTTTCAATAGGGAGAAATGTGCCTCTTACTGTCACTGATGCCAAGTCTTGTGTGCTGAGATGCATAAAGGTTTGATGTAACAACAACATGAAGCCGTGTGCATCATCATCAGACAGTTTTGCGGTGTAGTGATGTTGTTTTCATCATATGAACCATCTTTTCCCAGGAGACCTTTGTTCACATCTTGTTTGAACCCAGATGTCACCAGCCTTTTCCTAAACCTATCCAAGTAGAGTTTGTTCCTAAAACAAACTAACCTTAATATTGTTGTTTTGTAAAATATAGGTATCTTATCATTTGATGTCATGTTGTGTCATATAATAGAGCAAGGCATAGCGTGTTCCCCGCCCTGCATCTGAATAAGACATGGGATGCATGATAATACGCTGGTATCTACCTGAGATGAGAACACATATTACCTCCTTACCTGTACAATTATTTTCTATTTGGTTGTTGGTGTTCATTAAGGTCAAACATAATGCACACTTGCTGTAATAAAGAAGGTATATGTATAAAAAGTAAAAGTAGTGAAATGCAGAAATGTTGTTGCTGTGTTACTTAGGAGCCAAAAACTGCGCAGACACACACGGTCATGGCGGCTGACTTGGTAACAAATCTTTAACCCTGGATGTCCTCACCATTTCCTATTGGTATTCATTGTTATTTTTCCTCAGTAATTGTTACTTTGATTAAATAATTATTATTGCTGATTCCATAGGTCTATTAACTATAGTAACAGCATTGTTTTGTTTTGTTTTTTTAAATCAGTGACTGGGGCATCATATCAGAAAAAGCTTGTAGTCTATGTGTCACAAACAACATATTTATCATTTAGTTTTGGATGACATCAAAATCTGTAATTCAAAATAAGTGACCAGATAATACACTGCATTGGTCCACAACTCACTGCTGTTGAAAAAGACTCCAACGAATAGATTTGTGCAACTGCAAATTACTTTTCAAATTCAAAGACCACTTTGAGTTTGGACTTATTCTTCTCTGCTTGGACAAAAGTAATGAGGTGAAACTGTGACAGATACATGTAGAGAGTGCTTTCACCATTCTTTTTCTATTCAGTTAACTGGCATTTTAACAAGGCCAATATTAAAAACACATTTTTCAATACGACAGCCTGTGAATGACATTGTAATGGGTATCACATCAGAATTGAAGGCACATTAGTTTAAATGCAGTGCAGAAGCTTCTTGTTCATGCTTCCTATTCCTGAAATGTCCACTGAAATTACCTCAAGCAAATATCCCCTTCTAATGGATTAATAGCAAAATTTGATAAAAAGCTATTATAAAGAGTAAACCATGAACAAAGAAAGATCAGGATGTTGCAGAGATGGAGAGAGAGAAAAAAACATAGGTGCACCAAGCGTAATGGTTTTCCACCTGAAGGAACGAGAATTTTAAATGTCTATATGGGAGTCTTATTGAGCACATTTTGTCTCGCTCACCACAGAAAATGGGTCCAGCATTCATTTTTTTTAGTTATATATTTTTTACATAGATGAACATAAAGGACCAAAAACATGTTAAATCCCAGCAACATCAAACAGGAAACATCAACAACAAGAACAAAATATTGCCCCTCTTCTCCAGCCTTTTGTCGTCCCTTTATTTCCAACAAGTGAACATATAGTTAAAAGCACAAATATTACTGTTTCAGCATAAACAGTATGATCTGGTTTGCACACTGGCCAATGTGAAGCATGTGGCTTGTTAAGTAAAATTAACAAACCTCTGGAGATAAATATGAAATACATTTTCATATTTTTTCAGAGACTGATAATTAACCCCCCCCCCTCCCACTCTTTCTCTCCTCCTTCCCCACTTTTCATCCGTCCTTACAGATCTTCCGATAAATTAACTGCTTTTTAGTTTGCAGCTCCGGTCCCCATTAATCCATATGGGAAGAAGTGTAGTCAAGTTACACTAGAGAGAAGAGAACTGGTATATTTTAGTGATGCAATTAGGACCCATTAGTCTTGGCTTTAATTAGAAGGCTGGAACGTTGATATTTGAAGTGCTGGTTTGCGCTGGTGTTGTGTTTCCCCACAGTATCCCTCGTCTCCGTCCTGGAGTAGGAGTCTGTCTGGCGTGTGTGCCATTTGCTGCTTTTTAGTTCTGTTTCTATTTCGAATCCGTTGCTGCACATCAGAGTTATGATCTGACTTTTCAGCCAATAGTTGGCTACTCAACTGCACAAAATTAGATTTGTCAGTGTGTCAAAAGGGAAAATAGAATGATAAAAAACAAAATGCTTAAATAAATAAATAAATAAATAAAACTGCAGCAGAGAGTAGAATTGCAAGGGGGGGAAAAAAAATTGAGTGAGAGACGAGCGAGAAGTCAAAACCTGAAGCCTCAAAGTCAAATTGATCTGCTTGAGGTGCCACATTTAATTGTTAGCTAACAGACAGACATGACATCTTAGCTCCGCTGCTCTCTCCCCAGCCACATTAGCCAACCGCACCGCTTCAGGTTCTCAGAGTGGAGGCAGACTGTCTGGAGGAGGAGCAACCATTGCCATCCCTTCATCCTCCTTCCTGACTCATCACTGATCCTGACTGTCAGCCCTCAGCCGCACGGACAACAAGAAAGGTCACTGCCGACCAAAATCATGGGGCCCCATTAACATTTCCCTCTTGGTTTATATGGCAGCTTGTGAAATTCATATGAAGATGTAAAACATAACTGTACATGTGGAAAGAAGGAAAAAGATGCAAGCTGCCCTTCTACATGATGAAAGAAAATGCAGCATTTAAATGAAAACATCAACAGGATTCTTAACTCTGACTGTCCCGTTCTGCACCTACCACCACTCCACTCATTCACATTGCCTGGAATAGTCCAATAATAATAATAATAAAAAAACCCAAAACTTTATTAGAGCCAATTAACTCGTGACTCATCTATCTAGATAAACAAGCAGTGGCATGGCATTAATATGATAAGCAGTCTGTGTAGACTGCACACGTGTTAGCACACATGCACTCAGAAACAGACACACACATTAGGCAAAACAGGCACATTTACCTTTTCACCATGTAATTGTACTACAACTGTCAATAAGAAGTGCCACATGTGCTTTCATACCTGCTTTTGTACCCTCTTTGAATGCACTTATTTCATTTAAGGAAAATAATTCAATTTCAGTTTAAACATGACTACTAAAATTAAGTATGAGTTACACTGCAAAGGCCTTTAATGAAATCTTTTGTCTGCAGCTACAGTTAATTAATATTCACACATTACAGTTTAATATTACATTTTGAATAGTACTTGTTCTAAGTGTAGGTATTATATTATATTAAAGAAGTATCCTTTAAATCTTGAAACTCTACTTATACATTGCTATTTTCAACTGTTATCTTTTTTTCACATATAAAAGTAATGAGCAGGTCACAGTAACGCAGACAACAATTCTAAATCATAATAAGAAGCCCTGTACCATCAAAAGCTATTTTAATGGTTTTGCATCTCCTTCAAATGTGCTGTACAATCTGATTAGACCTGCTGCGGTGGCTGGGCAGCCCCCCAACAGTGTTCTGTCAGCCTATTCAGAGGTCTCAGCACTGGTGTGTCTATGAGTGTTATTCAGACCTTTGAGGTAATAAAACAAGTCTTCAGTACAGCGAAATTACCATCTGAAGATTGTTGCAGAGGTGTTCTGTCATAAACTCTCAGTTATAAGTGTTTTAACAAAGTGTTCTATCACAACAAATCTGCCTAATTTGGCAGTATACCATGGAACAAAAAATGTGTCCTTTATTCAGCCGGGGACTCTTTGGCAGCTGGGAGCAGGGCTGAGACCAGAGCTCCTTCATGTCTCTGTCTGTTTACAGGCGCAAGCAAATCAAAGATGTGTCTCATTTCAGAGGCTGTAAAAGTGCGCCTGGGGATGGATCGGGTTTCTCTGATACATCCAATCCTCCCTGAGCAGCCTCTACTTACAGGCTACCAATCCATGTACCCTGCAAATGAACACTGCAAACAAGTAGTATAATTAAGTGTCCTCAGGAATAAAGTGTGTTATCTTTTCAGGTTTTAAAACTGGCAGTTATCCTACCTGAATAGTATGCATGTTGGAATGCTTTGCTGTCTCATTAAAATATTAACTGAATTGGGATTAACACAAATTGTTTTTCTTAACCAGCAACACTGAACGCCAGTAATAATAATCGACTGAACCTGGAACAGTTCCGGTTTTACCAGCTATGACATTTTAAACTTTCCAATGAAGCAGTAACACAAACAGGGCATATCACTTTATCAAATACATCTTTATTAGTCCTTTTAGTGCAGCATTATAGCTGGACTTTTTCCCCTCATTCTATGAAAAAAAAGGAAAAATCAATGTAGGGTTTCTGATGAGTTTCCCCTTTCAATATTTTGTTTCTTTTGGTGTATTTATTTCCTGAGTGGTCACAAATAAAGCCCATCTAATCGAAATATCAATTTATTTTCTGAAAGTGCTTGTTTGGGGGAGGAAAAAAAAGAGGTTACATTTTTTACTGGAAATTTCACAGCCCCACATCCATCGCAGCGTGGCACCAACCAGCTGCCTGAAATGAAATATGACTTAATGTTTTCAATGCACTTTGAGTCATCAAAGTTCTCAGGGATTTTGTTTCCGGCGCAGTAAATGAAGGAGCTGTTAGCTTGTGTCTACTTGAGTGATTTAAATTCAAGAGGCGGACATGATGGCTGACTGGATGAGACAGTATCAGTGCGGGACAGATGTCTGGGGCATACATCTCCTGACATTTAGCCCTGCTGGCTTGCAATTCCAACCCTCGTCCCAAAGATCGTACAGGGTGGGAAACAGCAGCATGGAAAGACCCATTACAGACAGCCAAACGGCCTCCATTTACAAATATTTTTTTGTAAATACCATATCATGTTCTTAACACAGCAGGTCCCCTGGGCTGTGCAAAGAGCCCTGTGAGAGTATGGGTAGATGTCAGTCTTGGGGATTGTATTGAACTGCGAGCATCTGGGGGCTGGAGGTGTCCCTGCTATGTTCTCCACGGGTAACATCCTGGGAGAGCCTGCCTTCTGCTGCTGCAAGCACGGGCTTTTCTCCCCCACTACACACATACACTGGACTAAAGCATATACACTAACCACACGTGGTGGCTTTCCATCGTTTCCTCCCCCTTCACAACACGGACACACATGGTCTCACACACACCCCTCCTAGTTAGCTCATAATGGACGACTGATGTCCCTGAGACCCCTCAGGACATCCCTAGAGATCCCTTCAACTCTGACCCCTATCTCCACCCTGTACTCCACCTTCTTAAAAAACACTAAATAATTTTTCATTTGACAGAGGCTACAATGAAATTCAGCTTAGAGTCGTGTAATTTGCCCTGGACCATAGATTATTGACAAATGAATCGTCCTGCCAGATTTCCTCCCTTTATTCCAGTAAGGAAGGAAAGACAGGTTCTGGGAAGATCATGTGATTATTAACAGTTATAATTACATTTTGGGATGTGATCATTTTGCTATTGCTTCGTTTGCATGCTTTTTTTTAAATCATCTTATAATAACATGCACACTAGTCAAAGATTTAACATTTACACCTTCTGGTACCTGCAAGACATTCAGTGTTATAAACAGTCGTAAGTATAGTCTACAAACTACTGGATTAATGCCACCCAGGAGACAATATACAGCAGGCTGATCAGAGCAATTAATCATCTCACTCTAAAATAAACAATACAGTGATCCCAAACATGCGCCTATTAAATCAGCAGGCTTGGCCGGATGGTTGCTTTTAGATGCAACGTTTACATGTAATTATCTTCTTATATAATTAAGTGTATTCAGTCAACAAGCATCTTACTACGGGGCCACACTGCTTACCCAAACGAGCAACAGGCAGCACAGTGAGTGGCTAATTAGAGCTCAGCATGCCAGTGTTAATGGTAGTGAAATCATCACTGGTAAGCGAGATGAAGGGAAGGAGTGAAAGCGGGAGGGGAGGAAAGGAGAAAGACATCAGGAAAGGTGAGGCAGATGATTTAGAATTTAGGATATTAATTGAAAGAGAAAGTACAAAAGAGCTAAGGGGGTGTAGAATGTTTTGGGTTTTTTTTTTGTGTGATGGCCCTAAATATTAACACCACTGCAATATGCTGTGAGCTTGTGATATGCTGCACTAGCTACTTCCGAATGAGCAATCATACTGAACCTGAACAATCTTTTGCTACATTCAGTGTTTACAAAATGCGGAAAATAAAAGAAACTACTGGTAGGTAGAGTACCCGAAACTCTTCTCATGTAAGTACAAATACTGTACTTAATAACCCAATATTTATTTGTGTTAAATGAAAAATCATCATCTCTCGATTAGATAACCTGCCACAATAAATCAGCAGATCACATGCATGTGCATAGCAGACCATAACTAACTATGGAAGCTAAATATAACAATACACATGTGTTAATAGTTTAAGAACAGTGAAACATATGACAACTTATCTACAAGTGCACGTTTAGGCTATATCATGCAAGTAAACGCCATAGCTGACAAAATGTAACTTATCAAAGTGTTCAACTATTATCTCTCTGAATATAAGTGACATGTATTCTTGAATTAAGACTTGTTAGTGTTCATGTACTGTGTGTACAAAGGTGAGTTTTACATGACCTGTTAAAGGGACACAGCTATTCAAAGAACAATAGTGAATATGTTGGTGTCTGTGTTTGTGTGTGAATGTTTACTGACGTATCATTTCACCCAAACACTTTTCTTTGAATCTGTCCTGCACATGAGCTTATCCAGCCTGAGGGTACAGGGGGACAAGGGAGTGAACTTTGTCACACTCTTCTCAATATACTTACTTCTGTATAGGAGACAACAGTATTGAAATATTTATTTCCAGATGTGTTCCTCATCAATAAAAAAACTCCTGATCCAGGAACATAAACAGCTGAATATCTGTGATAGATTACAAGTGAATATGATGTATTCAATGTTGAATGTATTTTATTGCATTCATGTGCATTTGGTTGTTTGGGGAAAAGCTTGATACATAATACATAATACGTGTAGGAGACATTGAACCCCCCTCCTAACCCCGGAGGGGAGAGGAGAGTTGGGTACCCGGGGGGTTCATTCATAGCAACATGGATGTTGTCAATATTTCAGGCATAACATCTATATGTGGGACAACATTTTTGGCCAAAAGATTTAAACTGTCATTCTTTAGATACTGCACTTTACGGCATTTTTGGCCTGCAGCTCCACATCACAACAATAGATATCACCTATCATATCAAACCACAATCTTGCCCCTTCGACCATGTCACAACCCTGTCACATACATAACCTCCTAATTCCAACATGAAATCCCAAATACCTTCAAAGCCCACACTATTGTTAATTTGGTTGATATTGGTCTCAAGAGAACTCTGGCGGAACCTAAAATACAATGGGGCTGACAGGATTTTAGAATGCCACACTGAATGGCTGCAAAAATTCCACACATGGTGCAGATTGATACAGCTAATACTGATATTATGATACCAACTATACAGAAGTGCGTAAGAAATATCAAGTCCCTTTGTCCTGGTGCTTTCTATTGAGTTCAATAAACACTTATGAAGTCTAAAGGACTCAAGCTCAATCAGGGACAAAAGCTTTCTTCAGAATCTGACACCAGACCTTTAACAATACAAAAACACTCTATCCTCCAAAGACTAATTGATGTTATTCGCCTTTAGATAAGTCAGAGACAGGAAGACGTAATAGTAAAGATTATACGCACTACTTTTGACAGCCAGTAACCTGAGTTACTGAGGTACAAAGAGGTAGAGACAACAAAAATGTGGAGTTTTTGGTTGCTTATCACCAAAAGCCATGATTGTTTGTGTTTTCAGGGCAATAAGAGTGTAATTTGATTAGGGACAGACTTTAAAAGAGGAATCGCCGCTGTGTTTTTCAAGGACTTGGAACTGTCGGCCACTGGCCTGCAGGTTATTGATACTCTCTCTGTGTCACATACAATGCATCTGGCCTCTGAACACGACTGAAAAAGCCCTCAGAGCCGGGATGAAACAAATACATTTGCACTTCATTCTTTGGCAGCTGGAGCTGGCAGGTGAAATTGGTGGCTGTATACCATGACAACTTGGCTGTAGTGCCATCTACTGGTGACAGTCACCACAGCCACATTGAGAGGTAGAAGGTGAATGGAAGCAAACAAATGTAGAAAGAAAGATTTACAAAGCATAAACTCATCTTGTTTCTCTTTTTAAACCACAATATCATATCTGTATTGGTCTGTTTTGTTGTATGGTCATCCTGCTTAATTGATTGAAAACAAAATGAGTGTGATTTATTGTATGGTTGTCAGTGTCATACCATTAGGGAATGAAAGAGGAAGGGATTGCGGCAGATGGACATAAGAAAAAATCTGACTAAACTGCTAGCTATCCCTCCGGGGAAACAGAGAAGTTTAAACACCAAACCATTAGACATTGGGAACTTCAACACGAAAGCACCATTTAAAAAGGCCTTTCAGTGCAGATGACAAGTCTAATTGAGGCCAGTGTGATGCACCTGCAGCAAAAAAAGAGAGAAAGAAATAGGCCTTCAGTCATGGGACAGGACCATAGGCACAATTCGTGTAAGTGTAACACAACATTTATCACTGAATATCAGATGAATGTGGCAGAAAAAAAACACATTTAGCCCCACAGGAAGATTATTACAACCCCAATGTTTGATCTATTCAAATTAAATTTTTTGTTCTTGTCATTTTCACCTCTGTGAAACCTCAGTGTTCATTTAGTTGAACAGCCTCAAGAATTTTCTAGTGTGCAAACATCTGCAATACATCAGCGACCACAAAAATGAAATGGAATGTTGAGGCCGCGATGACATCATGCAGCAAGCCCCGAGGACAAATATAGATCATGTTTATCTCTAACAGATGATTCATTTTTGACATGGTAAAGAGATCTCTGACTGAAAAGGAAATGTCCAACTGAATGACTTAGCCGGCAGTCATTTGACATTCACCACTGCTATGATAAGTTTGAAAAAAAAAAAAGCCTGGAAACAAAAATCAAATTTAAATGTTTCTTTTTTCTAAGGGTGAAATATTAAATAACAGATGTTTGCACGCGTTCTGTCCTGAGTTGTTTATGAGCCAAAACTGTGCATTGATTAACAATTAAAGAACAAAGCTGATAAAAGAGATCATGATGAAACTTAAACTACAGAAATTGATGGGACAAAAATAAAAGGCATAATACAATTTTTTTTATAGTTAAGGTTTTTTCACATCTTGGCTCCCCTCGTTATCCACTAAACCCATGGGAAGCAGCACTCCAAGGTCTTTTATTTGAGCTTGTATTATGCCCCATATCTCTGCTCATTTTTCATCCACATTGCATTAAGTATTGATATTGATTTCTTGTAAATGGTGGCGAAATGGATGGCTCACACTTTTTTGTGTTATTGTTCTGCAGCACTTGTAGGTAATTTATTATGGCTGAGGGTCTGGTGAGGCCTCCCAGTTCTGTGTCCCACCTCCTGATGGAGCATACCAACCTGACTAACAAAACACAGTATGCACTGAAAGGCCACTCATGAAGGGAATGAACCATGAAGAAAGTGTGCACGTCACCAGTGGGCAGCTTCTCTCGCACCCTCCACATCGCTCACATTCATGGTCAATCATAAACCAGCACACATAAGAGGGTTCCTAGGAAAACACACAGCAATAAACTGGGAAGCACTAACTTTTACAGGCATCTCTTAGTCTTGACATGATGGTTGTGCAGTGGGCAACTATTTTATTTCTCCTCTCCTCCTATTTTTGAATATTATTCTTTTTAGTGCTGTAGCAGCACTTGTACTGAAATCCATTCCCAGTTTGTTACAAAGCGTGGCCTTCTTGACAAACTGGAGTGGTTTACTTGCATTGTCATCCTGGCCAATTTCTTTTCCCTGCTGCCGCAGCCCCAGCACTCTATTTGCATTTCAATGGCCTCTCTGTCTGCCTCTATATTGCCTAATATTATGTCTGCCTTGTATGAATTCGAATTCAATGTCTGCATCTGCTGTTCTACTCCCAAGCAGTCCTCGTAAAAGGGTGAAACATGAAATACGGCTTACAAGCGCAAAGACATTGATGGTGTGTGATGATGTAAACCAAGACAAGCACAATATGGGTACTTGGATTTACTTGAATAAAAAATCTGTTTACATGCATGTGCTACTTTCACATAAAACTGCAACAGAACAACCGTACAGGAAAGTGATTGTATGGTCCTTAATAGAACTATTACTTACAGGCCTACCGATAGGTTCGCACTTTTTCATGCTCTTTTTTTGTTATAGTTGCAAAGCAACTTATAAATAAGATCTGTTCAGAGGTGAAGGCGATATGCTCTGTTTACCACCTCTGCCACCACTACACAAACCCTTGGCCACAAACCCTGGCTAGTGCCACAGTGTCGGACACAGTCCCACAGACATCCCTCAGGTATCCCAGAATGCTGTCTTCCTTAACTGCTTCTTTGTATCTCTCCCTCTCCAACAGGATGGGATATATTGGATGTCAGAAGGCCAAGGCAGCCACTGTTAAAGCCAGGATTTACTGGAATTTCTCTTTAAAAATATATAAAGCACGGATGGCTGATTAATCTCTGCTCATGGGATATTAGAGAGAAGACGTAAAGGGGAATATCAGTTGAGCTACACTTTTGGTGCTCCTTCTACTCCTTCTAGCAAATTGTGTTTTGGATTTCATCTTGGGGCCGCAGTACTGCAATCAATCATTTCCGTCAAACTTCAAGATTTGTGCTTTTCTGCTATTTAAATGAAAGCATAAAAGGCATGCTTCATTTTTAGTTACAGACACAAAGGCGTGTTTCTCCCCTACTCTTATTGTTAACCTCTGCCAAATGTAGCTTCTGTTCAGAAACAATTAATGCCAACTAGTGTTGGGGTGCGCAGGCAGCCCAACAGCTGTGTTTGGGCCACTTGTTGTGCCTCCGGCACAGATAATTACAGCAATCCAAAAGCAGAGCAGCCGCTCGGGGAGTTTAATAATGTACAAGTAGTCGCTATCTCTTTATAGATCATGTTACGGCTGCACTCACTGACGTGTAATTTAGATCAATCAAAAAATATGGCAGGGCTATGAAACCAGTGCCTTTGATAATAGTTGGCAGGTAGTAGCCACCCCCTGTTGTCGAAGCATCGGATGTAAAAGGCTTTATTCCACCCTCCATCAAGGGGCCTGGTGTGCTAGGATGGGTAACCCAGGCAACAGATACATAAAGCATTATGGGACTTGATTTAATTTGTCTAAATGGGAGCTGGAGTATCTTGGTTCTCAGTTTGAATGTCCCTGTTAACCACCACTACTATGTAATGGGCTACTCAACTTGGAGATGCTGGTTTTGGTGGTATAGGAGGTTTTCAACTATATGTTGTTTTGTGAGTTGTTTGTATACATGTGGGAGCACGCTGCGTTCACATGTTAATGAATGCTGGCAGGCGTGTTTGACACAAAAATTGATATTGTGAAATGTTTAAACAAATACATAGCTAGAAGAATAGAGTGGCATGATAAATATAGCATTAATGATCCAGACAGGGTTTTGTTCCCCTTAAGTTCCCACCATCTGCCTTGAACATATTTTGGGGTCAGAAATTTTACTTGAGGCCAAAAGCTTTATTAGGCATTATGTAGCTTTCTATGTATATAAAAGACATGAAAGTCATCACAGGTCAGGCTTTGTTGTGAGGTATGAACTACTTTGCTCAATTTGGTTCATTGTGTACTTTCAAACCGATGAGCTCCCTGTTTCAGCCCATTTGAAGACCTATTTTAACCAATACAGTTCGGCCGGTAGTACCTGAGTATCATTTTCTACCTTGCATGGGACTCTCCTTGCCTCTGGCTGGTTTTAAACTATCGGTATAGCTTCCTCTCCTTGTCCTACAACTAACTTCCTTCTCATTCCCTCCCCCCCTTGCTCTCAACCCATGGGTCTTTGTTTTAAATGGCAATTCATCCCATTCGTTCGCTCAGCCACATTAAACATCAATTTCCTCACTGAGCACACATTACGACCTAATGGAAGAAATAAAATCTCACCCATTTATTGTGCGACTCCTCTCCTTTTTTTGGCACTGCTATCTACCACTGGCACCCTCATCAAGGCAGCCCACATCCAACAAGAGAGGGGCGACACAACAATGCCGGTGCCACTGGCCTTCCTCTTAAGTCGTTTTATACTGACTGCAAAACAGAAACAATTTCAGGGGCCTTTGAATTTCTCCAAGAGCCATCGGGTTTATAAAACATGCATGAGGTGTTCAGTAAACAATGCCCAATGGTCTTATTCCTTTTAAATAAAACTATTTCCATGAGATGTAAGAGGGACTTTAATATTGCCTTAAATATTAAAAGAGAGAACTGAGCCTCATCAATTTTTCATTTATTGGGCCCGCGTGCAAGGAGTCATCAATCTCAAAAGAAATTACTGACATTTTCATTTCAAATAAAAAAGGGTACACTTTATCCAGCGGTAATAGGGATTGCCACTCTTACACAGGGAGCATTAAATGGCTTCTGGAGCGCTGAAAATGAGAACATTTTCTTTTTTTGTTTCAGAACAGATTGTGGTTTTTAACCTTGGGAAGCAAACATGCATGAAATTGCTAAATAAAATCCAACGCTTGAGCTATTAAGGGGAATGAAGTTCATTATGAATTGATAACAGTCCACCTTAACAAGAGCATATTCCCATTGCCAACAAGCCCTGACTCAGTGTGAAGTAATAACTACCTGGGTGTAATGCTGCTCATTGCTATTGACATCCTGTGACACGAAAGCATTGTTTGATTCCTCTGCTGTTATGATAAATTGTTATGAATGTCTCCATCATTACAGCAGCTCTCTGCCTGTTTGCCTTTAGGCTTGAAGGTTTGTAATTACTGCACAATAAACAAATGGTTTGGTTGATGATGGGGAAAAAGGTCTGAGGCCTACAGGCACTGGGACAGGATTACAGGGGCAAGGGGCCCACTTTTCACTCCCCAAAACCTCTCAGCCCTCACTGCAAGGCCTGTCCCATGTCTCATCACAACTCCCCCCTGTGGAATCCCCCTCCCTGAATTATTAATACCTGTGCTGTGTTGATATATCATCAACTGTGTACATACATCGTAGAGGGGAAAAATAGGGGTTACAGTAGACCAGGATTTATAACAAAAGCTTGACATATGCTGCTAATTTACCTTGACAACACTGTCACTTCCTGCTTGACGAATAATCATCCAGCAGCAGAAGAGTTTCTTCCTGACGCACACTACTCTGCCCATAATGGATGAATATTTGTTTATAATTTCAGTACACAAGTCAGGGTGTCAGTCCCCTGCTCACCCTGTGCGCCGCTGTCTCATTTGCATAGGTAGATTGAGACGCCGCGAGCGCAACAAGGTTGGCCTGCGCATTGGTGATGGAGAACGCTGATGAATAGAGCTCTCTCCCCATTGTGGCACATTTGTAAATGTTTGATTAGTTTTGAATGGATTACCGTTAGATTATCGGGTTTGGGGCCCAAAACTAGACATGGCTCTGCGTCTCTGAGACAGTCCCTTACGGGTGTCCCATGACTGAGCCCCAGCTGACAAAGAGCGAAAAGAGAAGAGGGCGGAGGCCATATTTGTTTATGTAGTGTTGTCAAAATGTTTTATAGCGCTGCACACTGCTCACACTTGATAGGACTTCCATTTCTGGAATACCTTGCATTTGGAAGTAACTGGATTTTGCATTAACAGGTTAGAGATATTACATTGAGGTTAAAGTTAATATAGTGTAGAATCAGAGAAATAAAAAAAAAATATATATAATAATGCACAAAAATGTTTTAATCTCCAAACTTTTATTCAGTCTCATTCCATGTATCTGGAACCTTCAGTGTTCCACTGCTCCCATATTGGCTCAACATTCCAGGGAAATCTCATAGTCAGACAGATATACATTTCCTGGACTCTGGTAATCTGCTCTTATATCGCTTGTGTGGCAATCAGACTGGTGATTATATGGGTAATGAAACATGTGCCTCCTCCCTGTGTCTGCCCCTTCCATTGCCTGTCCCTTTCCATCTCTTCCCCTAACTTTTCTTTCTCTCTCTGGTTAAAGCCTGTGATGGATGGGCTGTAACTATTAGAGGGAGCAGTAACCCATCAGTTCCGAGGCCTATTATGCACAGTTGAATGCTGGGTAACGGGGGTAGAAGCCACGGAACGGCAACACTGTCGCGGGCTGCCTCGCGGGTTAACAATAACCCCCACCCCCCATTTCCAATCCGTTTGTACAGAAAACCTGTCTTGCATCTTGACAGCACCGCCGCCATTGTGCTCCCTCTCCCTCAATCTGTTTAGTTTCCTGTTGTGACCTTTCATACAGTCAAATATATCAGCGAGTGGTGCACTCTCATTAAAACAGTGCATTAACCAAAAGACTCTTTGGAGTCTAAATGACAGCCGAAGGAACTGAAAGCTAATAGCCGTGGGCAGTTGGGGAAACTTAACTCATGAATCAGTGCACTAATGCCAGAGCAGCGAGCCTGGAGCGCTGTAAGCGTATGCTCACCCCCCCCCCACCAACACTCTCTCTCCTTCTTCCTTCCTTGATCTCCTTCATTTCCCTTTGCTCTTTTACTTGATCAACCTTCCCCTGTCCTGCTATCTTATTTGTTCATATTATCCTGAAATCCCCTGTTGTGTTGAGCTCGTTGGTGCTACCATTTTTATTTTTCTGCCTCCCTGCTCCTACAGTCCTTCCCCGAGCTCTCCCTCACTCTTTATCGTCTCCTATTGTTTTTAAAGAGTGAAAAAGGAAGGAAAAAAGTCTGTCAAGGAATAAAAAAGCTAAAGAGAGATGAAGATAGAGGATAGAGAAAGGAGAGAGGAGAGGGAGACGAGTAAAGGAGGAGAGACCAAAAGCTCATTACTTTCCCTCTGATGGGAGAAAATGAGTGAGGGGGCAATAATAAAGCTTGAATTTTTCAATACTGTTAAAAATGGGGCCCTGACAGCTAACCGCCAGTGCAAGGGACAGGCGCCGACAACGCATGGTGAGCCACCAAATTAGCAATACCATACATCATAAAATCTAATTAAATCAAGGAGCAGAATCAAATTAGTTTTGTGTGACTCAAACCGCCCGCCAAAAGGGCTCTATTAAATGAACTGTAGAGAGGGAATTAAATAATTCACAGTGAGGGATTTTGCATTTATACAAAAATTGTGCACTTAATTGTCCGTGCTATATTACAGATTTGGCCTTATGTTAACAATGAGCCTAAAGCACACTTACTTGTGCGCACTGGGCACACATTAGGGCCTACATGGTCGACAAGGCTTCAAACTAAGGGGATATTAGAGTAACTATTGGCTCGATGCCACTGGTATAGTGGATCCAGAGTGTGCAAAAGGTGTAACTATACCCCAATGAGCTACAACATGTAGACCGTAAGACAGCAGTATTGGTTTATATGGTGATTTAGATTTTATTTGTTGCTGCAAAAGTTCTGCCTGGATCTACAGTATGATGCAGGCTTAAAGATATTGAGAAACCCACGGGTAGACCGTCAAACTGCAGATGCCAGATTAAGTTCTGTCATGAAAACAGAACACTCTTGTTACGGCGCTGTGCGATCCCAGCTTCTCTCTCCGTCTCTCACCCCCATACACCCTTTCCTTCAATCTTCCGCGCTTCCCTCCCTGGCATCAAAACAGCACAACTTTATTATAGTCGCTGTCAATACCATAATAATAAAAGAATGCAGAGGGGAGAGACTACCATATTACACTTTTAACGAGAATATAGCAGATGCACATTGAGTGAATATTAAATTTTAAAACTTGTCGGCATATGATTTGTGGCCGTGTCAGTACAAATATTTTTCAATGTCATAGCAGCAAGCCAGGGCTGTCACTTTGGCGGTCAGCTGGGACGGGGGGAGGCAAAACACAATGATCTGGCCCTTAATGGAGAACCGCTAGGACTGGCATGGGGGTGATGAAGCACTGTTTAGTTTGCGGCTGCCATATTTTTGCTTGGGGACGCTATTATAAAACACAGTGTTATTTTGTCAGATTTCAATCATGAGCCAGGTTATTTGTCACCTGCTGTCACGTTGTTGGGGCAAGTCAGGCCGACAGTGAAGTATGACCCTTCGTAGCCCAACCCCCCGCTTTGAAGAGTTTTCATTAGTCTGGAGGTAAAACTAAAAACTGTGTAGATCTGTTGTTCCACTTTGTTTTTGTCTTGTTATACCAAAGTTGAGGCAGGAAAATGCTATGAAAATCAGGTGATGGACCTACGCACACACTGGGGAATTATCTTGTTTATAGACTTTCTTCTTCTTTATCTTCTCGACACTCCGCACTTGGTTTTCCTTTCAGTGACACTGTCATGGGGAGCCATCTTCAAGAGTAATTATAGGTCTCAGTGTGTCTTTGTTTCCCAGGAGTGACAATGTCAAGTGGCCTTATGAAGGAAACTCCAGGGAGCCACAGTTTAATTTACTTCAATAAAAAGTGTTATTTAGGTGGGCTTTACTCAAAAATGACCTTATTGTGTTCCTGTATAGGCAAGGCATTAAGATAATTACAGTTTTAACTCTTTTATTATCATTTCATGATGATTCTGAGTAGTCACAAATGGCAAGATCATCCATTTCAAAGACCCCTCTGTTGATGTGACTCTATTTGTATTTCATGCCATTTCATGTCAATTTTATTAATCCTTTTTTGTAGCATTGTGATTTAATAACACCTGGCTAAACATTTCAGGGAATGCATTTATTTTATTTGGGTATGGATTGCAAAGTGGTTTAATAAAGTTCATGTGTGCAGTTCAGCACGTTATGATAAACATTAAGCTCCTGCATACCTACTCCTGACAGATCCCACGTAAAATGCTATTTCATTCGCTATTCAATTTTCCTTCTCAGCAGCTACGTCTCCTGTGTCTGAAATGTAGAGGAAAACAAGAACCTGGCTCCTTAATTTGCTTATTGACATTGAAATCAGCTTTTCAGTTCAATGTACCTGTCAGTGATACTCAGACACCCCTCGGTAGCTTCATTTCCAAATGATATCACTTTTATTTCCTCACTGCCCTTGTGTTTGAACGTCATGGCTTCTACACAAAAACAAAAAAAGGTATTATCCCTACTCTATAATCAGACGTTTCCTTGAATTTATGACAAATACATTTTCGCTAAACTCCCTTACTTTAAAGTGTTTGTAGATGCTATTGATACCACAGTCAGGCAAAGTTGAAATATACAAATAGAATTTGATTACCGACACTGCCTTCCCTTGTCTGTGAGACAGGGATGACATTGTGTACCTTTGTCATCCCTCCTGGTCCCTATATAAAGCTGTGTTTTCACTGCTGAAGGCGTGATGCTCTATTTGCCACATGAATGCAGCTTTTAACAAAAGGTTTTTGTAGATTAACTGCAATATGTGAACTTTTTCCTCGTTGCCTGCTTGTCTTTCCCGTCTTCATTTGAATTCCTCCATACATTACCAGATAAGGTGTTTCTGAGCGAAGTAAACCGCATTCACAGGTGTGTATCATATGGTATTGAAATACATACACATGTAGTACAGAGCACACGTAAGCAAACACACACAACAATCATTAGCTCTGGCTGACACACTAGCCATTAGCACGCTGTCCCTAGTTGTGTGTGTTCCATCCAAAAGAAGAATCATTTACATAATGTGTGTTTTCCCCAAACGGTGTGAACAACCAGCACTCTGTGTAGGTTTACGGCTGGCAAATGTTTCAAACTGACCTTGGGAAACGGCCCATCCACAAATGCTCGGCAGTTACATCCATAATGGGCCTTTTACTTGTTTTCATGTATATGTGTGTGCCCGCAAGCATGCAGTTGTGCATTTGTCTGCGTATCGACATGTGCACACATGCATTCCTGTGTGTCTCCGTGTGTCTACAGCTGATGACTCTGTGCCAGCCGGACGGCTTTTATACGTATTAATATTAATATGTGCCTGAGCACAGCTCATCACATCCCCTGCCCCTTGGTGCAGAGTGTCCAAGGGTGGCCATTACCACCCTGTTCAGGCTGTCAGTGAACCTGGAGAAAAGTAAGATGGCCCTGCTGACTACTGTGCCGAGGTCAAACAGTCAGGCTAATACAGCTCAAGGATGAGGTGGAGGATACTGTAAAACACGTTTGGATGCCATACCTGTATTTGTAATGCAGTTCCATATGATTCACATCCTCTTATGGGTAACACAGACACACACACTTGCTAAGAAATATGAATACTTGCCCTTATATACACATACACTAAGCCAAAAAGGTATACCACATAATGAAAATAATCTCTTCACACTGATGTTTATTCGGTACCATCCGCAATCTATGACAAATACTATTCTTTCCAAACTAAGTTGGTGCTGTGGTCCAGAAGGCACTATTGCTAATAATGTTAAACATGTCCCATTAAATCAATCAATCAATGAGATATATCATGTATATGTCTGAGAGTTGCCAGTGGAGCGCTCAGGGGTGGTCTCCAACAACCTGTTGCGGTTTATTGCATTTTATGGGGGATCAGCCAATGCACTTTTTCCATGAAAATACACCTGTACAGTATATCAAAGAGGCTGTGACATTAAAGCTAGAGACAGAAAGTAACCGATCTCCATCTGTTTCTCTTTTATGCACACAGACAAGAAGCACACCCTCGGAGTGCACACCAAAATAGATGAATTTTTCCCCAACAAAGGCACTATGATAATTAAATGTCAGATAAGGCCATTCAGAATGCCAGACAGTGCCAGGCAAATATCCTGATCAGCTTAAAATCAACCAAGTGCAACAGAATAACAAAAATCCAAATTGGTTGGTCTAGATCAGCTTGATACGGCTTTCAATATAATACACAACAGTGAAAAAAACGAATAGGAATCAAATTATGAGAGCTGTGATATGGCATGAAACTGCATGGGGGAATTCAAGCACAATCACTTTTCAATGCGGCTTCCAATATTGCAGCCAATCTTTGCACGATTCATATCCGATCACAAATAATGTTTATCACCCTCATATCTCTCTCCCTAATGGAAAAGGCCTAGTGTTGGGGTTTAAGGAGCGCATTCATTTTTAATGAGGTCTGGGCATTGGCCAGAATGAAATGAACAGGCAGAGAGTTTGGGGCCACAGTAAAGTAATGACTGGCAGTAAAAGGTCGATCTATTTCTTACTAATTTGACTAGGTTATGTGTGACTATAGGTTGCTAAGTTGTTTATTACAGCCAAGCAGCATTTTCAGTATGTCACAGGAGTGTATAAAAAAAGTATTAAGATCTGAACTTTTAAAGGGTTGCGCTAGAACAGAAAAAAAAATAAAATGGGGATTTGAGTTGTCACAAAGACTTCTTACCACATTTAAATAAATCTAGTGATTGTTGTGTGCTTTTAATTTTGCAAAACCTTCCAAGTGTTTTCAATCAGCGTTTGTGGGAATTATATATCTTCACCTGATGTGTGCCTAACAAAAGTATGCATCTGTACTGCCAATTATAAACTATATCATTTCAGGCTTTTGGAGGCCCTCACATTTCATATAAAATAAGCTTTCATACAGGAAAAGACACATATTGTATGTCTAATCCTGGAAGAAATGATGCATTTACTGCTTCCTCAGGAAGCATGATTGGTGTGACAGCATGTCATGATGAGATCACTTGGCGAGGTTCAGGGTAAAATGTCGCTTAGGATAATGTGATTGCCCTTAAGGTACAAGGAGGTGAATTATATTCCCTGATTTATAATCTGAAAATTAAAGACACACTCATTTTCTAATTTAATTCCACCTTCAATGGAACAATGTTCACTCTGAGCCAAATTGGCGAATAATGTTACTAATTCAAATGCAGATGTAATTTCTATTCGGGGGGCTGTGGCGCATGGTGATGAACGAGTCCCGGATGGATCGTTGCCACTCCTATCTCCCCGTCTCGACAATTCCCCAGCAGTTGTGATAATAACCTGAGCAATAAAGGAGGAGAGGCAGAGCTACCCTGTAATACTCTTCATATCCAAGTCGTCTGATACTTCATGTAATGGTGTTTCTGTCCTTTCTCGTGTCACTCTGTCTTAAGGCAGCTGACTCTTCCATCCAGGAAAACAGAGATTGCCGAATATTATCGATGCAAAACTGCATTAAAATGAAGTCTCTTAAAAACCTGCATAATTACTGCTGCCTTCTGCAATACAAAAAGTCATTGCAATAAATCCGCTGTTAAAAACTTGATTGAATAGAGGGTAAATGTCAAAGTAATTATGAGGCGGTGAGGGTTAAAAGCAATGTTAAATCCTTCCACACACTGGTGACATTCAAGTGCCGGAGGAAGTGATAGTGAGGGAGGAAGGAGGATAGCGGCTGAGAAGAGGCCCGGTTTGTAAATGTATCGGCCGATGTGAATCTAACAGTTCTTCACTTGTCATTGATCTTTTATTTATGACTGTGAACCATTTGAGATATGACTTGTATATGGCTGGTTTCTTCCTGCACGCTAATGGGTCCATTAAGGATGGAATTCATCATGTAAAATATCTTAATAACACAAACAAACTCAGTGTGCACAGGGAGTGTGTGGATTCCTGATCTAGCTATTTCGATATTAGCTCACTTGACTTGGCTCGGGAACACTGACCCTCAACACTCTCTCGAACCAAAAGGTGTGGAAGGTAACCAAGTGGAGACGAAAAGGGTCCAAACAGAAATGTGTGCTCCCACTTCTCCACCCATTTTACACTTTACGCTAACCCGGGGAGAGGCGGGAAGGTCTGCAGCATCTGTTCATCGATCCATCTCAGCATCCAGTGGCCATACAAATGCGGTAATACAAGTAGGTAACAGAGGGACACAGGTCAGGTCATTTACTCACCGTACAAGCCTCGGTGTGGAGTTTGGAGTGGAGGGTTCTATTTGGGGGGTGTGGGAGGGGTCACAGCTGAGAGGTTGTGGGTGGTGTGTCGTGTGCCTCCTCTTCAGAGCCTAATGATCTGCTGAGCATAATGACCCCAAGACGACCAGGCCTCTACACGCCTCGACTAGGCCTCCTCCAAACTCTGCTCACACTTCACTTCACAAATAATGTGAAAGAAAGGATTTTTCCTTGCCTTTTTGTTCTCCCTCGACCCCCCACCCGTCCTTACTATCCACCCCCAGGCCCAGCCACTGTACAAGCCAAGGCTCCATGACAGAAAGCCAATAGAGATAGCTGCCAGGGCTTGGAGCTCTGAGAGGGATAACTGGCGCAGAAGGTTAAGGCAACAATGTGCTCAGCCCCATTGAGCAGCTCCTTCTGTGTAGAAGGTGGATGTGCGCGTGTGTCAGTGTGTACATAAGGTGTCAAGGGGTTGTTATAATGTATATGCTCTGATAAACCCAAAAGAACACCTGTTCGCTACTCGGGTATTCTACAGCTCCCCAAGTAATGAGGACCTCATTTGATTTCAATCGAAGCTTAGCTATGAGTACAGTTCAGGAGAATCTCAATAGGTTCATTGTGTATAAAGAATGAAATGAATAAAAGAACGTAGGGAGTAAAGCACACATAGTTTTCATCATTGCGTCGGTAGAAATGCTAATTATTTGTTTCTTTCAATTGGAAAGGTAGAAAAGGAGCTGGAGTGAAAGGTACATTTTTAGATTTTCAGATTACAAATGGTATTCTCTCGCAGGTAACAATCTGACGGCTGCTGCTTTTCCGAAGAAGGTACACCGCCACAGTGGAAGGTGTGATATCCCCTCTCTGCAAGCTATAATGGTGCCTTGTTTGAAAATGACAGGTGTACGAATGAGGCCCTCTCTTTTCCTAAGTACGCCAAACCATGGTCATTCAGTCTGCTTTGTTTTTAGCGTAATAGCCCCATTTACAAAATGTCGGTGAAATTAATGTGGGACAAACGCAGCAGTAACTGAGCCAACTAATTTTTGCTCATTCAACTTGAATTATTAATAGGTGAGAAATATACCATATGCTTTCAGAGAAACGACATACATTCATTTTAAACAGAATTGCTGCTGTTTTGTGAAAAGTATAAGTAGCTTAACTGCTCTTTTCAACGGGGTTGACTTATATGGAGGCCTTAATGATGTATAAATCAGCTTGTGTAATTATGCTTCCAGCTGCTGCCTTGGGCGGGGCTGAAACTATAGGCCCTCAGCACCAAGATCTGAATCCCTTTTAATCAACTAGGACTAGTTTGCTCTCCTTAGATTACATTATTATGAGTTATTGAGAGGGAGAGAGAGAGAAGTGGGTGGTGTGGCTGAAAGATTGTTTCTGAACTGTATGTAGCTTTCAGTGTGAGTATGTGTGGTTGTCCATAAAAGTGCTATTATATTATATATATTCTAATTACATTGTATGTGCGTCACGCACAAGCACCTATATTTTATACTTTTTATAAAAAAATTTTTGCTTACTTTATATCTTAAGGAATCCCACGAAACATGTTTTACTTTGTCTGACAAAAGCAAATAATTTGACTTTTATCAATGTTGAGAACTTGTTATTTTGTCACTTATGACTTAAGCTTCATTGCCCTGCTCATATGCACATAGTCAGTGGTTTAGTAGAGGCTTCAGTAGAAAAACTGGGGCACCACCTAGTGCACAGCCACTGCTACTGCCTTCAGATTGTCTCCTCTTTCAATGAAACCTGTTTGTAGTTACATTTAACACACGATACATTTAGCAATCATGTTGTGGTATGCAGCGACTTCAGCCGTCCCTTTGTACATGCGTAATAAATGTAGTTTTTGAGGCTCCTTGCCTTTGCGTTACACTTTGTCACTCTGTGGATGACAGGTGAAACCTGTCCACATCTGCTCCGCTTATGAATGCTGTGGTGGGTGTGAAAAACTTGCTTTAAGCTGGAGACCCTGCAAAGTTAGCAATGCATCTTCCCATCACATCCAAAAGTGGTGAAAATTCTTCAAAATGCTATTTTCAAAAAAGAACACTGTGAACATACTTTTAAGAAAAGTTAGAAAACACTCTGGTTAGCTGTGGTGATGTTGAGGAACACCACTGATGCCTTTGTTTAATCAATGAAAAGCCACAAGCTTTGCATACAAAAATATCTATTTGTTTGGGAGAGCAAAGAAAGATGCAAAGCACTGTGGTTACACTGACTTGGCAAAAGGAGCACTGGAAAATTACAATGCACAATAATGTGTTTTGAAACGACTTCCTTTCCGGGAGAAGGGTAGGTAAATTGTACCAAAATTTAAATGTGGAGCCTATCGCTGTCCTTTTGTTGTTTTACGCACTGCATCAGTTATCGTTATCATTTACATGCCTTCTTTATTTTAAAGTTATAAATACCTTTTTCATGCAAATTAGTTCAGTATAATCCTGAGATATATCTACAGTCATTGGTATGTAATTGAAAACAATGTTTATGAGTCCCTGTGTAAATATTATGCACAAAATGACTTCCCTGAGTGTCCATCTCTACAAAACAACAGG
This sequence comes from Mola mola, assembly GCA_001698575.1. Taxonomy (NCBI): domain Eukaryota; kingdom Metazoa; phylum Chordata; class Actinopteri; order Tetraodontiformes; family Molidae; genus Mola; species Mola mola. Next base: position 8,028,976 of record KV751325.1, read on the forward strand.
TCTACTTACATGTGTATGCAAGGACAATATCTAATAATAATAAAAAAGAAGAAGAAGAAGAAGAAGAAGAATGAGGGAGTGAGTAATTCAAAATGAATAATCTAACACAAATTTTACAACAAGGCAAACTAATAGAAAACTGGTTAGTTTCTAGAATAAATGAATGAAGAACACTAGAATGTTCATAAATCAAATCAAATCAAATCAAATTTTATTTGTATAGCCCGAAATCACAATTTACACATTATCTCACTGGGCTTTGACAAACTGTACAGATGTGACATCCTCTGCCCTTAGACCCTCGAACCGGGTGAGGAAAAACTTAAAAAACCCTAAACAGGGAAAATAAGAAACCTCAGGAAGAGCCACAGAGGAGGGATCCTTCTTCCTAGGACGGACAGACGTGCAATAAATGTCACTTGTACAGAACACAAAAACATGATAACAACAGTTCATTTAGACATAAACTGGGTGAAACCATATTGGAATTAATGACAAGCACCTCTTTGTTAATTGTCACATCAAAACAAATAGCTCCTAATTGGCAAAGGTTCTGAACTGTTGCTAAGTGGACACAGGGTGCCCCTACTAGATCATCAGTTGGTCAACCCCTGCATTAAGAAGCCCACACTGGTGTTATATTGTCTTTGGTGGACATGAGACACATAACTGCTCCTCTCATGCAACAAACAGAAACTTGAATCTGATATCACCATCATGTTTCCATCCATTTTCTACCGCTTATCCTGTTAGGGGTCGCGGGGGGAGCTGGAGCCTATCTCAGCATCTTTGGGCGAAGGCGGGGTACACCCTGGACAAGTCGTCAGTTCATCGCTGGGCTGACATATAGAGACAAACAACCATCCACACTCACATTCACACCTACGGGCAATTTAGAGTGACCAATTAACCTAACCCCCAGTTTGCATCTTTTTGGACTGTGGGAGGAAGCCCGGAGTACCCGGAGAGAACCCACGCAGGCACAAAGAGAACATGCACACTCCACACAGAAACGCCCTGACCCGGGAATCGAACCCAGGACCTTCTTGCTGTGAGGCGACAATACTTACCACTGCACCACTGTTTGACCATCATGTTTCCTCCTATTAAAAATACCTCTGTTTAATGCCGACTTAGTCTTTATCTGTGCTGCAGTGTGTGGAAGCGTATTTATGTTGCTATAATGGAAAAGAGGGATTAACGGTGGGAGAGAAGATGCATAATGGAAAGAAGGGAGTTGAATGGAGCAAACTTAAATTCAAGCAGAGAGGTCGGTCCTAAGATCAGCTTCACTGATGCAATGCATCCTCTCTGGTTTAAATGAGGATTTATATCCAAGACACCTTACATAGCACTTGATCATACTGTTGCTAAAAATGTCCCAATCAGAAAAATGTAAGGAAAAAAGCTAACATGAACATTTTTCTTTGATACGCTGAAATTGAGGGAATAGGTGATGAAAAAATTAGATCGCTTTGATTTCTTATGTCAAATTCATACATGTCTGCACACTCACATGCACACACACAAACATCCTGCCCCATCTTGAAAATGCTAATTTATGATTAGCATCATTATGCAGTAATTTCACAAAAGCCTTCCCACAGTGGTGCACAAAAGACTCCAGAGCTGCTCCGTGTGGGGAAGAAATATGGCATGCAGATGACTTCATTCATCTGGGAAAGGATTTATTTGATAATTATAGACCTTCACAGTTTTGATGTCAAATATGAATGAATGTTGATTTTTATTCTGGTGCTTTGTGTTTTGTCCCACTTCTGTGAACGCTTCTATGCTAAGAACTAGTTGAAGCTGTGTTTTTGTGTCTGATTTTTCTTTCATTTTTAGTCTACAATAAGTCACATTACGTAGGAAAATAATTGATAGGCCGGAGGTCAGGTATGAATAAAAATTTTATTAACGGCACTAATACGAATACAAATACCTCAAACTCCATTCAACATAATTACTTTTTAAATGCAATAATACAAATTGCTGGAATATTTTTTTTTTTTGAATTTTAAAACATTTTTTTTTTACCTGACATTATGCTTTGTTTACTTCTGCTTGCAGCTCGCGATAAACAGACTCATTTATCACCGGTTAAAGGCCATCTCTCCGTCTCTCTCTCTCTCTTTCTCTCTCTCTCTCACACACACAACAATGTTTACCATAATTCCAGTCTTATTGCCTCATAGCTATATTATTGTGGAGAGGTTATTAAATTGCCAAAGTTTAATTGTTCAATCATCTGCAGTTAACAAAGAGGCGTTAGTGCCCTCCCCTATTCTTTTAAGGCACTATATTAATAATAGCTAACAATTATAGCAAGGGCCCTTTAGCTGGGATAGCACTAGCTGCTGGCGCTAATGAAAAGCTATAATCACTCCACCCACAGCAGTTATTAGCAGCAAATTATGGGTCAGCTGAAGGGCCAGCAGTTATATGCATTAAGATAAATAACACTGCTGCTTATGGCAACTGCAGTAAATGAAAGAGTGACATATGTTTATATTTTCAAAGTTAGAGTCAATTTTATTTACTTAATGCTCTGATATATGAAAATCATTCTAGATCAGTGTGTTTTTTTTTGCCAACAGAGCTGTGCTGTGCAAAGTCTAAATGCAGCATCACAATGCAGAGTGGTATTACACTCTTCTCCTTGTCCCCCTCTTCACTTATTTCCCACCCTGTCTTTCTTTCAGCCCTTCTCTCCGCTCGCTTCATTCATCCTGTTTGGTTGCTCAGCCCGCCCAGTGGAATGTCACGTCTCTTTGATCAAGTCGTCATTATTGGTGACTCTGTGACACTTGCCTGTCTGAGGCAAAGGGGGATAGCTGGGGGGAGGGGAGGTGGGTGGAAAGCATGGCTACCATGCACAAGAGGCCTCTCCACACAAGACTGAAAAGTCGCCAGGCATCCTGCCTGCGTTAATAAGAAGCATCTCCATCCACCTTAGTCCCCAGGCAGCCTCCACCAGGTGGAATGCTGGGCCGCTGTCACTCATAGCATTGCTGAGGGCTATTAGCAATTCATTAAGTGACTGTCTGACTGCAGAGCTTTATCAATTAGGGGATAGGTGATATGTCTGTTATTGTCAGACTCTGTTTGAGATTGCATTGCTTTTGGCTTTGTGCTAATGCAGGGCTGCAAATTTACAGTTTGTGTGTGTGGTCTTGGCAAGGAAACGGTGCACTATATCCCCAACAACAGAAAGAATGTAACCAAGGGAAGCATACATATTGATTAGTAGATTTGAAAAAATTAAGCGCTTTGCAGCATAGGTAAAATAAAATTCCAAAAAGAGAGAAACTATGTTTAACTTCTCTTCAAAAGCATCAAGACAAGGACAATTGTTGCCATCTGGAGGTAAAATGGGGTACTGTCAGAATCTGTTGATAAAAGCGCTTGGCATCATGGCAAACCAAGAGCCTCTGTGCTGGTAAACTTTGGTCGCACTTACTTTAAACTGGTGCCTTTGTCTTTTAGAAACATCATTCTTTCCCTGTAACAGACTGGTTCAACTGTCATTCTACATAAACAGAAAGATTGGGCTTTCCATGGTTCCAACTGACACCTTTCCACCCATAAATCAATTACACAATGTATTCATGACTAAACAGGAACAAGAAATAAACAAGTACACTGTCGTACATTAAAATTAAAATTTGTTTAACAGCTGACATTTTCGTAGACTCACCTGGCAAATATATAAAATATTAGAATCTACCGTTGTTTAGGACTGGCTAGGCAAATCTCAGGCAAATTTTCCTTGTTCACAAGCTCATTTCACTCTATGCATTTAGATAAGAGCATACTTCTTTGCATGCATATCTGATTACTTAATATGTAGATTCAATGTGTGATGACCTCCATCACTGTTGCCCTGAAACTAGTTGTTAACACGTCCGTTTACTCACATAAGTCTTATTTGCATCAAAAACTGCAGAGACAGTGTACTATTTAAGGTTGTTGGCCTGAGTTGACATCCTCTCTCTTTCAGTCTCCTACAGAGGCTCAGGTCTGTTTGCTGGTTTTACTGTCACAGTCAATCTTCTAGTGACCCCCACAATTTGAACTCAGTCATCTGTAATTTGTGTAACATTCCATCAGTGATTAAGGCCAGTGTATAAGTAACCTTAGCAATGATTAGCACTTTTAGCTTCACAGGCAGGGAAAAGTTTACATGTTTTCCTGTGTTTAGGAAGGTTTTGTCTCGGTATTCTGGCTCCCTCCCACAGTACAAAGGCTTGCTTGTGCCCTCAAAGGGCACTATGGATATGGTACATACCGATGATCCTATTATTTATCATGATGCAAGTGTGTAAGAAGAAATAATTTAGATTCCAAGTCCGCAATGCAAAGTTGCTGTAAAATGTGATGTGGTTACTGGCATGCGTGTGTCCCTTAGTGTTTTAATGCCTGCCCAACAGTCAGTGGTCAAAAATGATGTAAGCAGCATAGACTGACCTTACTATAACAGATGTTTGAAGACCATAGATTGGTATGCAATCATGCCAACAACGTACGCAGACAGAGCATGTCAATGTTTTCTGCTTGGTTTGCAGTGTAACACTTACAGTAGGCAAGTGACAGTGAAATATAATCAAAACCTGTCGGATGACGGCTGCCTTCTGATTGGAATGATACATAGAGAAGCAACAAAAGGCAAAACAGCACACTGACGAAAATAATGCCAATTATCACATTTATCTGGGGGGTCAGAGGCAACAGCATTAAAGCAAGTCCCCATTACCTGATAAATGGCTGAACACAACTCTTTTTCTCTCATGGAAAATTGTTTGGAAGCCATTAGCAATGCAGTGTAACGCCAATGATTGAAGTTGCTGTGCACTTAGCAGTGACAAGGGTAGCGTGTGTATAGGGAGGGGTCAGTAGGTAGGGGGAAGGCCGTGCAGGGGATTGATCGGGGTCTGCGTTGTTGCCAAACGGGGGGTGAGGGTGTATTGGCGCATAGACAATGAGCCCTGGCCAGCACTGAAAGGCCCATTCTGTAGATCCCTGTTAGCTGTCTATTATCCGTGGTCTCCAGGGGGCTGCTAAATAGAGGGCATGTGTTAGGCAGACATTTATCATGTAATTACAGCACTAGGATCCGTTTCTGATGGTGTGTGATGATTACTAATAATTACTGTGCATTTCACGCCTCCGAAGGGCCCAGATGGGGTCCCAGGGCATCAATACAAAAGGGGGGGGGGGGGGGGGGGCAGCAAAAAACAGGATATGAGAGAGAAAAATGCGAAGAAGCAGAAAGACAGATGAAGAGAAACGGGATAGCGTCTCGACTTAGCCATTTAGAAGTGCTCATTAGTGAAATGAATTGAACCATATGTGTTGGATTCCTAATTAACTGGATGAAAGGAAAGGAAAAAAACAAAAAGAATATACTTCATATATCAAAATAATTAAAAAAAACAAAATTCTTCGTACTTACTATGTCTTTCAGAGTAGCTATTGGAGAAATAATTTGTAAAAATAAGAGATTTTCTGTAGGCAACTATAACAATGTTACTTTGAGAAATGTAAAAACACATAAATAGTGCACAAAATCAACAGCAAAAAAACTAAGGGCTGATTTGCAGTATCTTGACTGATCATTAATTGGGTTCAAGATGTTTAATATCTGCACGAACAGGCAAATGCGTATGGCGGATATGAAAAATCTATAAACCACTGTTAACATGTAAGGTTTTGGTGATAATATGACAAGACAAATAATTTCAGAATTTTTCCCACCTTAAATGTTCCCCTGCACAATTTCACTGGAAAAAAAAAAAAATCTTTTAGAGGGGGAGATTAAAAAACTAACAATAAGCTGGTTGCATAAATATCCACACCCTTTAATTAATACTTTGTTAAAGCAATTTTTTAAATTATTTTATCAGCATTAATCTTTTTTTTTTTTTTAAATTAGGAGTCCGTCAGCATGGCAAATCTTGACCTGGCAATTTTTGCCCACTCTTCCTTACAAATCAGGACATCTCCTGCACACAGCCATCTTAAGGTCACACCACAAATTTTCATATCATTCAGGTCTGAGCTCTACCTGGTCGATTCCAAAATTCTAAGCTTCTTCTGGTGAAGCTGTTCTTTTGATGAATTGGATGTATGCTTTAGGTCATTGTTATGCTGAAAGGGGAAATTCCTCTTCATTGTCACCTTCGTGGCAGAGGTTTTGTGAACGTTTTCTGCTCAAAATGACTTATGTTTGGAACTGTTCAGAATTCTCTCCACCTTGACTAAAACCCTAGTTTCAGCTAAAGAAAAAAAGCTCCAAAAGCATGATGCTGCTACCTCCATACTTCACCATGGGGATGGTATCCTTTTGGTTATGAAATGATTTATTCTGATCTTGTTTTTTAACATCACAAAAACCAGGCATGGTAACAGGTGTGTGGAGGCTTTTTATATCCACTGTAAATTAAAAAGAGAAACCCTGAGTCATCTTGGGTCTGTGTGGTACTTTAGCCAGTGCAGGTGAAATACAGTATCTTATAGTTGTATTCATGCCCTCCACAAAGATTTGGATGGATATAAGAGCTCAGGCTGCCACTGATATGGTGTACTATGGAAGAGTACTGTATATGAATATTGTTGCGGATTGTACACGTGTGTGCTCTAGGTATGCGTGTGCGTGTGCGTGTGCATGTGTATTTATGTGTGTGTGCGCAAGGCTCGAATTGCTGTGCAGCACTGAGACCTGCAGCCATGAACTGGAAAGTACAGATCAACAACACTACATCTCTCTAAATGCAGCAGTCAAGATTTCTTTTTCCTCCAACTTTTAGTGTTCATTGTACCTGAAGCTCCATGTCATCCCTCCTCACACGCTCATATTAACCTGCACAACAAAAGGAGGGGTTGTTCTTTTGCTCTTTCTGGGGGCCCCTAGTGAAGACGACAAGGTCTTCGCCTGGTCAAGGTGAGCTCAAATGAAACTCACTGACTGGCAGGGCTCTACGTGCAGCACAAAAGCCATCTGAATGTATATGCGTGGGGAGGGAAAGGGGTTGGTTCGAGAAGCTGAGGACTGTCCTGTTTAATAGAAACAAATTGCTCTCCACTTTTCAGTGACACAGATAGCAGACCATTTGTGCATACTGGTCTTTGTTGGAAACAACAGAAAGGAAATGTACTCATCCTGGCTGGGGATAAAGTTCGGGGCTTTCTTTGTTAAAAGCAAGTTACCATAGTCTCCGTGCCCACCCCCTTGAGCAAGCACAACGGTTAAATAGTTCAGGTGCCTGCTACACTCTGTGAGATTAAAGGTCCCTCAGCTGGGTTTGAAGGGAAGGGAGGGGGGATGTGAGGAGGGCGCTGTGAAGTTGTAGGACCATGGGGGCATGAATAGACATCTTGTGCATGCTCACAGAGGCGAAACACTTTGGACCAGCCGGCCGGCCACTCTCTACACCAAGAACTTGAAAGAGAGTCTGTAGGGTGGGTTGGAAAGTAGGGGGGGGACTCAACCTCACCCCTTTGCTCACTTTGTATCTTCACCTACATTTTACCCAGGTTAGTGGAAAGCTGTACATTTGTTTCTAACAAGGACTAGAGCAGGTGGGCAGTGGATAGGATCTCAAAGGCCTTTTTATTAGCTGGAAACACATACTGTTGCCTCTATGGAACATAGACCTAAAGAAATTGAAGACAATGCACACAGGACATGAGGGAGGGGTCCCTGTAACTGTGCGCCAATGTGCACCTGTGCGCCCCATTCACTTACACAGAGCACCACTGGATTCTGGGCTCGGAGAAGAGTGGGGTGAACCCCTGAGGACTTGGAACAAAGGGTGACTGACATCTGACATAGTAGGTTTAACTTACGCATCGATTATTGACTGGCAGTTGTGTGTTTGATTCTTTTAAAATACACAACCATGCTCAGAGACTGCTCATTGGAGATATTCTGTTTTGCTGAACAGAATCGAATCTACTCACATTATGTCTTCTAACGGCATGTCACCAGCCATTTATTAAGCTCAAATGATGATATGTACTGTCAGGCTCCATCTTTACTCTTCCCACTGTCTCACTCATGCTATTATTTTCTCCCTGCTGTCTCACAGACCAAACAAAGATTGGTCAAGTGGAGATGTAGAACAGAGTCTGAGCATGTCTGACTTTCCACAAACAAACTCAACTTTCAAAGCATGGGGTCAAGTACAAGAGCCAAAGGTGAAGGCTGCCCCACAGGATTAAATTCCAGTCTGTGGGGAAATTTAGTGAGCGTGCACAGGCACTGAAAGTAGCTTAATCCCAAACAATATACTATCTTTTATTAAACTACATATTTTAATTTAGTAAATATACAGACATTTTGTTGTTACTATGTTGTCCCTCCTTAACTGTTTAGTTTGACCCATTTAATTTCATATAGATAAACTCTTCACCTGGTACCATTCACCAAATCCAGTAACAATTAAATGCTCAAGTACCTCCTTTTGGATAACTTTGTCACATCACAAGATTGCTAGAAGTTCAGGATGTTGTGTCACATTGCAGAACAAACAACATGCCTCCATCTGTGCCACACTGCAGCACTGCTTAAAGAAACTGATACTCCTGTGACTACTTTAGCTGCTGATTGTGTTACCTTCACAATTTGGTTTCCCCTCCTTCCTGTTTTTTATTCTTGAAATGCCCGATAAAAGTATCCCCACTGTGGCATTCCACCTGGATATGGCAGTGGGCTGAGGTCAGCATTAATATGCAGGCCCATGGGATATCTAGACAATACTACGGTCTTAAAAAGCATTGGAGGTAATAGTAATTACATGTTGAAATAAAGAATAACAAATCAGGATAACTCTTAAGTATGATAAACATACATAACAAATGAAATCACACAAGTTGCCAAATTTTATATTATTATTACAACAGATGACAACATTATTTGGAATTTCTGATAGTGACAAAATATATTTTTCCCAAATCTAGAGCATTACGTGTAAAGAGTACTACCCTTGAGTAATAGTACAGTACTTCTACAAAACCTTACTCAAGTTAAAGTCTAGTACTGAGTCTAACAATATATTTATATACAGGTCTGTTAAAATGTACTGTGAATAAGTGCTTGGGATTATATAATGTGAACATAAAATTGTTAAATTTTATTGAATGTTTCATTCAATGATGATCTAACAAGTGGAACAACATCATGCCAGAGAGATCTTAGTCCAAACTTTCAATAAACTCAACGTGTTTTAAACAGGATTTGCAATCCGTCCATGTCACTGACGATCATATATACGACAGCCTTCATGTGTGTGGCATCAAACAGCACAATACTCAGGCCATTAAACACATGACCCTGAGTAAATAAAACCACCTGGTGACACGGCGGTAGGTGCAAAAAGCAATGTACAGGAATGAAATCACTGCCATCCTGCTGCAAAGAGCAGAGCACAGTTTTACACACTGCAGAGCACATACACAACAACACAGTAGATGGACTCACCTGTTTCAACATCAGATTGTGAGCCTTGTCTTCCTTTAATCTGCTCGTGGCTAAAAAAAAACCCCCACTGATGATCAAACGTATTTGCCAAGTGGTAGAAATATGAATTTTGATAATATGGCAGTGTTAGGTTAACTGCTTATTTTCACCCAAATTACAGTATAATATATTGTTAAAATATTGTGATTTCTACATCTGTACATTAGCAGTTAGATTGCTGAGATAGCTATCTGTCCCTTGTACAAGAGAGATGAAGTAAACTTCCTTTGTAGCATTCCCACATTTTCAAATTTAGAGCATAGAAAATTAAGCAGCAAACATCTAAATGCTATCAAATTTTTCACTGGGACTATCACAGTTCATAAAAAAATTCAAAAGAATTCATAAAATCAAAAGATTCCAATGTTTCAAAATGATGCTATCAAATAAAACAATAAAGAATCATTTAAATGCAGGCCTGGGATAGTTACTGGGATATACAGATAAAAAGCAGCAACACTTGCTATAGAAATCAAAATTAAAATTGGCTTTAGTTCATCTGAGCTACCAGAGGTTCATGATCAACAGAATTCCAGTGACGATTCTCAAAATTATCTGTATATTTATGTATGCATTTTTAATTACAGAAGTGCAACATACTCTCCAAAGTGAAGATGCTGAAGACAGAATTTAAGCGTGCTTTAGATATTTTTTAAGCAAATATTTCAACAAAATGATTAAGTATAGTCGGCCTGTTGTGAATGTGCAGAGATTTCTTGCAGTGTCTAAATTTAAATACGTTAAGTGTGCTTCCCTTTGTAACTTTTTTGCATTGACACTTCTTAATTCAGAGGCAATGAGATTCATTAGAAAAAAAAATGTTGTTTTTTTTTATCACTGTCTCATGGTCGCTGCTATGGATAATCAAAATACAAACAAAATTTAAAGATCTAATCAAATTGGCATATGCCAATGAAATAATTACATTATATAATCTGAAATGTTTTCATTAATACTGTATATGCAGTGACTAATTTTCTATATAACAGAAAATCATAAGTCTGACATGTTGTGACATTGAGTCCATGTTTTTCTTACTCTCAATACAATAACACGTATTCATGTGCAGAAACTGTGGTTATAGATGTCAGCAGACAGTAACATATTTCTTCTCTCCCTCTAAATTCAGTTTCATTCTGTGCGGGGGGAGGCGTGGGCAATTTATCTGTCATGGTTTCCAGAAGAGGCGACTCACTTTGCCCCCCTCTGTCCCATTATACTGACAGCAGTCTTATTAGCCACAAGGGAAACCAGCAGCCACATGAATTTGGCCACTGTTCACTTCTGGGGCCAGGGCAAGCCTTCTTTCACAATAGCGCCAATGATGATAAGATTTTCTTTTCAGTTATTAATTTGATAAATATATTAATTATGACCTGGGGATGACAGTCCAATCAGATTGTCAGGCGCCCAGTCGAGGGCCCCCACCCCCCACTTTGTTGATAAGTTCTCTCAGGTTTCTAGAGCTGTCATCCAGTGGGCTTGGGCTTCTTATCAGCAAAGGGCCCATTCTAGGGATAATTTCCTGTGTGTCATAATTAAATGGTGGCTCTCTGATGGAAACGACTACCCTCTTACAGCAAAGAACCCCATTACTTTTATTTCTGTCTGGTTAAGTAGGTAAGTAGTAGGTTAAGATCCACAACAAACCAAGCACTGGGTGCTTGTTACTAATGCTGAGAGAGCTATCTAACTGAAAAAAAAAAAAAATCTATTCTACCCTTTGGCTCAATGTACTGTATCTCTGTGGTTTGCCCTCTTTTTTCATTCAGTAGCAAGCTGCATTTGTGTTTCATTCATCCACAGATCCCTTTTTTGAGTCACTTCTTTCTTTTGAGATTCTTTTGAGACTAGGGGCAGAAACTATAAATCCCTTTGCGTCACTCGTCTCAACTTGTTTACAAAAATTCATTAATGAAAATTCTTTGCATTTGAGCGTTGTCTAATCTAAGTACTTATTTACAGTGCACCGTGTTTCTTATTATTGCTGATACAAATCACTATGGATGCAGGATGCAGAGAGAAAGACAGCAAAAGCTAGGAAGCAGAGGAGAGACGGGAAATGACAGGACGTTTTCAATCATTTCAATTTGTAGTAAAGGAAAAACTCTGTACAGCCAGTCTGCTGGGGAATTGAACTAGCTGACCCAGAAACATTATTTCATTCTCAGCTGAAATGAGCCAGTCTACACATCCTGCTAACAGAGAGGAGGGCAAACACAGGGTAACAGTGGACTGACTTCAGGGGCATGCGATATGACAATAGTAGATTATGAGCGATTCAAATGTCTCTGTGATCCACCATTACAGACTGACCATTTCCATCCTGCTGCAGTGTTTTTCTATCAGATGCAGCTCTAGGGCTCATATGCGTGCATCCAAAGTTGTTATGTCAATCAGTCTACTTTGACACAGTAGTAAAAGAGTAACAGCAGGGACTTTTGTGAATTTCTTTGCCTCCCAACATGCAACACAGAGTACTGAACATTCTGGAAAAGGTGTCTGTCTGACTGGACAAGTCAGCACTGGAAAGAGGTGACTTATGCACTGATATTTTACCTGGACACAGACCACGATACCCTTAAAAGCTGTGGAAAATGAGGCTCTCGGCTCTCAAAAGGCTGCTCAAAAAAGTTAGAATATTGTGATTTTTTAAATTATTTAAGAGAATGAACATTTAATATATTCCATACTTATTACATGTGAACTAAAATGACGTTAAAAGTAAAAAACATTTTACTATTTTAATAATGATAATTAAAAATGAAATAAAAACACCTCTCAAAATATCAGAATATTTATTTCACTGTAACCGCTTAAGCCATCATCAAAATGAAAACAAATAAAGGCTTGAAATATTTAATTGTGCATATAATTAATATAAAATATATGAAAGTTAAAATGTTTGAAATTTAATTATGAGATAAATGAACTTTTTCCATGATATAGACATTTTTTTCATTAGCACACGGCCTGAGGGATGAGTGAGTAAATAAGGTAAGGTGAGTGGCAGGAGGGTAGAGGAGGCAAACCTCTGGAGCATGCTGAGACTAATGGAAAAGGAAGGGGGAAGAGGCATTAGGAGAGCAATGCACGTCAGTTAAAATATTTGATACAAAATATTCTTGTGGTCCAAAACATGAAAACCACTCGCCGCCACGAGGTTTCTTCAAAAAAACCAGGCAACTATAAAGCATTCCTGACACACATGTTGGCAGCAGGTATGAAAGGCCGTGTAGCGTGTGACATGGAGGCTTGCATGTAAAGTAACCCTTTGCATGATCTCCCCTTGTGCCACGAGGCCTTGTCTGACAGCTGTCTGGACTTAAAAAAAAGGGCGATAACTTAATTTCTACTCATGTCAACACTACTGCAAAAGCCAAGAGGAAACAAAGGCCTATTGTATATCTGTCACATCATCCTGCATTTTGTGGACCCAAGAATGAAAAATATTTAAGTGGCTTTGATGTCCTGGATCTTGTTGAACCAATTGTTGGAAAGCATTTGCATCCTGCTTTCATTGATGCTCATCTCTGTGTCTCCTTATCCTTTTATCTTAGCATGTAAATCAAAAATTCAAAAATGTAGGTGCGCTTGTGTCTTGTGTGCGCGTTTAGCTGTATGTGGGGCGAACTGTACTCAGCCAGCAATAGTGCCGCATACTCCGGCTAAACCAAACAAGTGCAGGGTTTATGCTGGAACAGTCCTGAGCTTGAGGGCGTTGACAGCACCTTCTATCTGCCAATCTCCCTGTGGATATTGTTGCACTACTGGCAGACAGACAGCCAGGGCTTTTAGGTGGACAGATCCCCTCTGTCAGCAGGTTATCATTTCCAATTAAACCCTTTCATCTGAACATACAGTCAACCCCCTGGCAAGGCAAAAAATGAACCGAATAAGACATTATTATTCTGTTTCAACAGGTCCCCATTTCTGCAACCTCCGCCCTGCAACTGGAGGGGTTGGGCAATCTATTAAAGCATTACGGTTCTAGATTCTTCAGCTATCTTGATCCAAATAGTTCAAAACTTCAGCCGCCTGTGGTGGTCACGTTCGGTTTAGAGATAAACTCTCAAAACTGCCTCGGATTGACACGCCGGCATGTCCTCTCTAAGATGTGTACCATTACAAGGGGCTTTTTGTCTAGCCTTGTTCTGTCAGGACGACACACTGTGGACAGGGCTGTTCCCATCCACCATGCAGGAGACACGAAGGAATGCTTGGGGAGCTCAGGGCCTGTCTATTGAAAAAGGCCTCACAACGTCTCATTTCCTTTAATAAGATGGCCTCTAAGGCATCCGGATGAACCAACTAAATACAGATTAACCCTCAGCATAATCAGTAGCCGATCAATCAACATGACTGACTCACTCCTGAGTATGTGTGTGTAATCAAACTTATACACACGGTAGGCACCGTATAAGACTTTTTTTTTTTAAAAATGTAATACTTTATTAAGTCGTTTCATTTCATTGATAGGTTTCTTGAGATATTTTCAAGTTCAGCATTCTGACACAATATTTTTATAGGTTTTTTTTTACCCCCGAAGTGCATAAAATAACACAGATCACAAAACATGTAATAATTGCTCACAAAAGACTACAAGCAGTTGTTACTATTCACAATGTATTTACGTATACATGCATTAGGTATGCTTATATATCTACACTTCCCCTAAAAACTTGGGCTTTGATGTTTCATTATAGTGGCATGCCTGCTACTGTTCCCACAAAATTCTAAAATTATATTGCAGTTTCAAATCTTAAAACGTATAAGACTTTAGAAAATCTGTTTGGATTATAAATTGATATTTTAAAAGGCATTCTGTGTTTTGTTCCGTTTCAGTAAAAGAAATCACTCTTAATTTTTCCAAGCACACACAGAGACTAGAAGAGTACTACTTAAAGAGCATATTGCCTGAAATTGCACTGGATTTTGACTGGCTTTTTGAGTAAAATGGCTGCATTTCTGCATTTGTTTGTGCAAAAACACAGATTTACTTAAATATTATCTTTGAAAAAAAAATGTTGCTTTTGACCTTCAAAACTGCAAGTGGTTGGTCTGTTGGCAAAAGCAGGTAAAAGCATGCTTCCACAGCCTCAGGGCAAAACAGCCTGCCATGCAACTTAGCTAAAACCGAAACACTTACATGCAGATCCTGGCCAACTGCTCTGGCATGTGAGTTTGTTTTGCGCCTCATCTCGGTTTACAAAGAAGGGTTTTAGGTGCAATTCAATTCACAATTTCCTCTTTCGCTCTGCTGTAAGTCATCCTCTCCAAAACGCAGCCCCTCTCACCCACAACAACTTCCTGCTCAGAGACACAACAGTGTATGCTATCAAAGCAGTCAAGGATTCAGATAAGTGCAGAATTAGAATCAATTTCAGATTGACTCCATTTCAACCGGCTTAATCTGCTTTAATCTGACAATAGTATTTTTTTTTTATTCAGGGCAGGGGTAGGGTTTCTCAGTGGTCACAGGTAGAGGTTGTGCATTTGAGAATTAAAATGATGTACAACATAATCGTAGGAGAGAAAGGAAAAGAACATAAAAATAGTAAAAAGTGTTGTGGAAGGAACCACTGAAAAGAAATAAAGGAGGAATGAGGAAAGGGGGGGAAGGGTTAGTGTTATAAGGGCAGCTGCGCCTGCGGTAACGAAACACCGTCAGAACTACGAGGATAATCCTCTTGGTTTCAATGGTTTTGAAATGCTATGAAAGATTAAGCAAACAGTGTATTTGATTAATGGTAAAAGAAGTCAACTGGCCAAGGAGAGCGAAGTAACACACAATGCTCCTTTTATATGCTTGGTGGTGCTGAGAGCAGAGATGGACAAAGGGATGTCGGCATGGACATGATTTTGTACATATACCTCACTGGGAGTGAGCGCAGTCTCACACGTTTTCAAGATTTGGAAACTTGAATTAGCATGAGGAAGTACTAGTACGTGACCCTCTGAGAAGCTCAAGTAGATTAGGAAACGGACAGCGAGTGATTATAGTACCCTTCCAAGTTTGATGACAAGTTTAATGCAGTGTTAAATGCTTTACTTACCCGTCACTGAAGTTTTGAACCTGACTTTTGATATTTTGAATCTCTACAAACCTCTGACCATCCCTCTTTGTTTCCTGTTACCAGGTAAAGGTCAGCTAGCCCAGGTGCTTGCCCTCCACTTGACTCCTTTCCAGCAGACTGTGGATGAAGAAGATTTTGCAGTGACCCATTCTAACCGTGTGTCATCTATGCATGATCAAATCCCTCCAAAACAGCTTAGCTGGGCTGAGCCAAGGCCTCGGGTCTCGGGCATTAGTCATATGGAAGGTAGAATGCTGGATGGGGGGGGTAGACCTGACTGAGAAGTATTTTAAAAAGTTTGACCCTTTTTTTTATTTTTTGTAAATCTGTGAGGTCTTCAGAAATGTTGTCATGACTACCCTCGGTTTAAATTTAAGATTTGCTTCTGAGATTCAGTATCATATATCCTCTGGCAAAAGTCAAACCAAGGAAGGCACCAATAAATTTTGGAACATTTTGAAAATCCTGAAAACATTTAGTGCCGATATTTTAATGATCAATACAAATGCTTTTGATGTTAAGATCTGTTAAGTCAGGACAGATTGTGGCAATATTTTCAAGGTATAATTGGGGTTATGCAACAAAAAGTCTCAGTTACTATAAGAAGTCTAGTCTCCTTGTTGAAAATGCCCACATACTAAACTGCAATATTCGGATTATTAAAAATGGAGGCAA
Source organism: Mola mola (assembly GCA_001698575.1). NCBI lineage: Eukaryota > Metazoa > Chordata > Actinopteri > Tetraodontiformes > Molidae > Mola > Mola mola. The sequence goes on from KV751325.1 coordinate 8,045,248, forward strand.
CTCCTTGTGATACTGGGCCTACAAAAAATTCCACATGCAGTCAGACACAAAAATAAATAGAAATAGAAAAAAAGATCAGTATAAAAATAATGAAATATGAAATCAGTTGACAAATTTACTATCACCAATAATAGTCTGTTACCCTTTATACTAAGTCATGTTTCATTCATCAATTTCTATTACTTCTTTTGATTCATATTTGTTATCCAATCTCAATAACATCCTATGCACACACTTATTAACTTCCTTACGAGGTCTCCCTTAAATGTCGCCTGTTTAAGAATGAAAGGGGGTAATTGCTAAAAACAGTAAACAAAGTGGTTTGTTGGTACTCTTGAACTCGACCCGCGGCACATTCTTGCCTGGCTGGCTATGGGATCAGAAGGAAGATATAGCCATGACAGGAACTAAGTTTCTCAAGCTTGCTTATTGACTTCAACACAACTGATTTCCGTATTACCTCCGTTTCAAAGAAATGATTCATATTATGGGAAATGCAGCTTCTTCATGACTCATATGCAAAGATTCAACAGTTGAACTCAACATGCTTCATGATACCAGAGAAGCCATGATGGCTACTAATCCGCTGTCCATAGCCAGAGGCAGCAGAAGGCAGCATAAGCTCTCCTGTCCTCCCTGCTATCACCTGCCTATTTACTGCCATGCCAACCCTACGGCGCTTTCAGTCACTCTCCTTCTCTTTCTCCTTTCCTCTCTCTCCATCCACTAATCCTCTTTAAGGACATTACCTGCTAATATATCCAGTCAGATGGTATAAAAGCCCAGCTATCTCTTTACTGCCATCGGCAGTATGCTAAACAGGCCATTAATGGAGGAAGGCAAATGGGGGATATCATGGTTTTCACCCCAAATACCATTCAGATCCTGGTCCATCTTAGCGTCTGTCTGAGGCTCGGCATGTTTTGGTTCACAAGGAGCTGAGGGAGAGGAAGGGGCTGGTGGCAAAGCGGTTTTGGCCTTGTCCAAGAAGATCAAATGTGTTCTGTGTCAACTGTGAGCAGTGTGTATAAAGCACATATGGTGCCAGGGAATCGTTACATTTCCACTAACGCTAACTTCTTTTGGCCTAAGCCGCATGCGGAGGCCATGCTGGTGCCCCCAAAAGGCAGAGACTGGTAATTCAAATACCATTTTAAAATGATGTTGACAAATGTGCGCAATCTGCATCGAGCCTATGTCGAGTCCGTGATTTAACGTATATAAAAAAGGGACAAATGGGGTAAAACATTTGAGAATGTTTTAAACTTTTACACTGAACTTCTTTCACTTTCTCACAAAATATCCACATCCTACATTTTATATTAAATATGCATTTTAAAAAGCATATCAAACCTACAGCATTGCACTTAGAGAGATGGGATGATCTCCTGTTAAAGCTTTATCTAGACTATCATCACGTCATGTCATGCAACAGCACAATTTATCTAGAGGTGTTGAGAGCATACAATTATTATCTGCATTGTTAATTTACATACATTTCACTCAACTAAAAATGCACTTAGATACAAAATAATGTGTCTGCACCATAGGCCTGCTTCCCCAAATGAAGCCACTAAACATTAATGTCAAACCAACAATACACTCCAATAGTTTATATGGATTTTGCATGCAGTGCAACATACAGTGGCCTTCCTCTGTTTTGCCTCACCACAGCTAATTAATAGCACAAAACTGAGGCAGTTAAACACATGGAAAAAAATCCTTGTGGTGACAGTGCAGTAGATGCATAAAGCAATATACAGAAATTACATAACTGACTTCCTGCTGCAAAACCGCACCGCACAGTTTTACTGTATAGCACAAAAACAAATGGACGCACTCACCTGTCTGAGTCAATATGGGAGCGTTGTCCACTTTCAGTCTGCTCCTGGCTCAACTTCTGCTGGATCATTCTCAATGTCTATTTACCAGTCAACTGTCCCACAATAGCCGGTCCATTTAGACTCTGTGCTCATCAGGCGTTCAGTATTTTGAGCTGAAAGACGCTGTCCTGTCTTCACACACCTGGCTGAGGGTAGAAGTTCATAAGAATTGTAGCCAATGGGTAGAAATCACTCCTGAGAATCCATCATGACCTTTCAGTTTTTAGCCGAACCACCTCTTTGGTCTGTTAATGACATAGTATTTTGTTGCGTTTGATATGTGTCACTTAGTTTACAGGAGTGTAAGGTGTATTAAATAGTAGATTGATTGATTAGTAATAGGTTGATTGATTGATATATAGTTTGTAATAGATTGATCTAACTGTGGACACTCTTTAACTGCACTGAAGGGCGAATTTGGAGCGTTATTGTTCAAGTAATGAATTCACCTTGTAATTTAGTAAAATACAGTACTTGTTAGATATAAAGTACTTACTTTAGGTACTACTCCTAAAGTTATTATATTACACCTCACTTTAATTTGAGAGTAAAATGACTGAAATGGTGTCTTATCCAAATCCAAGACACCACTTATTTGACCTAGAACTTCCTTAGAGATCAGTAAAGATAACCAAACGGACAAGCGGTTGTTCTCTGCGCACAGCAGGTTAACTTGCCGACCCCCACAGCCAACAAAGTTCAGTTGTGGGCTTGGCCTCGAGGCAGGGCAGCTGTTCAGTTCCCTGCTAATAGAGTGCCACTGACATCGCGATAATGACACGGCACTAACGAGTGCTGACAGCTCCGACAGCACGTCAAAAACCCTCTTTCGGTCTATGCAGGATAAGCACCGTAACGGAACCTGAGGCGCGCCAGCAAATAGATTCCCCCCGTCACTTCTTCTTCCTGTTACTTGATAATACGAAACATTTAATAACTTTTTTTTTTATTTTTTTTTATTTTTTTTTGCGAGTGATCGCACATGAAGCTAAATCTGTTCAATCATGAAATTAGCAAACTTGAATTTTGGTTGAATAGAATTGTGTAGCACTACATTTTTTAACCTTATCAAAAACAATTTAAATTGGAATTCAATACTTATTATCTATTATCACTAGTAGTAATAATAACATCATGTCATACAATATGCCGCCTTAAAGCAACCGTTCAGTCAGTCAATGCTTTCATATTTTCCTATTCATTTTCCTATCCACTAGAGGGAAGCCCTGCATTGAAAGTGGATTAGTTGCAAGACGACCTGGCATTAAAAGGAGATTATGCACTATACAATATTTCATTACGGCCTATGTCTAATTTAAATACAATCAATAACCTGTGATAATGTTTCCCATATATGTATATTTATATATAAAGAGTATATATTTTTTATTATTTGTTTATTTACAATATCAGCAATTATGAAGGTATTTTGGAAAAATGTGAGAATCACTTCTTCCTCCTCATCCCCTACCATACCTGTGCTCAAACAGCTGTATACGAGTGAAATGAATTGCAGCAGGAGCAAGTCCTGACTTTCAAGGAGGATCAGGGCACGTACAGATTACCACATCCATCCACCCCCACTTCAGACAGACTTGATGTGATGATTGGTGCGACTGCTGCTGCGTGGCTTCTCGTCGCAGTGAGGAGACAAAGAAACAGGACAGATCCCCCTTTTTTATTATTAGCCACGAGGGGTGTAGTGACCTCCTTCACGTCACGCTGAGGCCTTTAATAAAACAAAGATTTTCAGTAAGCTAGGTTGAGTCAGTGAGCCTCCGAATTCGGCTACTGCCTCTGTGGCAAAGGGTTTATGGTAATGTTTAAAGAAGAGTAGAATTTTGACCCTTTTTATGAACCAGCTATAATTGGACAAGTTACATTAGGTTTTTGAGCAGCATGATTCCTCTTTCCCCCTCAACCATTACTTTTAATGGTGTGCACACTTGAAATCATCACCCCACATCAGTAAGTTGAGACAATTTTCTCTCCAAAACTGTAGAACCAAGCCTCAACGAGCCTCAGCCTCAGCCTCATCATGGTGATGACACCCTCTAATCAGAAATTTCACCTCCTTTCAGGAGCGCAGCCAGCTCATCCAGGAAAGGAAAGGTTGAGTTGTTACTTTAATCCTTTACAATAAAACAATATTTTAAGAATAATATCTCTTCAAATCAATAAAACACCATTTCTTTCATCTACCAGAAAGTATATGTAATGGTACTATTTGCTATAGAAATGTTTTCATTTGATTTGTTAAAACCGTTTTTTTTACAAATGCTTTGGGTGCTAATAGTTGTATTTGACCTTCATGGACATGAATTTTTAACTTTTGACATAAAAGAAACATTGCCTCCAGAGATTAAAATGCAAAATCATACTTGCATGCTTATGATTTAGCCGTCTGAGTCACCAAACCAGGGTATGAATCACGGAGCAAGCAGAGTGGCTGTGCGTGTGGATCTGATTCTCTCTCTCTACAGAAGTGAGATGGCTGTCCAAGCACAAGCAAAGAATAATATGAAAAGACAGGCTCTGAAATCGTGCATGAGCCAGTTGAGGCTGCAGCCAGGCGTGTTATTCAGCCAGGGGCACTGTAGTCATCTACTGGTAGCACGGCTCTGCCATATGCGTGCTGTATACTATTTGTTTTAGTATGTTCCCGAGGATGTTTTTTTTTTTTTGTTTGTTTTGTTTTTTTCCTTGTGGAGCAAATTCTTAAGATTTCTACCATCTACAAGAACCAACAATGAGGATGAAGCCATTTAGCCTCAGAAATAGCAGCCACATACACAAACGTTTAAAGACAAACCACATACAGTATGCAGAGTACATGAAGGTCCTGACATGTGCCATCACAGTCTCTCATTAAAACTCCCACTCCCCGCTTCATTAAAAAAAAAAAAAAAAGAAAAAAAAGTGGTTACTGTCATGCTCGTGTACAGTAATGTCACACTCATTACCAGAGGAAGCACATCAAAGCAGATGGGTGAGCCTGATTAACTGAGCTTGGAATGGCTGCAAGAATTTATGTAGCCAAGACACAGGCAGCCATCTGAGTCCCAGTCAACAGAAAACCCTCAGCCGGCTCTCTAGTAGACTCAAGATGAAAGTGGTGTTCATCTGACGAAAAAGGGAAAAAACACACACTTCGCTCTGTTTCTTAGTATAGGTGAAAACGAGCAACACTGTCAGAGGGAAGAAGGATAATGATCTGCAAGACTGGGAAAATGTTATTTTCAATGGTCACACAGTAGTCACAATCATGCTCTGGGATAACACCGGTCCTAAATCCACACTGACATTTTTAACATAGAAATATCCTCTTATCTTACCGTAGACACAACCTGTCAATACGTATTGATGAGGCATCAACTGCAGCTGAACAGACAAATCAATATCATGCAAAATCGTAAACAATGTGGGTTACCAGAATGTATAAGTGAGTAATCTTATCTCAAAAGCTGTCTTTAAAAGCCTCCGATAACATTCGACTGGTTGGTATTATGCTTGTAGCCACTGGTTCATGGGAAACTTTTACCTCCCAAATATCATATAGGAGAAATGCAGCTTCACTTTCAGCTTGACCTCGCTGAACTTTCAGTTTTTTTTAAAATGATAAGACAAAAAAGCGCTGCGCTTTTGGATGGGCCCAACGCTACTCATTTTTAGGAATGCACCAATACATTGCCTCAATATTGGTATCATCAAAAATAAAGGTTATTGTTAAATATTACGTCTTCGCTACATCTGCTGTCTTAGACCTAACTACAGCTTTAAATGCTTCCTCACTTATTGCGACTCTCTCTCATTGTTTTGCAGCCTGCTGTCACCACTCTGTGTCCACCACAATTCCAGCGGCAACAGGCAACTTGTGTCAGTGAAAAGCGCAAAATGTAATAGACAGTAAAAGCCTGTTGCGCTCTACTGGAAATGCCACTAAGTGACAGATATAATCAACCACCACAGAGTTTTTTTTCAAAGATTGGATAAGTGCAACTCAGAGCTCAAAGAAGGATCAAAGGTTTAACTTGAGACATATCTCCACATAAATGCTAGTGTGGCTTCATATCTGCTTGATGGATGAAGAAAAAAACGCTGTCTTGCATAGGCCAAATCAAATCTTATGTATATAAGATGATATAATGTCTGACTTTTGCAAAGGCTTATTACCTGCATAAGGAATGTCTTGTCACATCCTGTTATAAATTATACAATATTATTCTCAGCTTTAAGTGCTGCGCATGTATTTACAACCACTTTTACTTAGATTAACCTACATATGGAGTCTTGAGGGACTTTAGGAGGAATTCATATGATATGTGTACCCGTAACATTTCACCTCATTAGCTTTTTAGGGGAATAAGACTTGATGCTGAGTTAAAAAAAAAAAAAAAAACATCCAATGAGTTTACACCATCTGTTCTTTCACTATGAGTAAAAGTAAAAAGGTCTCTCTGTGGAATTAATTAAGAATTGCACTCTTGTCAGTTTGTCATTACTGGTAGGATGGTGAAGACAGTCTGACCACTGTTGTAAGAAATAATCTGCTCTCTCTTATTCTTGTAGTCAGATGGAGGAGAAATTGCTTTCAATTTAACACTATATTTCACATCCATGCATTTTAATTTTCCTCCTGGAACTAAACTGAGAATTTTTTTTTTTTTTCTAAAGAAATAGATTTAACTCTCATCCCATCTGTGTTTATTTAACTTGTCAACAAGCTCAGCTGTGTGGTGATCTCTGACAATGGTAGTTGAGTACATTCTGTATTTGAAGAATAGGTGAAAGTAGAAACTGTTAATGAGATATAACGGCCACAAATCAGAGTTGTTACATGAAAAGGCCCATTCTGTAAGTTAATTCTCTTTATAAGTAAGTTCTGTTTGTGTTGCACTGTAGATCCTCTCCTCCACTGCAGCAAACCCATTCACCAGAATATATGCTGGCGTTGTATATTTATGCAAACCACAGGTAGCTTACATTAAAATAAATCCTTTTCATTGTATGTTGCCCCAAAATTGGCTCAAAAAGTTTAAAGCTGCCGCTTCTGTTTCACCAAACATGGTAGGAAAAACTGGGACGTCTCCTCAAAAGAATATCCGCATCAGTCCCAATGTGCTTCTGACACCACAAAGTCCCAAAAGGTCATTAAAAAATATCAAGTTGCCAGGAGTCTCCTGCTTGGCTCCCGTTTCACACTGGTATCACACCACCACCTACGAGGAACTCAGCACATGCAGTGTGCCTGCTTCACAAATGTCGACATAATAAGTATTAAATGTAACACGTGCACGGCTTGCACGATTGCAGAATGCCGACATTTTGTTCCGGGCTGAGCACAGCCCATTAAATAGATTCCAGGATGTGACAGAAAAATTGACATCGCCTCGTCTCCCATCAGCATGACATCAGCCGCATCGTCCTCTGCCTCTCTGCCCTGGACATGAATCAGACGTGCGTCAATTAATCGTTCCAGTCCACCCGAGAACCAGATCCAAGTTCACAGCATGGCGATCTAGATCGGAGTTGTATAATCTATCCGTTGTTTGCCAGACAATTTACACAATTTCCAGAGAAAAATTTTACATTTCACAATTTTCCCACTTGTTTGAGATGAGAAGCCTCTGTGTCCTCCATGATTAATAAACAGCGATGGATTGTACATTTGGTGTGAGACTGTCTCACACCAAATGTACAATCCATAACTGACTTCTTACACCGGACTGATTACCGCAGATTAAAGACTTTTGCTATGTTATGTTATTTCAGTTCATTTTTCATTTAACTGAAACAGGATTTGAATATGTTGTTCAGTTCAGTGTTATTTTGGTTGTCTTTATGAAACGGGGTTGTATGAGGCATGCTTGAAGCATCGATGTAGCACCGATTTTTAATGACAAGGTTTCTGGGAAGGGCTGCAATCAGAGCCACAGAGCCATGTGGCTGGTTGTTATCAAGAGTGGAATGAACCATCTATCTCAGTGCTGTATTTCAATCGCAATTTATTTTGAGCACTACCCACTTTGGAGACTAAGATTTTTGCAGAAAAATGCACAATCATTTTGTACATTTGCCACTTTAAACATATTTAAGCCCATAAGCATCAATACTTTTACGTAATATGTTGAATAAGAGCATTTGCTGCACTTTATTGATTATTCATTTATGACCTTTTGACCCCCTGCTAGATCTTACCTTTGTGCACGGTAGAAATGACAGCAAACAGACAATTTGACTTGCACACACACAAAACGGATCAAACACTCAGTCACACGCGCACAAACACTAGTTGACAGATATTTTCAAAGTGAGATGGTGACAGATGTTAGGCTGCAAACGGTTGAAGGCAAGTCTCAGTGAAGGGAGATGGAAAATTATGACAATAGGTATTTCATTAATCACCAAAAGGAGATCACAGTGGCAACAGACTAAATATTTAGTAACAAAGAGCTCTTTGGGGGAATTTTGCCATTGCTTTCCCATAGTCCAAAGCAGAGGACTCCAATAAGGGGGACCTTTTAAGGGTATGTACTTTATGTAGTTAGACACTATGTCACATGTTATGTTGTTGTTCAGGCTTTTTAAGGGATCAAGTAACATAATCATAACCCCATGGGTAAGTGAGCACTTCTCCACATCAGAGAATACGCTGACAAACCCCTGCCTGATATTTCAGTAATACGTGTAGAGGAAAACTAATATGTGATTTCACCAAATTATTTATGCTGTGCCTGCAAGAAAATCTCGTTTAAAAGTCCACCACTTTGTCTATCTACTTATCTCAGCATTTTCAGTTTCATATTATTCATCATTAATTCACGGTATGTGAAAAATATGATTTCATATATGTCTTCAGTTACTAACACAGCGCAGTATTCACTGATCAGCCACAACATTGAAAACATTTGTCTGATATTGTATTTGTCCCACTCCCTCACATGCCACAGTTCATGTTCAGGGGACCTCTGAGCGGGTCCAGTCATACCTTTGCACTGGAAGGTGGTGGAACTTTTGGGCACTGTGAGGTGGGGAGTGGGGCTTTATTCCAGCCATGGTTCCGTCGCATCCCACGAGTGCTTGATTGGATTGAGATCTTGGGAGTTCTGAGGCCAGTTCAAAGCACTGGGCTCCTCTTCATGTTCCCTAAACCATACTTGAAATATATTCGTGGTCTAGAGGGTCACTTGGTCTGCAGTCATATTTAGATCGATGGTACCTGTCAAAGCAACATCCACATGAATGCAGAACCCCAAATTTCCCAGCAGATCACTGCATTGTAACGAGATGATCAGTGCTATTATCATTCACTGATCGGTGTATTTCTTCAAATTCTATTTCAAATCAAATAATAAAACATGCATCGATTGTTGTTTGATGTGAACAATGCAAGCCATTAATCAAACACTGAATATTTTATTGACATCCAATAATTTTGTTCAGTGCCTTTTGTCAGGGAAAGCCAGCCCAACACTTGCTAAATATTTTTTTACACAATTATTACAATTATTTACAATTACAAGTACAATTATGTGTTAAAATGACTTCAGCTTCAGCAGCACCTACTGAGGAAACCTTGAAACATTTTGGATGCCTCTAAAGGGCTTGTTCACAAATGTTGTAGATGTCCCTGCTCAACACGATTACCACAACAGAGTATTAGAAATGTGAAACAAAATTAAGAAACCACAACCATTTACCAATTAACATTTGTATGTGCTCTCATTTTAAAAGTGACCCGTGACATTAAACTTGAAATGCTAAATAAAATAAAAGCCTCAAACACAATCTTAGTTGAATTTTGAAATGATTTTTTGATATAAAAAACAGCATAGCACCAGCAGTCGGACAAACTGGTCCACATTCATGAGTGATGGTGAATGTGTAAAAGAAGTATAATACAGTGCTTTAGACGGCAGATTTATCCACTGGAGAGTGGAAGATGGTGATGATGATGATGATGATGTAGCAGCACTTAAAATCCTATTTTGAAGAAATGTTAACTTAAGTGTGATCTCCCAGCAAGGCTGGAGGTGTCCCAGACAGACGCGATGGTATGTGGACCTTTGGATGGACTATTTCAGATGTTCTGCCTCCAAATAAGGTGCTGAGCGCTGCACTGATGGAGGTTCTGGGTCGCAAGCGATCAAAATGATGTCTGAGCTTGGGGTTCAACTTTGCTGCTGAGGAGTGATCAAGGCGGTGCCGACGAGAGTCAGTCTCGCTAGTCACTGCTTATTTCTGAATTACACTGTCCGATTTCACTATCTAATTGGTCTACTTTGTCCTATTTGCGCAAACCATCCCGTTACCAACACCGCAGTGATGCTCAGGACATCAGCCTCACTGCCACCCAATCGTGCGTTGTGCTTCTATTTTCTCTCCAAAGAGCTATTTTTAACAGGGACGCGCTGTGACGGAGAAGACATTAGAAGGAGTTGGGGAGAGCGACAGCTTGGAGTCCTGTGATGCCGTTTTGCAAAGCTGGCCTCATGTCAGTGCGCAATTGCGCAGCCAGTTGAGCCGTGAGGCCGCTGGCATGACGGGAGGTTTGAAAAGTACCGCAGCGCCTCACGACAACGAGCCTCTTCGTGCTCTCACGTTTCCGCGTCACGGTCAGGTGAGTTTTCCGCGTGGATCCCCGTGGAGGCAGGTGGTGGAAGACGTTCAGTAAGCATGGGAGCGCCTTGCACATGGCGTGACTGCGCGACCGGGGACGGACGCGTGGAAAGTCTGGATATCTGAGAGGAAGCACGATGGACGCCGCGGATGTCGTTGCCTCCGTGCTCGTTTTGGGGATTATTATCGTGTCGCTGCTATCCAACGTGGTGGTGCTGATCTGCTTTGTGTACAACCCGGAGATCCGCAAACAGGTACCCGGTCTTTTTATTCTCAACTTGACGTTCTGCAACCTGTTGCTAAGCGTGTCCAACATGCCACTAACTCTGGCCGGCGTCATCACCACCGGCCACCCCGGAGGCAGCGGTGTCTGTCAAATTGTGGGCTTCCTCGACACTTTTCTCACCACAAACTCCATGCTCAGCATGGCAGCTCTCAGCATCGATAGATGGGTGGCGGTGGTGTTCCCTCTGAGCTACCACTCAAGAATCCGGCACCGGGACGCGGTGATGGCGCTGGGATATACGTGGATACACTCACTTTGCTTCTCCACCGTGGCCACCTGTCGCTCCTGGGTCGGGTACCATCACCTTTACGCATCGTGCACTCTCTGCAATGTCAGGGCGAAGGGAGCCGGGATACAGTTTCTCGTTTTTACCGTGGCTTTGCACTCCCTCACCTTCCTCCTCACGCTGGTCGTGTTGTGCGTAACGTATCTCAAAGTGTTGAAAGTTGCGAGGTTTCACTGTAAACGCATCGACGTGATAACCATGCAGACGTTGGTGCTGCTTGTGGACATTCACCCAAGGTAAACAAACAACAATTAGAGATGCATGCAGTCTTTAGATAAGTGTCTTTGTGTTGACCCGAAATGATTGTATCTGTTTTGTTTGGTGCCATTTTGCCTATTCTAGTATATTCGAAGCATGATGACAATCAGAACATGTCCTTGTTATGTTAAGACGTCCTCTGTACGCAAGACACACAAAAAAGGACTGTGCCAGCTATCGCTTTGGAACTGATTGTAGTGGATTGAATGGTGATTCCACGAGTTGATGGACAGAAAAGTATCCAAATTGGAAGTTCATTCATTCAAATTTAAAAAAAAAAACAAAACTGTCTTCTAATGTGACATAAACAGTATACGCATCTTTCGGGGATTTAAAATGCTTTGCCGATGACTGGAACTTGATGTTCACATCATCATGTCTCATGAAGACACAAGGTCTTCTTCACGATTTCAGATTCACCATTTTCTGTCCATCCTGTCAAATCATCAGGCTTTGAATGGCAATCTAGTGACATGATTACATGGTAACAACATGGTAAAACTAGATGCAGTCATCTTTGAGATGACAGCATCTAGTTTGTTCACGTTTACCCCAAGTGTTTTCTGTGTGGACCGTTTCATTGTACCTGCATGCCTCTGATAATGCCTCCTGGGCATAATGGTACCTGTGTCCTTTGGCAGTGTGCGCCGGAAATGTCTGGATGAGCAGAAGCGGAGGAGGCTGAGGGCCACCAAGAAGATCAGCACGTTCATTGGCACATTTGTGGTGTGTTTTGCCCCATATGTCATTACAAGGTGAGCAAAGGTATATAACAATGTGCAGGGCTCATGTATAAGTCGACTTGACGGAAGAATTCTGGTTTTTTACTTACCTTGTTGTTGCTGTTGATGCATCATACTTGTCTTAATGCCTGAATACAGATGGCAATAATTATTTTCAGTGCTGTCTTGTTATCTGCTAACATTTTAAACATTTTGAGCCGCTTGCATCGGCATACATTATTGGTTCCACACACATTTCTAATCCTTGTCCCTGAGCCTCTGTTACTCGGGGAATGGAATGAGAGGGAAAGTAACAGAGAAAGAGAGATAACAGAGTAGTGTGTGATTGTATTTCTGGCTCTCATTAGAATTAGCCACAGTATTAGTGGTGGCAACCTGTCAGAAGCTGTTAGAATTGTGATAATAGAAAGGAGGCTGTGTGGCAGCGGGACGAGGTGTAAGGAGATCATTCCAATTAAGAAGGCAGATTATAAAAAACAAAGCTGGTGTTGTTGGTTTTCACTTTGTCTTAGCTCTCGATTCATCGATTAATTAGGGCAAAATAAGGTGGCACTGGATTTGCTGTGAAAAGACTTTAAACAGCAAGTCCAGAAGCAGAAAAGATGACAACCATCAACTCACATTCCCCGACACAGTGATGGCATTTCAGTGAAATGAAATGATGACATTTTCATAATATTACAGCATTGGTGACGCATCAACTGAGTTGTCTTCTGCTCCAATTACGCTGATCTAAGAATTGGCTCAACTGCTGCATTTAGCTCTTGGATGGTGTTTTACTTTTTCCTCTCTTTTTCCTTGATTTGAGGTAGAATTGTAGAGCTCTTCTGCCCGGGGCCCATAAGCCCACATTGGGGTGTGCTGTCCAAATGCTTGGCCTACAGCAAGGCAGCAAGTGACCCGTTCGTCTACTCGCTGCTGCGTCACCAGTATAGGACGACCTGCAGCCTTCTGGCTAACAAAGTACTCAAGAGGAGTCCACTTAACTCCTCCTCCATCAGAACGGCAAACAACACAGAGGGGAGCAACGCCAACACAACCAACAACATCCGACCGCCTGTTAACAAGCCTCTTGGTCAATGAGGGTCATCAAGCACAGAGACAATTATCAGCCTGAAGGTTGTGACAGTAATCGAAAAGCTTCTCACTAAATAATTTGTTAGAGTAAGGCTGGCAACATCATATTGAATTCTTATAGTCGACAAAATGCATGAGTTCATCTCAGTCTATGTGAACACAATGTCAGTCGTTCTGACTGTGGACATAAGTGCCAAAATAGGGTATAAATAAATGCTTTTATTTAAATTAAACCCACCTTTTGTACAAGTGTTCCATAAAGGTATCATATGACATAACATAGTTGACTGTTGGCTTTAAGTCACAGGTTGTCATTACATGTTTTTCAGACAACTGATATACTAGGTTGGTAACCGGCCCAAGTAACTGACTCAAAACATCAGTATTTGACTACCTGGGAATAAGACTCAACATCTTACAAATTGCTCCTTTAAATAGGAGTAAAGATTTTGGAGGGGGCTGCTTTCAACAGAATTC
>KV751325.1:8068461-8092287 GCA_001698575.1 Mola mola
TTACATTATTTAAATCCATATAAAATTCATTATCTGGGCATTTGTAATATATGCAGATACCCAAAAGTTACTATCACTATTTCAAATATGTTATAAACTTATAGCTTCATCAGCTATCCAAAGAATAGAAAGAATATATGAATATTAATATATCGCCCTACATATGTATATAAAAAATATGGCAAAATCCCTCTTATATACATTACATTTCAGTATGGGTTGTTCCATAATAAATTCAATATTTAATTCAATAAATTATTTTTATTTACAGCATCATAGTAAAGCCCAAATTTCGGTTTGCCTGCCTCAGCTTTACTTTGTGTTATGTTAGGATGAGTTTCCTCCCGCTGAAATTGAAGTCACAACACACTTCAGCCATGACTGACTGAGTACGATTGAGCCCGAGCAGTTGCAGAGATTAATCTCTATCGTCCATCCTGTATCAGATTCTGCATGTCCCTGCAAGTGTCAAATGAGGTGTGCCACCTTTGATGTGGTGGCCTGTTGTTGCCACTGATGGGCGATCATGAGGAAACAGATGCATTAAACAGAGTCAGGAATTATTTGCAACACATGGTTGGTTCAACCGAGGGGGTCAATGTTAGATTGTTTTCTGTCCTGTGTTAAACTAATATGGTATTGTAAAAATTCCTCTGAAAATGTTATTCAAATAACATTTGTATAAACCGCTTTTAATTTTTGTTCATGCCTATTCACGTAAATAAATATCAGACATATTGGTGTGATAATGTAATGACAGCACACAGAGTGATTTTCTCAAGCTCTGATTCACAGCTGTAACAAATATATTCTGTGTTTGTTCCCAGCTTTTAATAAGGTGTTTCTATGGCTGCAATATTACTTCAAAGTCAAAATTGAGTTCAGCATTGATTTTATTTTATTTGGCAGTTTGTAGAACAACACGCCTGTTCATAATGTCCTACCGCATGGACATGTCGGGCTCTTTCTCCGTGTCCGTGTTCCCAACAGCAACAAGGACTGATGAAGCTGAGGTGGTAAAAGGGGTGTAGAGGCATTGTTTATTGTTGTCATGTCCTCATGTGCCCTACACGGCTTTGGGGCATTGGGTCTGTAAGGTGTCGATGCTGACACCCGAGGTTATACCCGTGGCAACCTTGGTCAGGTGTTCAAACAAGCCTGCAGTGGTCTCTTATTGCTCTAAAGGATGACTTAAACAGGATGTCGATAGCCTTAGCGACGTATAATGAATATAAGGTTGGGTTGGACACACATGGGGGGAGCCTTCTACCATCGGACAATTCCAAATGCTCTTGCTAAAGAGGTGGCAGGATAGCTAACAGGTTTGCCAGATACATTTATGCAGTGTTTTTAGAGAGCAAATACACAATCGTGGTTGGACGTGAGTGATACCCAGATTCCAGTAGAGAGCTACGCCTTTGTTTATTGAACAAGGGTTACAAAGTAACTGTCACGGTTTTACCATTTCCCCACCCCATTAGGAGAGTAGCAGGTCCTGAGTCAATTTACTGTAGTGGAGGAAACAGACGTGAGCACAGAGTCTGACTGATTCTTTGGCCCTAAAGTGACCATATCTGGACTTCTCAGGTAAGCAAAAAAAAATCAGGTAAAATCAGCACAGAATTCATTTTATGTGAGACCCTTCAACTCAAGCTGACACATAATCGCCCTGCAAGTCGTTTACTTTTATCTTATACCGAAGAAACTTGGAATCTGCAAAAATACACTTTTCAAACCATATTTCATATGATACAAACAAAAAACAGACAGACAAATCAATGACTAATATTGCTTGTGCTTTTCGATACTAGCCTTCTATCTTCTGTAATGACTCATTCCAATTAAACTCCTCTGTCCTCTTCAATCTGTCTGTCTGCAGAATAAATTCAATGAAAAGGAACATTTTTATTATTATTACAGTATGTTCCTTCATAATCAGCGACTTTTCAAAAAAATTACCAGATGAATCATGTCAGATATTCTTTCTGATCAGAGCACGTTCGGACTGTCATAATTGGATTAATTGGGATAAAGCTTAGTGCCAGATGTCTGCAATTTCGTGCTCTTAGATCAGCCTCAAAGTACATTTGCAGAACTTTTTTAACTATTTTTTTAAATAATCGTTGACAATGATGTCACTCTTTTAACTACTGCTTGAAGAATTAAGACTGTGGCTTCCATCAATGTAGATGTGGAATCTTCCATTGCAGCTACGACAGATGCTAATTTTAGTTACATCTTCATGCCAACTGGATGTTACGTGGACGTTAGCTGCTAACAATATACAACTGTAGCTTTTTTTGTAGGTTAAGGGTTAAAAAAATTACCCAAAATGGTGTTGATTCATATCTTAACAGAAAGACAAAAACATTTATCATTTGACAAAGTGTGTTTCAGATGAGACTGAGCTTTGTCTAATTATTTATGGCCTAATTAGGATATTCTATGTTGGCAGCAATAAATGTAGTGTCCAGTTAAAGCATTAATATGGTAGTGAGGGCAGAGTAGCATCTAACTATCAATTATTTGGACCAGATATATCATCTTATTTGATTTCCCAAAATATTATGTTCTTGGGGTGTCCAATAATATGCAAGGATCTATTATTTGTTTGTAGATTTTGGGTTTAGTATATTTTTGCTCTTTTGTTAAGCATTACTTAAGCCAACTAGCCACTGAATAAATAGACCGAAAAGAATACTTAAGAAACAGACTCAGTATTGATATTTTAACAGCACTGCTTCAGTGGCAAAAAGGGGAAATGACCCGATACTATGCTAATAGTGTAATCTTTCCCCCTTTCTTCCATTATACCTCTCTGAACTCCTGGTGCTGTGAGTCAAGGCTGATGGCTTCGTAAGCATTGTTTTCACCACAGACTCACTAAGCGATGAGCTTAAGAGGCTCCAAATGGGAGGATTTTTAAGCAAAGGAGCAGATGTGTGATTAAACAGACTGTATAAAGTGAAAAAAACATGCTTTTTAGTGAATATATTGACAATTTAATAATAAGTAAAACAATAATAATAGACACCGGAGGCATATAGGACCAATAAGATGGGGACCCCTTGATAGGAACGGCGCACTGTCCAAATGCAAACCACTAATGGCAACATTTCCTCATTCATGGAGATTGTGCTGATGAAAACGTTTGCTTTTGATGCTACGTTTGTTTAATCTCAGCTGTCAGACAGCGGTAAGAGCTTGCCATGGGGAAGTGATGACAAACACCAATACATGACACCTCCCTGCTGTACTTAAGCTCGTGTGGGGGCAGTAAGAAAATATTGGTGGTTTAAACCGTCAGATCCCAGGTGTGAATAAATTGAACTTTTGTAGGGTGTGAAGAGGAATGACGCAAATAAAGAGATGGTAGCCCATTTAACTCGCATCATTCTAGCAGCTAAACACATCGACACTGACATGACTCCTCCTGTTGTGTTACAACACACATTGTCTTATCAACATCTCGTGAATAAAGCAATCAGCCGGCCCCGACTATCTCTCTTAAGTCCTCTGGTGTCATCCATGAGACTAATCGACCTTTAAAAAACACATGATTGAAGTGCTAAACACAGGGATTTTCTTGCACATGCCCTCCCCAAATCCCCCATCTTTGATTTTCTTTCTTCGGTAAGTGCAAATTGACAGTGACAAAGGTAGCATTAAAGGTGTTAAATGTAAAAGGTAGTCAACCCATTTAGGCAGCCACAATAAATTTCCTTCTGTTATTTGAGAAAAAGACAAAGTATTTACACGAGTTACCATTTAAAGTATGTAAGGTTTTGATGGTATTTATATAATAACATAATGAGACGGTAATTCTGTGTGAATTAAACAACATAACCCTTAAAGCAAGACCTATGAAGGACATTCAGTGAATTAGCCATAGGAGTTTTTTAAGATTAAAAAAAAAGCAAAGTAAGCCCTGGTACAAACTAAAACAAATAATTGTTTGCTTGTTTGTTGGTTTTAAATCTTGTCCACAAGACCTGTGTGCTATTGAAAAACTGAAAGCACCTATTGGGGATGTGGGCAGATGATGAATTTCAGCTCTTGTTGCACATTACAGAAAATACCAGACCACTGAGGTGTGATGCACTCATGCACATGTACACAAGGGTTCACAGAAAAGAGAGTTTTTAAAAAGAAAAAGAAAGTGCTGTTCAGCAAGCATTTTGAAAAATATTTTAATGCCATAAAATTTCATTTGTCTGTGTTCTAGAACCTGAGATTAAAGGAAAAATGTTTTGCAAAAAAGCTATTAGTGTGTACAGGGCCTAAATCTCTATCTTAATCACAGTACTGCCATTCTGCTGACTCTTTTGCTGAGATTAAAAAAAAAAAGAAAAGGGTTGTATAGAGTGAAGCAATATTATGACCCATATTTACCAAGCTGGCTGTAGGCTAGAGCTAACCACGTGGTTGGCATCATCCCACCCTTTATTTTTTCTTTACTCTACCCCTGACTCCCGCTCCCGCTTTCGGAACCGGGTTTTACAAAGTAAGGTCCTCATGATTTATTATTGCAATCATCAAGGAGCCCGAAGATATGGACGACCAGATGATGTGTCTAAATCATCCCTTAATCATCTAAATGACACCCTCATTACTAAAAAAAGGAAGGCCTTATTATCATTATTATTATTATTATGATTATTATCCACGGGGAGGCTTAAGCAGCCATGACTTTACTGGGCTGTACTGTGTCCTTATTAAACAGTGTGAAATATCACAACAGCAGCCAGTGAGGCGCAACGTTAGGGCATGGGGTTAAGGTATGAGCTGTGATTTAGCGTCCCCTTGTGGTCAATCACGAACATGGCGTCAATTCAAGACGTATTTCCCCAATATTCAGCAGCATATACTGACATTGTTATATTTTTTAAAAACAGGATCTCAACTAACATTTACTCGTAAAGCCAGTGTCAATTTCCTAAGCAGTTAGATGTCACAAAATTGTGGAAAATGCCACAAAGGCTCAAAGTGACATTTTTCAAACTGCATGTGCTATTCTAGGAAATAAACGAAGTGTTAGGATTCAACATATTTGTCAGGTTATGGTTTTTTGTATGTTTTTGTAGGAGTTATAAACATGTCTCTGTTTTAGTTTCCCCCTACCTAATGATTTCTCCCAGTCTGATTGTCATCCCTGCCCTAATGTTCTTGGCCTGCGTGTGTCCAATCATCTGCCCCTTCCCTGTGTATTTAACCCCAGTCTTTCCTGTCCCTGCTCCCAATTCATCTTTGTCCCTCGTAGCAAGTCTACCGGCAGCATTATTCTAATGCTGCAAATGGAAGCAAAGAACTTATGCACGTTTGCAAATCATCATGAATTATAAAGCTTGGTAAAGTTAAACAGGGGAACTACATGCTCATCATACAAAATTCTCTCTTTATTTTCTGTGTCTTTTTCTCTTCAACCTGT
Source organism: Mola mola (assembly GCA_001698575.1). Classification (NCBI taxonomy): domain Eukaryota; kingdom Metazoa; phylum Chordata; class Actinopteri; order Tetraodontiformes; family Molidae; genus Mola; species Mola mola. Next base: position 8,073,890 of record KV751325.1, read on the forward strand.
TTTCTTCATCAGCTGGATACGGTAGTTTTTTTCTTCATTTTATTAGTTAACCAACTAGATTTTGCCACAATCTCTCAGCCATCCACGTTTCAGGCATTGACGCAGTGTCAGATCCACTTTGGCCACAAACCAGAGCTTTAATGTAACGTTTCAAGGGAGGACTTCAACTTAAAACTGGTCACTAAAAAGTGGACAGTTTTGAAATCAGTGCCATCACCAGAGCATATTCGACACAGCTATAAATAAAGTGAAAACTTTATCCAGAGGTGTAGATTAATGGCTAAACGTTGCCTGTAACATTGTGAACTAATTCAGCAGTCATAGATGAACAAAACTGAAAACTAATTCTTTTCTTTTTATTATTGTTATCATCCTGATGTCTTTGATCGCCAGCATTCTTCGAAAGCAAATAAATATCACAAACAAAACTCATACACTTAACTCAGCGATTTATAAAAATCCCATATACAGTGCAACAATACACCAGTGTATCATTTTCATACTGGAAAAATTTCTTCTGTTCTTGCTTTAGCTCTTCCGCTCTGGCCACGACCTGCCCCCTCAGGAGCTTTCCCAGAGGAAGTTCTCGTTGTCTAAAACACTGGCCAGTTTTTGGTTGAAGGGTTGGTGAAATTCCCTGAGTAGGTCTTTGGTGGCTGGAAGCATGGGACCCAGATCCCTGTCTGCAGTCCGCCGGGTGTTAGACATCGGCTGTTCAGTCAGCGCTGCCTCCGCCTGCTCTGACAGAGGACCTGCAGTGGGGATATCAGGATCCTTATCAATACAGAAGACAAGGCACAAGGCAGAAACAACCAGACGATACACATTCAGGAGGATACAGACACTTTTTGGCTTTACTGTAGCGGTTTGTTTACTTACCTACACTCAGGAAATCAAAAATGTTCTTGAGTGTCACTTTAAGGTTTGCTGCGTAGTCCTCTAACTGTAGAACTAGAATCTGCTCTTGTTGGAAAACCGTCAACCAGTCCAGTAAGAAGACGATGTACATCCCCAAATTCAGCCTCACCTGTGGGGAAACATCAACCGACAGATAAAATAATGAAAAGGCGATATATAATATACTGTATATCAACTTTAAATGGCGAAGCTGGCAAATGATGATAATTCTTCTCCATTTTTTCTTTTTGAATCAACAACACACAACGTTAATAGGAATGCTACTAGGATAACTACGTAAGAGCGCTTTAATTAAAAAAAAAATAATACTGATATGTTAGCTTTTTAGTAATCAGTGAATATTTTCAGTGTAAACATAACTGAAATGTTCAAAATACACAAAAATGACACAGAAATTACACAATGGAAGTAAAACTGAGGCGTATGGCATCTATAAAAATCGACAAATGGAAATATTCACTATAAATGGGGGGGGGGTTAGACGAATAATTCAAGTATGTTTGTAGCAGCAATGGTGGTGATAATTTTACGACTTTAACATCTGAGTACGTCATGAACTCAGAGTTTATTTTAATGAAAGTCAAATTGAGAATCAGTCTTCCATCCAGATGCACTGACAATCAGTGGCCTCAAGAGGGCATCGTTGCACTACATCACTCTGAGGACTGTTTATCTCACTCATAACAGAGTCATGCACGCAAAGGGAAACTTTGTTTCAATGCTTTTTTCTTATCTGGGGATCTGGTCAAGCTCAATTATACTTTTTTTGTACATGTACTTTTATTTTTTTAATACACAAATTTTACTTAAGGGTTATAACTGACCCAGCTCACGCCTCGTAACATCGATTCATAACCACTTAGAAGACAGTTATACATTTTCTAAAGAAGAAGTGAATATGTTTTGGTTGTCTGGTATACTTTAATATTGTTATTTTGCTAACACTAACTGACATTTAGTTGACACAATCATTGCAGCTAACCGGCATGGCGTTTAAGAGGATGGTGTTGTAGACGCAGGAACGCAGGGACCTCTCAGACAAGCAGGACTGAAAGAGCTGCACAGACTCTATGACCTTCTGATGGAAGTCCTCTGCTGACTTGTTAGCCATTTTAAAGTACAGGTAATCAGAATAAAGTCTGGGAACAGAGAGGAAGAGAGGTATTAGACAATCGGAGCCACATGAAAAAATACAAATTGCTGAAATAAGAGCTCTGATTTAAAACAAATATGTTCTACAACACAGTAAATGACAAAGTAAATTTCCACGTAAATTTACTTGGAAAAGTCCAAGGCAATCCGGAAAGAATAAAAAGTCACATCTGTACACAGGCAGATGTGTGGATGGATTCCCCTGCAGTACCTTTCTACTGGATCTCTAAGCATGATGATGATCTTGGCTCCAGGCTGGACTGTGTGGATGAAGTCTTGGGCCAGGAACGGGGGCTCTGGCTCCTCCTTGTCTCTGTGTAGGTAGCTCCAAGCTTGGTTGTCCCACATAGTGGATGCACTGGCTTCACCTGTCAAGACATTGACAGCTTTAGTATAAACCCCAGTGAGAACAGTTCAGTTAAAATGCAGCGAGTAGTGCCGAAACTCAAGACATAACACCGTAGCCTTAAACACAAAGTGGTGCTGGATTTGTGTGCTGAAGTGTTGCAGAGATGCTGTTGTTACACTGGCCCAGTCTTTTGTCTTTTGTTCAAGGAGCAAGGTCTCAAGGTGCTTAACAATTTGGTAATTAAGTAAGCAGAACTGCTTCATGAGACATTTTCATAAAAGAAAGCCTACAAAAGCTACATTTTGTATTAGTGTCTAGAAACATATGCATTTTAATAATATTTTTTGTTGAACTGTGTACTTTCCTTAGCTTAAATGTTTGCAACACTGTTCAAAACCAAAGAAATGTGTGTTTTTATTCACGTAACTATGTCAGTCTTTGGGATTCCTGTTGCCTTTGATCCCAGGAAACAGTCAGAGAGTGCAGAAGGAGATTAGTAATGTGACATAAACATAACAGGAATGGATTTTTATCTGCAGAGATGTTTGTATAACCAGACATCCATAATCTCAAACTCTTTCACAACATAATCAGAGTGCATGTTTTTTATTTAAATGTTGTTATTTTTTGTGTTTGTTTTGCTTTGTGTTGTTTTGAGAGACCTCTAGTGGCCAAAATTACTTAAGGCATGTTTAAGGCGAAGATGGGGTACTTGATCCTAATAAGGATTTTTTTTTTTTTAATTTGTTTATTTGGAGATAATATGTAGAGCTTCTCAGGCAGAGGAGAAAATCTCTTTTATATTCTCTGATGTATGAAGTGATTGTGGCTAAGGTAAGAGGCACGTTGGAAGACCAGAGCCACTTGCAAAAAAGAAAAAATCCTCCGATAGCTGTATTTTCAGAATCAAACCATGTGTCACTTTCTTCCTTGGAAAATATAAAGGCTAAACATTGTTCCATCTGATGCTTTATTTGCCAGTACTGCACACACATACTTTCACATGTGTTCACCTGTTATGAGCTGGAGTGCACGGTGGTCCCCAGATGAATTTCCACTGATTACTTCTTGGATTTTGTGGGCTGCCAAGTCAAACAGATCCAGGTAGTCTTCCACAGGAAAACTTTCCTGGAAGCCATCTTTGAAACGGATATAACCTACACCAAAATAACAATCAGTACATACTTTCATACACTTCAGCATGAAATCTCATTAAATGGAAAATTCATTGATTGTTTAAAAAGCATAAAAGTACTTTTGTGTTGGTCAAGTTTACCTAAACATAAAAACACTCCATTTCCAAGGCTCTTATCAACAGTTTGACAATGGATACACAGTGCATAACTACACATCATAGTTTCTTTTATTTATAATTTACATATTAACACAGAAAACCTCACTTATAGTCAATGGTTTTGACTATAGGTTTAAAACTGCTGAATTGGCATTAATTGTACAAACCTCTCCTTTGATTTGATAAATCTTGATAAATTTGGTGTTTTCATTTTTTTTTTTATACTTGCCTGCTGCTAGATTCTTAACTCAGGATTGCCCAGTCCAAGCTCTTTCACCCTCTTTTGTTCCTCCAGAGAACGCATTATGAAAAGAAATCATTTTATTTCCTCTCTTGCCAATGACCCTGCCATTATCTCTTCAAAATAGCATCTTTTTGCATTAGCCTTCTGATATTTGCCGGGACAACAGTCACACCTGCACACTTGTGGCTTGGCCCAGGGTGTGATTTGGAATGACAGATGTGGATGTGGAATCCATCACACTGAATAAAAATTACATAAGAAAACAGTGACTGGCCCAAGACGCAGAGAGCTGCGTCCCGGGGAAGACTCTCCTCAGGTCACCTGCTTGACGAAAGTTAAATGATGTACATACACACTCACCTCGCCTATAAAATACATGTATTTACACAGAAAACAGCTAGGCACACTGTAGTAAGCGATTTAGAATTCCTGGTTATTTTGCATTATATGATCAATTTAGGTTTAAAGGTCCAGCGAGTAAAAATGTGTGGTGAAGTACTATTAACACTCCCGGCGAACATGGGAAAACCCAAAAAAAAAAAATGATGGCGTAGTCAGTTTTATCCAGTGATGGTGCAAATTTATTGTGCCAGTTCCAAAGTGAAAAAATAGAAAAATCATGTACACTAATTACAAAAAGACGATCCTCACAAAAAATAAAAAAAACAAAAATTGAAAAACACAATTACCAGAATGCAAGCTACTCATGAAACTGCTACCTCTACTGCCACCCAAGACTCTCCTTCCCACAGCCACGTTTGCCTCTTTTATACCCCTGAATGACAAAACGCGCCAGTTAGTAGAGTCTGTAGCTACGCCCATGTTTCGCCGGTCGAGTACTAGGAGGGCAGATGGCAAGATACCAACAGCGTTTCAGCAGCAGTGAGTGCAGTATATATGTGTGCATAAACTGAAGTAATGCAACCATGTGTGCACCCATGGCCACGCTACTTTGCCAGCTTAGGGAGGAGAAATGATTGCAGAGTGTTTAGACGTATATGTAGTGTGAAACTGGAAGGGAGATAAATCATGAATGAATTTTGGTGTATGTGTGTACACGCTGCTTAAAGCTAGCGACGCAGTGGGGAGACGTGTGTCTGCGCCACCCGCAGTCAGTGACGGAGCCGCTCCTTCACAATCTAATGCTGAGGTAAGAGAATGCAAGCAACAGTGTTGCCTCCCTGCCCGCCTTTTCTCTAAGGAAAGCGCCAGGAGAACAGCATGAGGGAGGTTTGTGATCGCATGAAGACCATCATAAGCTGCAGCACAAGAGGGGAAGGGCAATTGAGGGGCATGTTGGGAAAGTAAACATGTTAACAACTTTTTTAACAGATTTTGTCAAGTTTCCACCAAGCAGTACAATTCAGTTTGATTCAGTATGCACTTCTTTTGCATTTGCTATTGTAAAACACTCCGATTGGTACCCTTACCTAGCGAACCGTACCATACCACCCTTCGCTTGGTGTACCAACCAAAGCAAATCTGTACCATTAGAGGGGAAATAGAGCCACTGCAGTCTGATTGGTCAACAAAATCGTCACACAGCTGTGACCTTTAGGTCGTCTTTCTCCTCGTGGCGTGCAGCATTTCCTCAAACAGAGCAGTCCCTTCCCCCCACCATCACAGAAGCTCAGATTAGTGGATAGCTGAGTGGACTCACAGACCGTCTGTCAAAAAGTCCCAGTGCTGTGGAAGACATCCTGCACCACCCTTGTTCCCAAGAAGCCACACCCCAGCAATTCAAATGACTTCCGAAAGGTTATATTTTATGTTTGCAAATAGGTCATTTAAAAATTCCACACACTGGACTAACTATGTTTAAGTATACCTTTTACGGATTATGAGGGCAGTATACACATGTCACATCAGTTTAAATTGTCATATCAGTCTAATTTGATTGAAGTAACAATTATGTTTTATTATCAATTAATCTGCCTTATGTCTCGATTAATCATCAGTGCTATTTAAGCTGCCCTGACCCGCCTACTCTTCTGTTTGTTTTCTGCAAGCCTCTTTGCAATCAAGCTCCCACTTTTTCTGCTGAGTCTGACAAAATCAATGTCATTTCTTTAGTCACTGATGCTGGCTCTTTTCTCTACCTACTCCACCACAACAATGGTGCAGTAAAAAAAACAAACAAACAAACAAAAAAACTATGAAGATGTTATTGAAGTTTATCCTTTTAGAACTACAATAATCATTTAGGAATTACAACCACTCTTACATAGACTACTGTACGGAAGCAAAATAACAAAAACCATGTTACCATTCTATACTGTACTATATTCTATATTTTACTTTACTATACTTACTTCTACTTAATTACTTTACATGTAAGAATGTGAAAGAGCATAGAGCTCCAAGAACAGAGCTATACCATCAAATATAAGCATGCAAAATGGAATGGAAAAGTTTCTTTGATTTCAGTGGAGTTCATGATGATAAATTACTATATATCCTCAAGAACATTTAAAAGCACTGGCCAACTACCTGTGGACTTACCAAATCGTTTCCTTGTCCACCAGTGGGGCTCCTTCATGGTGTTAAACTTGACCTCTGGATGCAGTAGCAGCCTGTGGAACAGGTCTGTTGTGCCGCATTTTGGTTGGCCGATGATGTAGAAGAACGGCAAGCAGCGCAGACGAAACAGGTTGCCGTTTCTGTGGAGCAAGTGCTGTTTGAAGTCACTCCTCAGGTGGTCGCACACAGTCTTGAAACTTTTTGAACGCAGAGTATAGAGGTTTTTCCTGTACGGATCAGTGCCGAGCTTACTGGAGAACTTCTCATACCAGCAAGGGCTCTTCATGTTGCGTAGGAAATGGCGAGGAATTACAGAGAACAACTGCAAAGGAGAGAATGATAAAAACTGTAGTTTTTTTTAAATACTGGATGGTACAGTGTAGACCATTTGCAGAATCTTGATTCAGAGAATGATATCATGTTCCACTTTTGTGTTTCATCTCATTAACATTAAAAAAAGTAATGTCAAAGTAACTACAAGTACTCTTTATGTATCCGTGCATCCATAATGTTCGGCCGCAGTTTTGTAACTCATGAATCATTACCATAATCATTTTTGTACATGTATGACATGTTTCTCATATACTGGTTGAGAATTTAGATAGTGACACAATTTATGTTAGGTTGCCGCTGAGTACCACAACAGTGGTTTTGTTACAAGATTAAGCTAAGTTCAGTTTGAGTTTCCTCCTCCTTCCTTTGAGTTGATGCTAGTTTGTAGGTTTTTCTGCCATCAGTTCTGTCTTGCTCAATTAGGTTGAGATCAGTTGAGATCACCTTGTCCACTAAAGAATACCTTCTTTCCGTGCCTAGATCTTCAGTTCCATTCATATTTTGGGTCATTATCCATCTGCACTGTAAAGCACCATTCTATCAGGTCTGCAATATTTGGCTGAATATGAGAATGAGAATATGAATTTATAGCCCTATACACCCCGGAATGCATCCCGATACTTGAAACAGCAGTCACGTCATCAGAAAAACACCTGTGACCCAGTTCCTGTATTCACATTCATGAAGGTTTCTCTCGATTGTGGACAACGATATGCCTTGAAGCGGTTTTTCACTTCAAAGCATCCCTCAATCACCAGAATACCAAAGTGTTCTTAGCTCTCTGGTAGGTTTATATTAAGCCACTTGCATTGATGCCTCTTCGCACTTCATATTGAGAATTCCTGTGAACGGCTACCAAATGCAGGTTCAACATTGGACTCAACTCCAGACTTTTTAACTGCTGAATTTGTAATGGAATAATATGGGGATAGACCACAGCTGGCCATGAAACAGTGAAATGTCCAATTACTTTTAAGCCTGCAAAAATGGAGGACCTTGTGTAAAATTGGCAGAATTTTTTCAAAGGTTAATGCAGTACTCTTGGGATGACTTAAGCTAAAGTCGAAATTTCAATCACATATTGATTGCTTTTTTCCCCAAATTTATTGTTGTGGTGCATAGACGTAAAATAACAAAAAATGCATTACTGTTCAAATATTTATGGACCTAACTGTACCACTAATTGGTATTAACTTACTGAGTCATTGCTATTTTAACAGTGACTCCCAGTGTACCTCTCAGAATCACTGATGCCAAAAACAAGCCAAAAACACTACAAAATTGTGTACAGTAATGTGGAAAGGATGATGAGACAATCTAAATAACACAGAATGACAGCACATTAGTCAGTAGGTCCTTTTCAATTAGAAAAAGCATTTAGACTGATGTTTACTTCACAAATCTGGGCTCTGAATCACTGAATCAACAACCTTTCAACAAGCACTGGTCATTGTGAGCTTCGCCCAAGAGGCATTTACTGATTTTAATGTGTTTGTTGTTTGGCAGTAATCAAAAAAAAAATCACCTACTTAATCAAAAAGTACAAGTTTGTCACTGTTGTTCTACTGATGTACTAAAAATGATTAGAGTCTACTGACTTACATGGGAGTCCGTTTCCATGATGTCCTTTACATCAGGCACCGTCCTGGATGTGTATTCCAGTTTGGAACTGATTAGCTTCACCAGCAGCTTCATGTCTATTAAATCAGAGGAAACGTCTGCAACTGTTGCAGTGCTGGTAAGGACAACCACAGGTCTGAACTGATCAGGTGAGGGGGTGAACAAAAGCCCTTTTTTGTCCCACATCAGGATGTAGGAAGCCATGATGATGAACATGAGTGTCAAGCCCATCAGGAAGCTAACCACTTTGACCTTTGGGATGCTCCACAACAGAGGAACCCGCTTAACATTCAGATTTTCAGACACACTCATGTGCGCACAGTCAAAAAATGTCCTGACAGGCCTGTTTGCATAGTTCTCCGCCGTGGGAAAGCCACGGAGGCTGTAATTGTGGTCTTTTTCGGTGTTGCTCCCATATTTGTAGACTGATAGTGGCATACTGACATAAAGGCAGTTGGCATGAAGTTATTCTTTCAAAGCTTCTCCTTCAGGGGGTTATTCATTCTGGTACGTCCATCCATCATAGGTTTTCATTCACAGGTCATCATTTGTCCTCATTTCTCATAAGCCTCCCCAGTCGGGCCTCCTGTAAATCAGAAACAGTTGTTAAAACAAAGTATGTGGCCCTTTGTGTTCCTTTAGCTTTTTTCACCAACTATTTCAGTAATCTTCAAGAAAGGTAGCATATTTATTTGAGGCAGATCTCTGTGGATTTTAAATGACATATAGACTTTTATTTCACTAATATTAGGTCTCAAATGCTTGAGGTCAGTACAAAATGTGTGGTCTGCTGGATAGAGGGCAACATAGTACATTCAAAGACAAGCTCTGCTGAGAGACCTTTAAGGTCAGAATAATAGTAAGCCTGTAATTCAAAACTAAAAACACATGATTATTCTGTGTGAGCTGAAATCCCGCAATGAGCTCAATTTTGTTAACCTGAAAATATTATTTTTGACTTCAAGGCTTTTTCACTGAGCGAGCCAAGTCAGGTATTGACACAGGTGGACATGGGGTGGGGGAGGTACACGGGTTTAATTTTCTTTTCCCCCGATGTGAATATAATAAGAAAGTAGGCATTATTATTTTCTAGGGTCCAGTGCCAATAATGTGCCAGACATCAAAGTGTAAAATGCTTAGAAACACTTGTTTGACACTTAGTCAGACCGTAACAGGCTTTTTTTTTACTTTTATTGCAGAACTTGTTAGATTTAAGAATCCCTCTGTACCAAGAATGGAGCATTTCTAATGTTTCAGTGCACAAAGGTATAGCAAGACTCCACCCAGCAGAGCAGCACTCAACATGTTCACATTTAAATCACGAGAAACCAGCTCACAACCATTGACTTATTGCAGTTAGTAAAGCCTCTTGCAAAAGCGATTGGCATGTTGCCATCATCATTTTAAAACAAGTCTATTTCTTAATCTGTTGTAGCTGTAACTGATTTGTTTTAGTGCAATACTGTGAACTACATGTAAGACAAAGAATGTCAAAAATACGTTTGAGGTAGCTTTGCAACACAATCAGACCTTTTTAAAAGCTAGTGTAGCAAAAAACAAGAAAAGACACAGCTACACTAGCTTGTGACCTGTGCACTTTTTTATACTTATAGCCTTTTCCTCCTTGCTTAAATGTTGCGATAACAGCATAAACTGATGCTCTGCCTGCATCACTAGCCCCTTTGTGCTGAATGTGCGTACAGAAAAGTCTACGACAATGCGGGTACAGGCCGGTGTGGCAAGCAATGGGGTTTGGCAGAGGACATATTTCTGATCCCTCTAGAGGGGTTATGGGAGTCATTTAATGAAAGATCAGTAGACAGAGTTGGGCTCTTGCTAAATGTAACGAAGCACACCATCAATGCTTAATATTTAAATGTACTAGTAAACGTTGCTTATGATGTTTATCCTGATTTCTGACCTATAGGCTTTGCATGTTTTATACCATGCAACCATCTATTTTTTTTTTTTTTTGGCTCGTTTTGAAAAGCTGTTACCAAATGAATCACATCTTTGCATATCTTTATTTCTACAAAACCAAGTTCTCCTCTCTGTTCTCTATAACTGTCAGTCTATTTTCCTCATTACAGATTGATGTCTAGTTTTAGGAACATTTCAAGTGTGAGAGGAGAGAGGGATTTAGAAATAGCACGGATGAAGCACGGTGTGGAGAAGTGTAGCAATAGCTATGAAAAAGTGTGAAAAACGACAGGAGAGAACGCCAGATCCCTTGGCCGGAAGAATCGATCTGCTGCGGGAAGCAAACAGCAGGTGGGTCTGAGGCGAATCTCCATCATCAAAATCCCGCTGAATCAAAATAAAAACCAGCATTCATCATCATTGCACTACAGACCTCTGTTGTACTAAAGGCACATTATGTTGAGACAGATTTTGGCATTAAAGTGAAAATTAAATATTACTCATGTTGTAGGTAAAATATGTTTAGTTGTTTGAGTGTAACCGTCTGATATCTTGCATCTCTGTGATTGTAATAGATATTTTTCTAAAACTCCGGATTGTAATCTATCAAAAGGAGGCGGGTGGATTTCCATGCAATTGAAAGAGCCCTACTGCTCCCCAACGAGGAACATTTTGGAAACTGAGTATTCATCTTTTCCCTGATAAAGGTCAAATGAGCAACTTTGCACATGTCGCATTCAAACATTGCGAGGACTGTCAAGAAATATGTTGAATCTATTCAAGCTGAGTGGATAGCACCATTTGATTTAATAACCCACCATTTTGTATTTTCTAATACCTCATTGGGGTCAAGAGCTTTTAATTCGTATACGTCATAGCGTGTAATATTATAATATAGTATATCACAATATCTTCTGCTGTAATCAATGTTTTAAAATCACAAGCTTAGTATTCTGTTGTCTTTTTTTGCTTAATAAATTCTCATTGTGATTATTTGCGGGCATCAAGCCCTCTGAATGGTCACAAGTTATTGAATGTATATAAAGATAAAAAAAATATGACAATGGTTACAGACTCCACATTCAAAAACAGCAGTAAAATATACAGGCATTTCTCTGGCATTGAAAAGCCTAATGACGTCTCATTAGTGTGGACTCAGCACTTTACAGATTTATATTGATTGAAATTGAAACACTGACCTCAGTTTGACAAAAGTTCAGGCGATCATAGTAAGTACATTTCATCCTGTGGGCTGCGACCTTGAATGTGTGTAGACCTCTCACACAAAATCTGCCGATAGGTGCCAAGATATTCCAGTGAAATACAAAAATGTGAACCCATGAGTACTACAGGAAAAATCCCTGGAAATCTGGTATAAACCACTGATGGGGACTCAAGTCTGTGAGGCACACGCATTTGCAGTGCTGTTTGTAATCACCTTTGGTTATAAAGGGTTCAGTCAAGGCTGAACCAAAAGAGTTGCAAAATGCAAAGTCAGTGGAAAAAAAACTGAGGATCAACCACAAATATCTTATCAGGCACCCGAAAACACACCCGGACAGACTGTTAGCATCTTTGATTCATTGAAACACATACTGTATCTGTGTCAGCCTTTTGATCAGTTCTTGTTGAGGATGTAAACAGGAAACGAACAAGTTGCTCTTTCTCTGAATGTGCAGGCTTATCTCTGTACATTTTTTTAAATAAACATATTTGTCTAAAGACCATTAGACATTTCTGTAGTGTCTACAAGAACCACTCAGCCCACTGAGATATTAGAGATAAATACCTTAATAAACCTGAAAATAAGGGATTTGAATCACATGCAACCCTTGAGAAAATGCACCAATACACCCACGCTAGATGTATGGTAGGCGTTGCGTGTGACCCCTAATCAGCCAGCAATCTAAATAGCAGGCGGAAGTGAACTAGATCAACATGTGACCACATCCCATGCACTAAGCGTTCTGACTGGTTTTAAAACAAATTACGGATATATTTTTTGACGTAATCACATGGGAAGAGCGATTCATGAAGATAACATAGTTGCACAATGGACCAAAAATTCATATTTCTCACCTCCTCGACTCCTTTAATTGTATTTTATGTTATGTTTTTCCTTTTTCCCCTGGTTTTGTCTTCCATGATGCTGATGTGAATTTCTTTAATGATGGTTTGGTTGTCATATTATATTAAAGCCATAATTTGATGAAAGTATTCCTATATACATAACCACCACTGCAGATGAAACTATAACTCAAACAGGACAGGGTAAGAATGTTGTGTGTACTCTGGTTAAATTCAAAGTCAAAATTATTCTTTAACATTCTTCTTCACACACACTCCTGGAAGTTAAAGTAAAAGGTGACCAAAAGAAATGCACCATTAACGTTCTTTTGAATAAAAATACAGACGTCTCCGGGGTGAAGCAGATAGAAACGAAGCACTAAAACAGAAGCATTCACAAGGACAGCTATGCATGTTAATATCTGCTGGAGCTGCAAAAATCACAGATGCATTCACCAGTTTTTATTTATTTATTTATTTATATATCAACAGTTTATGAATTTTAATTTGTGCATCTTGTATTAAGCTACAGTTGCAATTTGATGTTTTGTGCAGTGAGTTTAAACATTCTTTACTCCGGCATTGTGATGCCCACTGAGCATCACAATAGAGGGGAGGGTCTCTCTGTAAGCCCACTGGTTCAGACACAGACAGGAAAGTTAGTCCTTTATTCCTTAACTTGCTATTTTTCAATGTTACAAGCAAGAATTTTTTTATATGAACACTAAAAATGCTTTCATTGTGTGTTTTTATATATTGCAATTCAACAAGCCTGTTGAAAGTGATGATATACCAGAAAACTGACCGATTCTAATACTGTATGCAAACAGATAAAGTGATAATCACACAGTAGATGCTCTGAATTCCTTGGATACTGCAGTTATGCAGTGTTTTGAGAAGCCATAAAAGACTTGAGACATGGCCTGTCTACAGCTCAAAAAATCAAAACCTCTATATTAACTGTGACCTACAGATTTTAAGATTACTAGAGACAATCGATGCAGTCTGTCATGCAAGGGCTGGTGTTTTGCTGTCTTCCACGGGGTCTTTAATCTTTTGCAATAGCCAAATGGAGTCCCAAAGGTGGATGTTTTCAAATTCTACGTATAGTGGCTTTAATTGCGCGTATGCAGAATTTGCCACTTCAAATAACTGCAGTTGTGTCTTCACTTTCTCAAAGCTACTGAACCTCACAAAGGATGTTGAACTACAGGTGAGTAAAACACATTTTTCCAGTCACAGTGATAATGTTTGGCCGTGATAAAGGTCATCCCATCCCATCAATCGCTGGAGGCTTTTCACAGAAAAAAACAAAGAAGTCTCATTGTTTTTAATTAGCCCCCGCTTCGAAGATTCCACAGCTGTGTGTTAAACTGGGAATTCCATCTTTCGCAGTGCTGATAATTGCATATTTCCATGGTCAAACTACAGAAGTGTGTCTTGTTTATTCTCCTTCTAGTCCAACCATTGTCAAGAAGAAGACAAGGTGACAGTAAATTAAAATTTTCGAACATTTATTATGACATTTCAAATCACAGATCCTGATTTAATCATGAAATTCTCTTAGAGGCGTTAAATGCATGATCATTACACTCTGCCTCCATGCCTTGAATCCTTTGTTTTATCCCTCTTCATTTACCCTTCAGAGTACAATGATGCCAATCAGCCTCAACCGATTCTGTGCTACTACCAAGACACCAACATCCCTCCCAGAGACAAAAAAAAAAAAAACCAAACTGCTGCACGTCTGCACAGTATGCAGACAAGCAGTACTATCAAACATTAAAATGATATAGATGGTCCACTGAGAGCACAAAATCAGTCAAAGAGAACAGTCAGTGGCAAGAGGCAGCGCACACAAACAGACACACATATTCTTGCCTCTCCTTAAACATGTTTCAATTATGTCTTCTTGTTTATAACTGTGTAAGCACATCCTGACCTTGTACAGTCCACTCCCTGACAGGAACTTGGCAGAATCTCAGCACTGGAAAATGGGAGGTAGCAATGCCCCAAAAGGAAATCCTACAGCCTCTCTGTAGATGGAGAAGTCATACAAAGACGGATGGGATGCCAGAAATTAACATTTAAAGCCTTCTTTGTGGTTGAAAAAGTAATCAAAAGTCTGTAATCTGTAGGATAAACATTTTTTTTCCTTTTTTCGCTGAGGTCCCTTTCACCATCAGATTATTAATGAGATGTTGACAGGAAATTTAAGAGATCCATGAGAGGACAAATTTTTCAGGACGAGGATTTCATCCTTCTCTTGGTGGTGAACCGGTCTTCCCTTTCTTTTTCACTTGCCATCAAAAGAATTGATGGTCCGGTTGACTTTCTATGTCTGTGTAGAGGCATGTTTGCCTTCATGGGAATCTGACTCCCTAATCTGTTAAATAAGCCAGCTGTTGAATAGTACAGCAGTACAGTCTAAACAAAACAGGCCCGTGCTAAGAAAAGCACCTGAAATATTTAACTCTTTAAGTCACCATAGTCTGCATTGACATCTGGAGTGCAGATGTGGCCCTCATCTCAGCTGTGTTCTGCCTATACGTAAACATATACATCTGCATGCATATGTTTTTCTAGCAACTAAAGCTTGGCTCCATCAGCAGCACTTTAGAAGCAATGTGACATTAATAACAAGCAGGAACCGTGTGAAAGGTTTGACCTACTGTTTAATGAGTGTGAGCAGAGAATGAGTGGGCAGATCTTAAAAAGAGGTGGATCTGACGCCTGCTTGGTGTCGCACCCTTTAAGGGTAATTCCAGTTTTTCACAGCCTGGATGACTTGGTCATTGCTTTCGTCTATTACTGTGGTCACAAAATTATATTCGTATTGCTGAGATCCAAGAAACAGTGTCAAAGTGGGAGAGTTAGACAGGTTTTGCCATATTATCTAAAGCTAACTCTTTAGAGTTCAAATCAAAAGTACACTACTGGATGTGTTAAAAGGCTGGTTTCCTTCATTAACCAGAGAATAATAACCCTGGTAAGTCAAAGTTCAACCGGGAGAGGATTTGTACACTGCATGGAAGTATTAACAGAAATGGACAGTGTGTGTTCCGTGGTGGCACTCATTCCAATGACACAAACATAGAAATATGTTCTTCAGGGGAAGCATTTGCTGCATTTTTCCTAGTTTGCAGATCCTATCTTAACTCTATGGAAACTCTGGTAACTAGGATTATAAACTGGTTTAGGAAAGGCGTCTTTTCTTAAGTCAATGTTCCCTATTTTAACTTGAGATAGGAAACATTAAATAAGCAATCTAACTTCACAAAGTCTTAAATAAAACCTTCTAAGATTAGGATGACCGTTCAGCCATCCTGACTTTGACTTTAGTTGCCTACCTAATCCATTATGCTTTTCCAACACAAGAAAAAAAAGGCCGGATGGTAAACTTTCTTCAGTTGAGAGGCTTCTGGCAGACCCTGATGATGTGTTTTGGTTTGATGACAAAATGCTCATTAGCTGATGATCACCACGTGATTTTTAGAGAGGGGAAAAACAGCAACACAGGGCTTTCCCAGTTGTTGTTTTTGATTTTTACATTTTCAAACAGCAATTTGCTATTGGGATTGTACATTATATAGTGTTTCATAGAGTGGACTCTAAATAATTCATTTCTAAGTAATTTCTCTTAAGGAAAAATATTATTTGTAAGTGTTTGTATAATTAGTGTGCATCGGTTTGTATGGTGAGATAAGTAGCCTCAATTGCAAACAGTAAAGTTGCCAAACTGATGCTGGACTGACTCTGTAAGACTTTATAACCTGAGATAAGACAGGATGAGGTAAGATAAGATAGGATCCCCTCTGAGCTATGTTAATAGAAAGACTAACTGGTAATACATTAAATTAAGGGCACATTAGTTAAGATTCTGTAATACAGCAATGAGCGTTTGCAAACGGTTAATTAATGTGTCAAATAATAATTTACTCACAGTCTTCCCATTAACTAAGATACTAATTCATACATTATTCAACAGGTTAAAACCGTACTTGATTGTCATTTCAAAGGATACATGTTTTCAACTTTACAATAAGGGTAACAAAGAACATTAATGAATAATGGTTAATTCAGGTTAATCATTTACTTATCGGGATTAAGGTGGGGTTAGGGATAGGTGGACATCTTACAGCATGCTCACGTTTGCGGATTTATTGATTATGCAACACGGCACTTTATTTTGGCCGAGACAGCAGAAGACGAGGGAGGCATTCAGTTATATTGTCATGTCCGTGTATGCATGTCTGTGTTTGTGCATGAGCAAAGTGAGCAAAGTACGCCTCCTCCAACCATGCATATGCCAAGGAAGTGTGCCATGCTGAAGCACGCTACCAAGCGTTCACACTTGTCAAACAATCAGCACCTTTTGAGTCAAGCATGCTTTGGCATGGTACAAATGGCATCATGTGAGTGTGCCCTTAACATGACTACTGATGACACTCGGTGTGATCTGCTGTTGAATCTGTCGCCGTGAGCTCCTCACAACCCAGCATTACTTTAGGGGTTTAGATATTGGTTGCCCATTTTAGATTGATGTTTTCGAACAAGGACCAAAACAGCATTATAATGCGTACTTCACAGTGACATGTTAGACAGAAGCCAGCAGTCCACAGACTAAAGAGATGTGATGTGTCACACAGCAGCTTCAGTACCTGGAGTGGCTGTGATCAAATAGCCATAGTTTTGCTAGTGATCTGTAAGGTCATCGGACTGCTTGTGTTCCTGGCATCATCATTGCCCTATATTTCAACATTTAACTTCAGAAGTACAACATAGTATGACCAATAAGTTATCAATTACAAATAAACTAATTGTCCTTTAATGTGTCCTGGGTCGTCCAGATTAAATAGTTAAGTAAGTACTACTAACATATTAAATTAAATGTTAACACTAATTAATCTAACCACAGTGGACTTGCTTATTGGCAAAATAATAACTAGCCAATAAACATTGCTCACTATTTTATTGTCACTTAAGAATGATGAAGTACAGTAAAAACCTGCCAGTTACATTTGAACTGTTCTGCCTGTCCTTGTCCACAGTAGTGTCAAAAGTTCGGCATGGGCTTTGGTGAGTAACCACAATATAATGTTGTGGCACGGACATCTTAGCAACAAGTGGCTGTGATTTTGCCCTCTATTTGTGCTGCTGAAATACGTGGACACAACCTGTCAACGCATTCAAGTGGTGCTACCTTTGATTTTGCGTCAACAAATACTCTTAAGTGCAGTTTGCACACACAAAACATTGACGACATAGCATGTGGCAGCTTGTTCATACCTGTTGAGTTTTATTGGTACCCTTCGTGAGCCAAAACCTGTTAGCACTCTGAATGTGCTTCTTCAAGGTGTAAAATAAGTTGTGAAATGAGTAGTTCTTATTTTAAAACTATTTTAGTTCAATTCTATTCTTTTTTTTGTGTGCCATGAATATAGACTAATAAATATAATAAATACATCTTATGAATCACACATTACTTCACAGACTGATCCCCCATTTTTTTTTTTTTTTTTTTACTTATGGGAAAATATTTGCGTTGGATGGTGACTCAGCCTGGGATTATTCAGGGCTAAAGAAAGCCATCTTGATTTATGTGTGTAGAACTTTTACTTTGTCGAAGTAAAATCTTATTTCAGTGAAAGGCTGCTGTCACATTATTTAATAAAGTTGCAATGTTGGAGTGTTATTGTTATCCCACTTCAGAATAACCCTGGTTTCAACATTACAATTCATACTGGCCTGAGTGCCCATGCTGCTCAGTTCAAATAAATGGATGCAATGAAGTGTTTCCTTTAGTGAAATTCGGCCAATCATAAAGATTCAACGGTTAAAAAATAAATGATGGAAAATGAGCCCAAGTGAAAAAGAAACTGAAGAAACGATGGTGATGTCCAAACAAAATATCATCCATTATTGGAAAATTACTCAGCTGCAAGACAGCTCAAGCGTGACATGATAGAAGTTTGAACAAG
>KV751325.1:8092343-8118759 GCA_001698575.1 Mola mola
AGTGAGGCTTGTTGTTATCTGCAGTTAAAAACCGCTGTCCCTTGAAATAGAAATTCTGAGTTGTTGCCAGAACACTTAAGTATGGAGCCCTCCCGCATTCCTAAAGCGATCGGTTGCAGAATCCTTTTCTTCCATTTGTGGTGGACCCATGGATCCAAGTCTAAACAATATGATAATGTACAACTCTTACGCTTCCCTCTCCCCTCTCATGCTTTTAGCATTACCTCAGTCTTCCAATATCAGCCGTTGCCAAGAGAAGCATGGCTTTTACACCTCAGCAGCCCTACGCATTTTTTCCATAAACTGAGGGGGCAACCTAATACCTTCCTTGCAGTCAGCCAGGCCGACTGCAAGGCTCAGAGTTATGGGGTTATGGGGTGCGGAGGAGTTACAAACTAAAGCTACTGCCTGGTTATCCCCTTCTCAGCACCCACTCTTTTACCCTCCAATCAACATTAAAATACACTGGTGAGTCCACCGAGTTGGATTTGTCCAAAGGTCATCTGCCTACCTGTCAGGAGATCCTCTCTACACTACGTGTAGAGCTGCAACCCCCTTTTTAGACTAAAAATTCGAAACTGAGGTAGGAAATTGAACCAAATGCCAAACAGAAACAGCGAGCGCTCAAAAATTTTGCACATTAACAGATATCTCATCACTGACTTGAAATCGAATCCCGACAATGAGCCAGGGGATATCTTTAAGTAGTAAGCAGAAAATGTTTAAATTTGTTATGTCACAATAAACAGAAGAGCAGATAAAAAAAGATTACAAGATAAGACCATCAGTGCAAGTTTATCTTTTGCCTCCTAACGGTTGTGTTTCTTGGATCTCTCTTTTACCCCCCCCCAAGGGATTTGACAAGGAAATAATCTGCATCTGTTCAGTGAGAGAGAAATTCAACCCAGAGTAGGTAAGTTTTAAGCCTTAAAAGACTTCATATTGAACTTTCACTTCAGATATCAGGAATCTCATGTTTGACACCTGTATGCAGCGCTGTGATTTGAAGTCTTTACAAAAGTTTCACTCAAACTGACAACAGATTAGGACGTTTTCTTTACAATAAGAACCGATAAGGATGGGAATTTATGACAAAACACGTAACCATTCAGATAATATTCGAACTTAATCATTCCCTTTCCTCATTTTCTTTTATAAATGAAACAAATACTCACACGGGAGCCGAGACGGTTTAATCCACGCGCCTCTGAAGCGGCTGCTCACGAGCCATGGTGACCACCAATCCACGCGTCCTGACAGGTGTCTGCGCCAAACGTTGCGTGCAATAAACGTGAACGTGTCCTCGGCATGAAAGCGGCCAGTTTTCTGTCGCGGAAGTGTTAGACGTTCCGGAGTCTCCATCGGATTGAGCTGGGCTCTCCTGTGGACAGGAGAGAGGGGAGGCGCGCATGAGGAGCAGCGCAGGAAGCGATGCACATTTCAGTCCCGAAATGCCCTCAGTGACTGCAATGAGCGCGACCACTGGCAGCTCCTCTGGGGGGGGGTCTCTTTTTGGAGCCCCTTTCCCCGCCCAATACTTTACAAACTACAAAAGTTCACCAAAACAGACGACAAATCGGGTTGAATTCACAAAAGAACAAAACCAACAATCTAAAAAAATGACTGTATGTTTTAATGCAATACATGTTTTTTTTGGTTTTTCTTTAATTAGAACACCCATTACTGAACTATATGCCCTGTAAGAGCAAACCTTGATGCTAAATATTATCAGTGTCCTGCATCACAGAAATAGATATAACAGGCACCCGCGGTATTGGGTTCGTTTGTTTAATTCAGCTGCATTGAAGTCATTTCATGAACAAAAAAGAGTAAGCAGGACTCCAGCTTTGAAATAATCTCATAATTATTGATTCTCTGTTTCGATTCTCATCTCTTGTCCACTTTGAAACAAAGATGAAAAGGTATTTAGGCAAATTTGGCCACCAGGTGTTTTGGAGAAATGATGTTGTTCATATAGCAGCCTTTAATTAAATTGAAATTAATTAATTTAATTTGTGACCATTTTTATCAGGGACAAGTATTGGTTATATAACATGTATTGTATTTGTTCCAGGACAGATGTCAAATTCGCAGAATAGAGAATCTTTCCTTGATCAGTTGTTGAGACCCATTACGCTAAGTTTAGTTTTTTTTTATTTACATAAGGGACTGAATGGAGTCAATCCTATTGCGAACAGGAGAACATTTATTAGTTAAAGTGACAGCTAACCAAACACATTTTAAAGACCCGCTTCGGTCACTGATTAAACACTTAAAAAACAATTTGTTTCATTAAATTGCATATGTTAGGGTTGTTTTGGGTTTTTTTTTCAGAAATCCCTGTCTTCCCATAAAATTACTTGAATATAACCTAATTCGACACCTTTGCTTCATCTAGATTGTGGGGACCTATAAATGTGCTTCTTTCAACCTTAAAATAGTCTACTATACACTGCACAGTGGCAAGTTCTAACACTGAAGTAATTCAGTCATACATGTTTGAACCAGATTCAGAGTCAAAGAAAGAAGAAGAAGAAGAGCAACTTGTACGAGTTGATACATTAGATTGGTAAGTTTTGTTTCTGCACTTCTACAATTCTACAATTTATTTAGCTAGTTTCTACGTTTTTATCCGGGGCTGTGTGAATTAATTTTTTGGGCACTGCCATCAATGGTTTGCAGAATGAAAGTTGAAATCCTTAATGACTGCTTGTTTCAGTCATGATATGTGTCTTGGTACATAAAAAACATCTGCACCTACTTTTGAACCTGGCTGGACAAGACAGCGGCCTCGTCCAGACGGTCTTCAACTGAGAGACATGGAACACAGGGTGAATCCTCATGCTCCTGGAAAGTTTTAATTTTACAGTAACTGGGTTAATTATAGAATCCACTACGAAAGCACCAATGAAACGGGGCCACAGCTTCAATTTTTAGAGGGATATTTTTACTAGCAAGCCAAACCCATTGTCCCAGACTGTAGGCAGCTGCTGGGGAGCAATGTTTGTTTGCGATGCAGCAATTAGTCTTGGGGAAACGAAACAGTGCAGAGTGGGCTTCTCTCCAGTTGTCATAGCAGCGGCGGAGGTGGGTACTGCATTGTTGCATTCCTGGGCTGGGAACAGAAGAGGCAAATTCCCAGAGCACACTCAAATGGAGACATACCTGTGGAAGCACTGGTGTGGGAGTTGAGTACATATTCGACCCAGGGAAGGTAATCATTCCACAACGGAGGGTTCTTTGCCGTCACGCACCTCAGCGCCACCTCAAGGTCCTAATTAGCCCGCTCTGCCTGCCTGTTCGAGAGCATTGCAAAAAGCTTCCCAAACCTGGGAAATTAAATGAGGTCCTCGATCCGAGACGATGTCAAGAGGAATTCAGTTGAGGCGGAACACATGAGTGACCACGAGATTCGTTGTCTCCTTGGCAGTCGGGAGCTTGGTGAGAGGAATGAAATGCACTGATTTTGAGAAACTGTCTAAAACGTTGAGTATGATTTACCTCAAGAAGGAGGAAGCCCAGTGACAAAAGTCCAGTGCAATGTGGGACCAGGGATGAGTAGGGATTGGAAGTGGGCGGAGGACACCGGCTGGCTGTTGATGGTTAGTTTTGCCCCGTGCACACACCTGACAGGCCACCACGAAATCTTTGGTGTCTGCCTCCATATTTGGCCACCAAAATTGTCGCCGTAGGAGTCTGAGAAATACATGGATGACAGGCTATTGGGATGCATGTTCCCACTGAAGCACTATGTATTTAACTGAGTCAGGGACAAATTGTCTGTCAGGTGGTCAGGTGGACCAGAACCTTGGTTAGGGTGTGAGTGATGGGCATCTTGGATGTGAGCTTTAATGTCCCAGCTGACCAGTCTCACCAAACAGAAGGGAGGCACGATGCTGTTAGGGCTCGAGGGACGTTCTTCAGTGATGAACTGATGAGACAGTGCATCCGGTTTGGTGTTCTTAGAAACTGGCTGGTAGGAGATGGTGAAATTAAAGCGGTCAAAGAATAAAGCCCATTGGGCATGAGGAATGTTTAGTCTCTTAGCTGATTGTATGTAGGCGAGGTTTTAATGGTTTGTCTAGACTAGAAATGGCTGTTCAGCCCCCCTCGAGCAAGTGCCTTCACTCCTCCAATGTGAATTTTACGGCCAGAAGCTCCCAGTTTCCAACATCGTAGTACCTGTCTGCCGCTGAAAGTCTCCTTGGAAATAAGGCACGGGGGTGGGTCTCCCATTTCCATGTTGGACACATCCACTCCCAGTAGGAGCTATTGAGATGGGTCGGGTTGGACCAGGATAGGAACATAGGTAAAATGTTCCTTCAATGAGTGGAAAGCCTTCTCTGCCTTGCGTGTCCACAAAAACGGTGTCTTGGATGAAGCAAGTCTAGTTAGTGGGGTTGCCAGGCTGCTGTAGTTCCTGATAAACCTCCGATGGAAGTTAGCAAAGCCAAAGAACCCCGGTAACTTTAACTGTGCTTTAACAAGACTGTAACCGGCCATTCAGCCACTACTTGGATATTCTCTACATCAGCCTCTATCTGCCCATGACCAATTATGTAACCTAAAAACTTAATGGAGGAAACATGGAATTCAAATTTTTCCGCTTTCACATAAAGGCAGTTCTCTAGAACCCGTAGCAGGACTTCACATACATGGGAGATGTGTTCATCTTTGGACCGGGAGAAGATGAGAATGTCGTCCAGATAAATAAACACAAAGCTGTGAATGAATCCCAGAGCACGTCATTCACTAGAACCTGAAAAACTGCAGGGGGGTTAGTGAGTCCAAATGGCATGACTCAGAGGAGTGTTGAATGCTGTTTCCCATGCGTCTCACTCTCTTATTCTCACCAGGTGGTAGGCATTCCGGAAGTCAAATTTAGAAAACACAGTTGCGCCATACAGGGGCTTAAAGGCTGAACTAAGGAGGGGCAGCAGGTTTTTGTTTTTTTTTTTGTTTTTTTTAATAGTTATACTATTAAGTCACCTAAAGTCAATGCATGACACCAGAGTGGAGTCCTTTTTCTTTACAAAGAAAAATCCAGCACCCATGGGAGATGAGAAGGGTCTGATGGTGCCTTCTGCAAGTGAGTCTTTAATGTATTTCTCCATGGCCTCTGTTTTTGGCCGAGAGAGGTTGCACAGACGGCTGGATGGCAGGGGAGCACCAGGAATGAAATCTATGGCACAGTTGTATGGTGTGTAAGGTGGGAGAGAGAGAGCGTGATCTTTAATGAAGGCACAGGATAAATCTAGATATGTGGAAGGAACGTTGGACAGGTCGAGGGAGCTAGAATTGCCTTGCAGTGGTGTGCTGGTGCTCGGAGGGCGAGCTAACTGAAGGTAGGCTGAGTGACTAAAAAATGGACCAGTTAATTATTCTACTCAGGGCCCAGTCAATGTGTGGATTGTGGTGTTTTAACCAAAGAAAGAAGAAACCAAGACTATAGGCACTGCAGGAGAGTGAATAATTTTAAATGTGATATGCTCTACATGATTACCGGACAGAATGAGGCGAAGCGGTTTTGTTTAGTGAGTTACACAGGCCAGAAATTTATCATCAATGGCTCGTACCACCAGGGACTCTTCCAGTGGTTCCAAATGAAAGTTGAGTCGCTGTGCCACACTTAAATCTAAAAAATTATCCTCTGCACCCGAATCTATCAACACTGCAAGGGAGAAAGGAATGGATGGCAAGTCAAGGGATGCTGGCAGCTGGTGAATGGTTCTGGATGAGCTATGGGAGGTTCTCGGGAAGACTGTGTCACAGGTGAGACTGGAGGAGACGCTCTGAAGAACTGAGGAGCTACTGGAGGCTAGTCAGAAAGAAACTGGGTCAGTTGTGTAGTCAGAGCCGAAACTTGGTCACAAAGCTCAAATGATTGAGCTGCTGGTCATGGCTACCAAGTACTGAGACTGGAGGATTCAAACGCAGAGGTACTCAGGGCAGTTTCATAATCAAAGCCGTTTAATTCAAAATAACTTCAAAATAAAACAAGAAACACAAACTGACCCTAATGGACAGACACTTAGTAATACCGAACCCTGACAATGGTGTCCAAGGAGGATTCCTTGGCTGGTGAGGCATTGCTGAATGGAGTCTGTGCTTGCTGGGTCCATGGTGGTCAGATCTGTCTGTCGTAATGTTACCGAACAAGAAGGATCCAAATGCAAAACATAGACATTGGTGCAGAGGGGTTTTATTGTGAGAAGGTGAGGAGTTGATGTGTCTCTGAGGAAGCAGGTCCAAAACGAGTGGCAACTTGCAGTGCAGGTTAGCAGGTGTTCCTAAAAGCAGAGGAGATTGGGGTAAGTAAAAACAGAGTCACGAAAGTGATAGAGTGTGATGTTCAGTAAGTGGGCCAGGGCACCGAGTACTACATAGATGACTGGACAATCTGACGATGAGTGACTGAAGAGACCAGGTTTAAATACTGAGACTGATGACTGATGATCCTCAGGAGTGTCACCTGCTGCAGCCCCCAATTTAACAGACTCGCCCCTAAGAGGGAGAGAGAAACACACAGAGGGGAGGAGCCCAGGGCAGAGCACGAGGAGCTCCGAAACTCATGACATATTCTCTATATGAGGCCACTGACTCATTTCCTCGGTTTTACAGGAAGGAATTAATTATGTTGTCAAGACCCAACTCCCTCATCATTCGTTATGACATCTGTTTCTCTCAGGAAATGGAAAAAAAAATAAGAGAAACGGAATGAAATGTTGAGGGCTGTCATGGTGTTAATCTTTGGCACTCCCACCGGTTGCAACTTTAAAGAGGTGAGATGGTTCATTTCTGACAAGTGAAAGACCCTGCCCTGGTAAACTGACTCTGTTCTATAAAGATAAAGTCACATTTGAATAAACCGCCTGCTTTTTAGAGCACATCCATATGCATGAGATCCTGGGTCTAATTGCTGTTAATTCCTGTTAAAATAATTGTGATTTATTTGCATATTACAGATGCATTAGCTGTGTCTGTGAATGGAGTGTGATAGATTTTCCCACAGAATCACATTTTGATCAGTTTGAATGTAGTTTAAATCAACAAATGTACACACCTTCAAGCACAACATGAGATGATGTCATCATTTTAGGGATAATTTTGGTCCCTCATCTAGTCCACCACTTTGTCCAGATAGATTGCAGGACACCTTTTTGAATGGATTGCCATGTAGTTTAAAAATTAATGTTCTTCATAGGATAAATGGTTTCATTCTACTAATCCCCTTGTTTATTTTAGATGCCACACCACAAGGTTGATATTTGAGGTTTAAGCGCTATGTCTCCACACCCTTTTGGTGATTAAGCTGCTATTTATCAGTATTATTAGTGTTGTCACTGTGAGCTGTTAGCATGCTGACGGTCAAAATTGAGGAGCTCACAGGTTACCCCCCTAAACCAACAAATTTTAGATTCCTACAGGAATCATTTCCAACAGGAATCATTAAACCAGCAGACCAATCATTTTTCTGTACATGACCAATCTATGTACAAACAGACTTCATCAGACAAATTTCAGGAAATCAAGTCAAATTTTGCATGCAGACATATGTCAATCCTTCTGTGTAGAGCAGATCCATAGTCTAATGGCATTCAATGTAATTTATAATCAGATGACCATTGTCTCTATGGTTGCGAAAATAAAACAGAGCAGTAAACCCTTTAAATTTTAGATTTAAGCTGAATCTGGGTTTGCATCTGCCAGTGTGTTGTACTAGATACTCACCATTTTGTTGAGATCAAAAGATCAAACTGTAAAAGATGAGTAAGATGTGTATTTTCTTTCTACATTTGTACCATTTGTGAAGAATGTTATCATTTTAGATCATGTGTCATCAATGGAAATGACACATAGCCAGTTATGCTAAAGTTGTTATGCTAAAATTACTTGGTTGGGTTTAGGAAAAGTTTATGTTTTAGGTTAAAACAATGTACTATACATTGACTTCTGTTATGTATGCAAAATAGATAAATTCATTATGGTCATTCAAAGACAATGGTAAGTTTAATGTTGACAGAACATAAAAACCGTTATCCTGAATGAAAGTCCTGTTTGCCCATAAACCCCAACCTCCAACCTACATTGACTTGCTTGTTCTTTATCCTCATGTAATCTACAATACACAGGGATGTGATGATACATCAGCTCAGGAGACAAGACAATATTCATAGAGATACACTTTAAAAGAAAAAATCAATAATGAAATATATGGCTGGAAAAAACATCCTACATGTTGAAATACTTTATAACTGTCACAGACAGCACAAGACTGACCTTTGCCATTGAAATGATAAAGTTAATTTATATAGCATTTGTAGTTTCAAATTGCTTCTGGTTGAAATAATGTCAGTTGACGTTTCAACACCGAAACAGCAATCCAATAACATGGATGTAATAATAATAACACAATTCCCATTAGTCATTGATGAAATTTTAACCAATCAGTAATCATCATGTAATGTCCTCAGCTTGTGAAATTATTATATATCATTTTATTATATTTTGCAAAAGACGCTGATATCAATGTCGCAATATCAACTTTGATTTGCTTTGTGAAACCAACACCAAATTCCACAGGGAATCAATCGTCATCACTGACATGTGTACAGTATTTACTCATAAATAAACGATGAAATGTATGAATTAACTGTGCATGTGGGAGTTGCCGAAATCACTGATTTTTCTACCACAGAAAATTGCCCTACTATCAGCTGCAAAGAAAACGCTGATGTCTCTTGTTATTGCTGTGACTCTAACATTTGAGTGTGGAAGTTGAGGTGCAAAGAGAGCTGTGGTGGTTTTGTAGGTATCTTTGTATACTGCTCATGTTAGCCGCAGTGTAAGTCAATGTTTTCTTACAGTGCTTTCATATTGCTCTTGTCTTGTCTGCCATTTATTATTTCCACGGTGTACCCAAAATGCTGCCACACAATCGATTTCAAAGTGGTGGATGCCTCTTCAGTGCTAATATCATCAGACTCTGATGTCACGCTGGCTCCAGCTGGATAGGCTTCTTCTTCTTGTGGATTTCCAGCAGAGTGTCAGGGTTTGGTATTATTAAGTGTCTGTGTATTAGAGTCAGTCAGTGTTTCCTGTTTTATTTTGAAATTTTGGTTGTGTCTTAATCTCCATGTCCTGTCAGGTTTTCTTCCCTCGTGTGTGCGATTGCTTCCCCTCCCTAGTGTGTTTCAGACGTGTCCAGTTGTCTCCCCGTCATTTTGTATTTAAGCCATTTGTTCCTCCAGCAATATTATCCTTGTGAGTTTCCTTGTGTACGATCTTGACTGTTAACCGATTTCTGAGTTTTGCCTTTGCGGATTTGTACCTTTGCCTTCCTGTTCTGATTTCTTTGTTAACGACCCTTTTTTTCCGAATTAAACGGCTTTGTTAAGAATACTCTCCTGTTTAGCTCTGCAATTTGAATCCACCAGTTTTGGTTCCTGATATTACGATCTGGTCAAAAAATGGATTCAGCAGAGTAAGACCCAGTTTGCTCTGCTCTGAAGGCTACAGGTTTCAGAACAGCCCTCTGCTTCTCCAGTCAGAAGTCAGAAGGTTACGGAAGTAGCGGCTGAGTCACCTGCTTCCGCGTTTAGCACGCATTCTCTCCACCTGTCCAGCCAGAATGTTTTTCTGGAGATTACGGAGATTGTCAGCCATTTATTTCTCAATGCTAGTTACAGTTTGAATTTAATGCATCTGCTTTT
Source organism: Mola mola (assembly GCA_001698575.1). Lineage (NCBI taxonomy): Eukaryota > Metazoa > Chordata > Actinopteri > Tetraodontiformes > Molidae > Mola > Mola mola. The sequence continues at coordinate 8,102,057 of KV751325.1, forward strand.
TCCTCAGACTGTGCAAAAGTTGCTATTATAATTTCTTATTTGACCGGTCGAGCTAGATCCTGGGCTACTGCTGAGTGGAGCAGCAAGTTGGTTGTTTGCAATTCTTTACCAGTATTCCTCGACACATTTAAGCAAATATTTCATTGAACAACCCCAGGCAGAGAAGCAGCAAAAGCATTGGTATTGCTGAGACAAGGCAAAAGCTCAGTCATTGATTACACAGTTGAGTTCCGAACCATAGCAGCTGATAGTGGATGGAATCCACCTGTGCTAACAGATGCCTTTTTAAATGGTTTGTCAGAGACTCTAAAAGATCATCAAGCTCAATTAAATCTACTGGCGGATCTTAAGGCGTTGATTAATTTGGCCTCAAAAATAGATAAAAGACTTTTTGAGCGTCCGAGACTTTGGGTTCATCAGGATCAGTTCTGGTTTGGTTCCAACAAAGATTATAGCTAACAGAACTGAACAATCAACTGACTTAATAGAACCCTTGCAGATTGGCCGTACTTGCCTTACTCTGCTCGAGCAGCAGCTGGACTTTAAGGAGCGGTGGTGCATCAACTACATGCAGCTGGGACACAATCGCTTCCTGCCCGATTAAGTCACCTACCCCTAATGCCGCCTCTTTGTCACTGGTGAGTCGAACCAAATTAACTGGTACATCTAAGAGACAATTATCTAAAATGATGCTCAGATCTAATTCCAGCACCCTGAGTTATCAAGCTCTAGTTGATTCTGGAGCAGACACTAATCTGATGGATTTTCAAATCACTGAAGAACTTCGATTGTCTCAAGAAGTGCTTCTTCAACCTATTTCCAATTAGGCTCTGGATGGAAGGTTAATGTGTTATGGTTACTCACCAAATTTCCCCAGTAACTCTAATTTTCTAACCATGGTCATCAGGAGAAAATTAACTTTCTCCTCAACAAATCTGTTCATCACACTTCTCATACTAGGCTCCGTTTGGCTGATAAAACATAACCCTCGCATTGACTGGTCCACGGTGTGATAGGATGGGGGGAGAACTGTATTAAACATTGTTTTATGGACAGGAAACTCCCTCGAGAAGTCACACACAAGGACAATCCAGACCTCTGCGGTGTTCCCAACTAGTACTGGGACCTGAAGCAGGTATTTAGTAAAAACCCAGGCTACTTCCCTTTCTCCTCATTGACAATATGGCTGTGCAATAGATTTACTCCCTGGGGCTTCGATTCCCGAAGGAAGACTTTACTTCCTGTATGCTTCTAAGCAGAAGGTCATGTAGGAATACATCACGGCATCCCTCAAGTTTGATAAAATTAGAACATCCTCCCATCCAGCAGGGCTGTTTTTTTCTTTGGTGAGAAGAAGGTTAAGACTCTACCCCCCTGCATCAATCACACCAGACTAAACGTTATAACAATTAAAAATCGTTATCCTCTTCCTTTAATTTCCACTCCCTTTGACTGTTTACAGGGGTCAAAGATCTTTACCAAGCTAGAACTAAGAGGTGCCTATAATCTGGTCAGAATAAAAGAAGGAGATGAATTGAAAACAGCTTTTAACACACCTCCTGGACATTGTGAGTATCTAGCGATGCCTTTTGGTTAAACAACGCTCCAGCTGTTTTTCAAAATCTTGTTAATGATGTCCTGAGAGATATCCTCAACCATAAAGTGTTTGTGTATTTAGATAATATTTTGATTTTATCCTCTGATTTAAATTCTCAAGTTGCAGCTGTACATGTAGTTCTGCAGAGGTTATTGTTGCATAAGCTTTATGTAAAAGCGGAGAAGTGTGAGTTCCATAAAAACTCAGTTTCTTTCCTGGGGTATGTATTTTCAGAAGGTCAGAACAAGATGGACCAACAGAAGGTCAAAGGGGTTATTGATTGGCCAGTTCCATTTTCTCACAAAGATGTTCAACATTTATTGGGATTCGCAAACCTCTATCGGAAGATCATTAGAAATTTTAGTTTTCTTGCCGCTCCCCTCCATGTTCTCACTTCCTCCAAGAGTTCTCCTGGTCTCCTCGGCTGAAGAGGCTTTCCAACGACTAAAAAGAGTTTTGTTTCCACTCCAGTCCTAAATATTCCCGAGCTAATTAACCAGTTCATTGTAGAAGTGGATGCTTCTGACTCGGGGATTGGAGCCGTTTTGTCACAACGCTCAGGTAAAGATAAAAAGATTCATTCCTGTGCTTATTTTTCTAGAGAGCTTCCCTCAGCAGAGAGGAATCATTCCATTGGAGACTGGGAGCTGTTGGCAGTCAAAGCAGCCTTGGAAGAGTGGAGACACTGGCTGGAGGGAGGCGAACAACCTTTTGTTGTGTGAACTGATCGTAAACTGATCGTAAAAACCTTGAGTACGTGAAACACACTAACAGACTGAATTCACATCAAGCTAGATGGTCATTATTCTTTTCCAGATTTAATTTCATGTTATGTTATTGTCCTGTTTCAAAAAATGTCAAACCACATATCAAACCAGCTTTGTGGGGGGCTACTGAAAGTGGTGCTGGAGGCCAAGGCAATGCCATCCAGATTAACTATGCTGTTGGATAATGAGTCCTTAATGTGTTTAGGGCCCAGCGCAATTACTTCAGTTTTGTAAGAGTTTAACAATAAGAAGTCATGAGACATCCAGTTTTTAATGTCCTTAAGACATGCCTGGATATTAGCTATCTGATGGGTTTCATCTGGCTTTATTGATAAGCATAATTGTGTGTCATCTGCATCGCAATGAAAATGTAGGGAGTGCTTTCTAATAATATTACCTAAAGGAAGCATATATAGAGTGAATACTATTGGTCCAAGCACAGAACCTTGTGGGACTCCATGACTAACCTTGTCATATCTTGATGATTCATCATTAACATGAATGAAATTACATCTATCAGATAGGTAGGACTATAACCATCTTAAAGCAGATCCTTTAATGCCAATTTGGTGTTCCATTCTCTGTAATAAGATGTGATGATCAATAGTGTCGAAGGCCACTAAGATCTAATAAGACTACTACAGAAATGATTCCCTCATCAGATGCAGTGAAGAGGTCATTTGTAACTTTTACCAGAGCTGTTTCTGTGCTGTGATGCTTTCTAAAACTAAAAAAAAAGGAAGTCTTCAAATAGACCCATATGCTGAAGAAAGCCACATAGTTGTTTAGCTATAGCTTTCTTTAGAATCTTTGAAAGAAAGGAGAGGCCGTATATTGGTTTATAGTTGGCCAAAACTTCTGGGTCCAGCGTAGGTTTTTTTTAGGAGCGGTTTAATTACAGCTACTTTAAAAGACAGGGGCACATAACCTGTTACAAGGGATAGATTGATTATATTTAGTAGCAGAGTGTTAACTAAGGGTAAAACGTCTTGTACTTGGCAGTCCTTGTCGTCTACGCCTTGACCTGAGGCTAAGGCAGGTGTAGTAAGGTGTTTGGGCAATGCAATGCCAAGTTTGTGAACCCTAGCAGGCATCTAGGGTTACAGCTGGTTGGGGGCTTGGAAACAGAAGGTTGTATCGACATGGGACCAAGACAGGTGTGTTCAGTGGCCCTGAATTAGCATACACACCACCCCTTCCCAATGCTGTGGGACTGTCAGTTTTGGAGTTACTCATGAAACCTTTTTCCCATTCAAATGAATGGGAGTGGGGAACATTTGACAACAGTAGGGGACACCGATGGAAAAGTTACCACCTAGACTTTTTGCCAAAACTTCCCTAATGAGGTTCCACTTCTGCCAAATGATATCGACTATTGAGTATGTAAATGCTATGCTTGTTTGACTCTACCTTTGTAAGTCATCAAAATGTCCTGATGAGTAATCACACCTTTAATTGTGACTTCATCAGCTCAGTCATCCTTATTTTCATTCTGACTGATAATCTCCAAGGCAACAGGTCAATCTGACAACACTGGATGTCTGCATAAAGTATAGCTTGTCCCCTGGTGGGCTTGGACAACTGCTCTAGCATCTTCTCTTTGTTTTATTTTAGCAATACCACTAAAGCTACTAATGGAATTAATCTAGTATCTAGTTTTCATATTATATTAAAAATATATTTGAAAATTTTGGCATCCAAATAATCCGTTAGACAAAAGTCAACCAGTTTTTTAAAATCAAAACTAGTGCATCCAGTTTATCTTGTTCTGCTGCTTTATGTGAGATTGGCTTGATCATGTATCAGCTTGGTGGTTTAGATAGGTTGATTGCTTATTCCCACTGAATGTCCATCTTGTACCCACATGTAATTAACATCATAAGTTCTGATTCATACTCACTTGTTCTCCGGAATAAAAAGGCTTCCTATATTTCAGAGTGAGTGGAGGAATTAGGTGAGAGGAGATTGAAGCGAGATGGAACTGCAGATGTGATGGCATTGAAAAGGAAATAAGACAACAAAAAAATGATTCAAGAAGGGTTTGAGGAGGAAAAAGAAACACATGTAGTACCCTAGGCGTCAGGTGATGAAACAAACTCGAAGCAGGAGGACTGGGGAGAAAATTTCAACTGTGTCTGGATAAATTATTTTTGAAGGGATAATCTTTTATCCAGATGTAAAATAAAGGAATAAAGCACAGGCTGAAATATGTTATGAAAGGACTTTTCATACTAAAACTACACAACCATTATATTAAAAGAATGTTGCTTTAAGCTGTTGAACAGTTAGACTTCAGTAAATATTTAAAGGAAGTATGATGTGTTTGGCTGGAATAGTCGATTTTGTTGTTTCCTTTGTCATTTTGTGTTTACATAAAGCTTTGGCTATGGTGGTCATTCTGTCTCTCTGAATTGGGTTTTAATTTGATTTGAAAATGAAGTTCTTCCAGTGAATTTAAGCCTTTTTTTCATACTGTTATTAGAGGATAATTTTTCCTTTCAACAACAACAGGAGTCAACAGGTTTTTCTACAGTAAACAGAGGCCTAGATCTCTTAACCTCTGATTGAGAACTTTTAACAGCAGCAGCAGATTTTATTAGGCTGCCATTAGTTCACACAGCAGTCATTGCAAGATAAAGTCCCCTAATGAGTGTGTTGGAACTGTGTGTGTATGAATGTGTGTGGAGGGGAGGGCGAGCTCTGTCATGGCACTGCGTTCTTTAACTTTGGGACATGCTATAATTATTCTTCTGTGTTATTAGCATAGCCGACCTTTGAATACATGAGATCAGTGAAATACCACATCTGGTAAAGCTGTTGGATTTGGGGAGGTGCAGAAGAGAATATTAAACAGATGGTTGTTGCATTGTCTTCACCAGAGAGCACATCAATACCCAGCTTCTTATTTTTTTTAAGATGTTCAATGTTTATACTCATAGCATTGCATAAAACTTGTTTAATTAGTGCTTTCACAAGAGGATTTTATATTTGACGAATGATGTCCCCGATACTCGCCCAAACAGATAAGATGGTGATAATATGCTTTATACTAAAAGGCATTTAACAGAGCAGTCCAAGCGATGATGTGAAACACATTCCTGTTAGAGCTTCTTGAGTTCAACCCACAGTTAAAGTTTATTGAAGGATCTGGAATGCCCCTAATTTGCTCAAGATTAAATCCCATTAATCATTTCCAGTCCCATAAAGTTTTCTCCTTGGAAAATTTATTTTCATCCAAGACTTTACTCCTTTGCCAGCGGTCTTGTAATCCCAAGTGTGTTGATACTGGCCTGTGTGCAAACATTAGAACACATAAACTAAAGATTATATACTAGAATATAACATGGCCCTTTTGCTTGCCAGAGAGTTATCTATGAAGATTTATCTATGAAGTTGCTGCCACTGTTTTTACTCTCACAAACAACTTTTATTTTTTACTTTCGTGAGGTGCTTATGGACATAAATGGCTTTATGGAAACTACATAAATCATTCTAGAAGCAAAAAAACATAATTAAATATAAAAATTAAAAAAAATAGATCGAGGAAAAGCAAAGCTTGACAGTAAGAGACGAAATATTGACACGTTCTGAAAACCTGACCACACCTTACTGTCCTAGGTGAATCAGAAGACAAAATAATGTGTTTGGTTGCCTCAGCATTAATTTGGAAAAAGAGTTTACCATATGGAGATTTCATTTCATCACAATATTTCCTGATGGTGGATAAGAGCTGAAGAAGACAGCTAAAATAAAGACAGAATGTAGGCAAGCAGAGGGGAAATATTTCGATTTCCAACATTGGATATTTTCTTCTTTCTCAAGAACAGTGGCTATTTGATGGGTAATTTGTGTTTTATCTTCAGGGAATTGAAGTGATTTTAACCAACGGAAAAAGCTGGTGTGAATGTCAATCAGACTCTAGAAATTCTGCATGTCAAATAAAGCAAAAGTGCAAAGATGCTCACTAACTCAAGCAGGAGCTGGATGTCTGCAACATCTCTAGGACCAGCTTTTGCTTTTTTGACACATTTTTTTTTATGGGCTATGGACAGTATATAGTCTGCAGCAAGACAGCCATGTTCCCAACAGATCAACTGAAAGACGATGTCCTTCAAAAAAATCTTGATTCTATCATACAAAACCCCTTGATTTTCTAGTTGTGGGTGATTTGAAGTTGGTAGGGTAAAACAAAAAAAAGAGTTCATAGAAATTGCCACTAAAGCACTCATAATAACCTGATTGTACTTTCAGAGAAATCTGTGAAAGTTTATTTTAAGATCGAACACACTGTTCAGATATTGAAGATAATATGCTAAAGTTCCACTCAAAAATGTGTTTTTCTTATCTTTTACATCCCCTAAAATGTCTTATCTGGACTACACTTCTAATATAGAAGGACATGCTGTATCTGTGCAAAGTTTGTAACTAGAGAGGCGTATTCACACGTGTCTACTGAAGGGGGAGTGTGTGCACTTCAAAAAAATATCAGATTTAAAAATATCCAGGGCAAACGAAATTTGGTACATCACAAATATGAAAGCCAAACAAATGTGGTTTCAGGCAAACTTGGTTTGTGGCAGCTGCAGCCAGTCACAAGCTAATAAACAAAAAAAAAAAAAAAAAAAAAAAAAAAAAAAGGTGCTAGCTACAATGTATTTGTAATGTATTTTGTAGGTGCTTTTTGGTGCACATCAGATTCCTTATAAACATGGTTGTTATGCTGCAGGAGGTGTAGATGAGCCATCAGAGATGAGCAGGAACAGGTGTGTAAGAGAGAGAGGCAGGAAATGGCCAGAGTAGGTCAGCAACACCCAGCCAGGACACAGACAAGGGGTAGATTCACAAGACACCCAGATTACATGAGGGGAGGGGAACACAAGAAATACAGGGGACAGAGAGAATCCCAACAGATCTCTCTTTAGTTGTGGTATATGTAACTAATACAAAACAAGTGTTTAGCTTGGCATGAAGTGGAAGCGGGGAGACAGTTGGGCTCTGTCTGTATGCTAAAAGGGAAGCTCAAGTTAGAAGGTCAGTTTAGCATAAGATCAGACAAAGAGAGAGAGAGATAGACTAAATGCGCTTCCATTTCGTTTTCTGTGTTTTTAAAACTTATTCATGTGGGAAGATCTTGTCAAATGAAGTATTAGTCATAGCCGAGTGTTTTCATGTACTCAAAATGTACCTGGATAAGAATCTTTTTATCAGGTATCAGGTCTGGGGGATCCAATAATGCAAAGACACACAGGGAGCTTTCTGAATCGGTAGTCGTTTTAATAATAAAGGTTAAACTAGGAATTCAAATTATGCAGAGATACAAACAAGGATAAGGCAAACTCGGTAATCGGAACATGTAATACAAAGCTGACACAAGGAGACTTACACGGGAGTAGCCGCTGGACTGCTCACTAGAAAGCCAAGACAATCTGGCCCAGGAGGAAGGGAACACGGGAGTTAAATACACGAGGGAGAGGGAGTAATCAAAAACACCTGAGGGACAAGACTAGACAGGACGTGGGGAATAAGACACAAACAGAACTTCAAAGTAAAACAGGAAACACCAAATGACCCCAACAGACAGACACTTGACACTAGCAGACCCTGACACTTTTATCTTAATCTAAACTAAACTAGGTGTTTTGCCTGCATACAAAAGTGAAAACAATAATTTCTTAAAGACTGCCTCTTGTAGGAGAAGCTAATCCTGATGACTTGCAGGGGTGGGCTCAATATTGTAGAAGCAAAATTTACTATTCTGATGGATCTACAGTTAGGTCCAGAAATATTTGGGCAATGACACAGTTTTTATCAGTTTTCCACAAAATAAAACAATAATATGTGACAACAACAATATGTGGTTGGAATGTAAACTTTCAGCTTTAATGTAAGAGGTTTCTGAAAAATATGGCGTTTACCATTTAGAAATAACAGTCATTTTATGCAGAGTACCCCCATTTTCAGGGGCTCAAAAATGTTTGGACAGATTAAGACAACTGTAAATATAACCATAGTTTTTATTACTTGGATGCCTCCTGGACCCCGGGGCAGACCAAGGTACTGGAGAGATTATATCTCTCGGCTGGCTTGGGAACATCTTGGTGTCCCCCCGGAGGAGTTGGTGGAAGTGGCCAGGGAGAGGAATGTCTGGATCTCCCTGCCCAAACTGTTGCCCCCGCGATCCGGACCCGGATAGGCGGCAGAAAACGAAATGAAAAACTTTTGTAGTAGATGACTGCCTGAAGTTTTGAGCCCATGGACGTCACCAAATTCTGAGTTGCCTTCCTGGAGATGCTTTGCTTTGCAGGCCTTCACTGCAGCCACCTTCAGTAGTTGCTTGTTTGTGAGTCTTTCTGCTATCAGTTTTGTCTTCAGTAACTGAAAAGCTGCTCTATTAGGCTGAAATCAGGCCGTTGAATGACTTTGTCTTTGAAGAATATTCCATTTCTCTGACTATAAAAGTGTTGAGTTGCTTTTGCAGTATGTTTAGGGTTATTATCCATTAATATTGCACCTTATTGTAAACCGTCTGTATTTACATTCATGAAGGCATCTCTTGATTGTAGACCTGGAAATGATACTCTGACCTTCTCCAGAGTATTGACTTGTCTCCATGTTGTGAAGGGTTTTTTTCAAGGAAGGGATTCTGCCATCATCCACTTTAATTTTCTTCTGTGGTCTTCCAGGTCTTTTGATATTGTTGAGCTCACCGGTGCATTCTTTCATTTTATGAATATACGAAGAAATTGTTGATTTGGCCACTCCCAAAGTTTATGCTATCTCTCTGATATCTGATTATTTTGTTTTTTCAGACTAATGAAGTTTCCTTCACTTGCATTGATATGTATTTGGACTTAATTTTGATAGCTCATGTCAAAAAGCTGCCAAATGCCAATTCAGCACCTGAAATCAACTTCAGACATTTAATCTGATTATTTTTTCTTTAAGTAACAAAGGAATGGACCCCACCTGGCCATCAAACCGCTTGTCAGTCGATTGTAAAAAACACGTTTGAGCCCCTGAGAATGGATGTAATCTGTATGAAATGGCTTTCCTAAATGATAAATGCACTATGTTTATGAATCCTCTTAAATTAAAGCTGAAAGTCTGTAATTCAGTCACATCTTGATTGTTTTATTTCAAATCTATTGTTGTGTGGTGTAGAGGCAAAATGATAAAACTCTGTCACTGTCCAAATACTTCTAGACCTAACTCTATGTGTAGGTGATCCTCTCCAAATACCTTTTCCTCTTCTTCCTGGGATCTTTGTCTGGTTCACTGTGCAGTGTATAGTAGACTAGTTCGACAGAACAGGTAAACTCCCTCTGCCTCATAGAGCAGTGAGCAGAGACGGGATGGGACTTCCATAGCATATTTATAGATCCCACAAAATTGAAGAGGCAATGGCGTAGAATTACATCCGAGCCATTTTAATGGCACAAGGGGATTTTTTTCATAAAAAAATGTAAATTACTTTTTAAGAGTTAAATGGCTGGAGCAGGATTTGAAATAGTTAATGCTGTTTTTCTAAGCAGTGTTCTGACATTGTTCATATAAAGAAATCAATTAAAAAGCTTCTATGGATATACAATAGTCAGATACACAGATATACAAAGTCTTACAAAGTGAACTTGATGCAGAACCAATGTTGGTTGTTGTGTTTCATCAGAGGTGGTCCTTAATGCTGCAGTCAGGTGTAGGACAGTAGATGTGGCCAGTACAAAATTAATGAGACACAACAGACACAGACACAACAACTCTGGCATTTCTGAATGCCTCCTTAGTTGCTGATAATCAATATCAGCACATACCATTATTGAGTCGATTTATTGCTGTATCCCTCGGTTTTTTTGTTTTGTTTTGTTTTTTAGATTTTGTCTGAAGTCAAACAGATTAAAAGGGCTTCTCAAGTTTGTTTACCATTTCGGAATTGTCAAAAAAATTTCAAGGACCACCTTAAAAATAGAGGGCATGAAAATGTAACATGGCAGACAAGGTATTGCGGTCAGAGTCATATTTCTTCATCACATGCTTTGGAGCATTTAGTGGAGCAGGGTCAGCTCCCGCAACACTTGTTGTTGTTTCATAAACACTCTTGTGCCTGTGCATCTAAAGGGATGTTAGCCTTGCTATCTCTGACAGTAGTAACAGAAGACATCTGGTCATTTTCAAGTGGTCAACTGGTTGTTAGCATTTCAAAAAGATAAGTCAGTACATGGATTCTATTCAATTCTATTCTATTCCTTTTGTTTTGTATACTGTGGAAGGACTAAGGCTTTGTACTGGTTCTGACATGATACAATACAATGCGATACAATATGAAATCACCTTGGAATATGTTTTTTATTATTGTATTTCATATTATTTTCTTAGATCTGGATTAATCTATGGGGATTAATAAAGTCATCTCTATCTCTATCTCTATCTACATGCCTTACTTCTTCATTTTTGTTCTTTAGTTTTATTTAATGTTTGCCTTGTATTTGTCATGTTTGTGATTGTCCATATGCTCTGTCATGTGAATATTCTTGTGGACACATTTTGAAATCCTGCAAATTAATTGATAATTACTTTTGTGTGACCTTTTGGTGAGACTAAATTTGTTTTGAGTAGTGAGGCCAGATAGCATCCATAGTTATCCTTGCCATGTTGATACTGATTCATATTACAGGCCTCAGGCCGCCTCGGAAGACAAGTGGGCATACAGATTCCGTTGATTTTGTCTTGTTTCTTTAAGGAATTTTTTTTTAACCTTCAGTTTAGTTTTACCAGCTGTACAACCTCAATTGTTTCCTCAGCTCTATGGACAATTTACACATTGTTAATCAAACTGTTTTGGTCTTGCAGCTGACAGCTTTAATATCTTGTGTTCAGTGTCATTGCTCTTAATCATGTCATTTCAGCATGCTGTCAGGTCTCGTAAAGAAAAATAGTTTGTTTCCATTTTGTGTCCTTTTTGTCTATTATTTTGGTAACTGTGATTGTATTCCCATGTTCCTGTCAAGTTTCCTTCCTGTGTGATTGTTAATTATCTGTACCCATGTCTCATTGTATCCCTTCCTGTGTAGTTATACCCCACTCTCCCAGTGTATCTTTGTCAGATCGTCTGTGTCCTTGTGCTACAAGTTGAATGTGAGCCATAAGGGGCACTACCCTTCATGGAGAGACGGTTGGAGGCTAAGATCAAGGCATCACAGAGAGAGGTTACCCAACTGTCCTTGCTGGATGGGGGCAAGACCAAAGTACTAAAAATTACTAGAAACTAGTACTACTAAAGTACAAAAGAAGTACAGCAAGCTGTCTGTAACTGAGGCACTGGAGACTGCCAAACAGAGGCTCAGAGCCCCGGCTGCCCGCCTGAAGAGTTACACTAGAGACGAGGAGGCCCGGACAATCAACAAAATATTATCATCCACCACCTGATCCATCCAAAGTGTACTCTAAGCGGGAGGGTAATACGATGAGGATGGATCCACCCAGGGATGAGACTGAACTGTACTGGAAGGGCATATGGGAGAAAGAGGCATCACATAACACCCATGTTCAGTGGTTGGTTGACTTGAGAGAGGACCAAAGCCATCCCCCAGGACAAGACCCAATAAACATCACAATGACAGACATCCAAGAAAGAGTCTCAAGAGCAGGACAGCACCTGGCACTGACATGATCTACAGCTACTAGCTAAAGAAGCTAACTGCACTCCATGCACACCTGGCAGCTCACATGAACCAGCTGCTGAAAGATGGGAACCACCCAGATTGGTTGACCCAAGGTCCTGATCATGAAGGACCCCCCAAACGGAACGATTTCATCCAACTACCGGCCAATACCCTGCATCTGCACAACATGGAAATCTCTCAAAGGCATCATTGCGGCCAAAATGAGTAGGTACGTGGCTCAAAACACCAGCTACTGATGAACAGGGCACTCTTTACTGTAAGACCAGGAAGACCAGCCTGTGCACTGCCTGGATTGACTACAAGCATACGTCTCAATGCCACACATGGATACTGGAGTGCTTAAAGCTATACAAGAACAACAGCACTCTAAGAGCCATCATCAAGAACTCGATGGGGCTGAGGAAGATTACTCTGGAAGCCAATTCAAAGCCAACTGCCCAAGTTAACATCAAGTGCGTCATATACCAAGGAGATCCCTCATGCGGTTCTGCATTGGCCTGAACCCCCTCAGCCAGATCATCACAAAAAGTGACCTCAGGTACTGGTTCAGAAATGTAACAATGATCAGCCACCTCGTCTACATGAATGACATCAAGCTGTATGTCGAGAGTGAGCAAATCATCGACATCGATCCATGTCACCAGGATCTACCACAATGACATCAGCATGTCATTCAGTCTAGAAAAGTGTTGCAGAATGATATCAAAGAGAGGCAAATGATCACAACTGAAGGGGTTGAACTACCAGAAGGCAACATTGGCGATGTTCAGGACAGCTACATTTACCTTGGGATCCCGCAGGCAAATGGGAATCATGAAGAGGCCGCAGCCACAGCCAAATACCTACGTAGAGTAAAGCAAGTCCTGAGAAGTCAGCTGAATGGTCAGAACAAGATCTGAGCCATCAACACCTATGCCCTGCCCATTATCAGACACCCTGCTGGTATAATAACCTGGCCACAGGAGGAGATAGAGGCCACAGATATTGTGACAAGGAAGCTCCTCACCATGCATGGAGGGTTTCACCCAGTCCAGCACCCTGAGGCTGTACTCTAAGCGGAAAGAGGGAGACAGAGGATTAGTGAGCAACAGAGCCACTATCCAAGATGAAACAACCAAGATCCAGGAATATATCAGAAAGATGGGCCCCAGTGATGACCTGCTAAGTGAATGCCTCAGGCAGCAGAAACCCAGTAAGGAGAAAGAAGAAGAAGAGAGACCATCATGGAGGGACAAGCCCCTGCAGGGGACAGAGTACAGATAGGAGAAGTGACTGATATCAAGTAAACATACAAGTGGCTGGAGAAGGCTTGTCTCAGGGACAACACAGAGGCACTGATCATGGCAGCACAAGAACAGGCATTGAACACAAGATGGATAGAGGCCGGAGTCTACCACACCAGACAGGACCCAAGGTGCAAACTGTGCAAAGATGCCCCTGAGACAGTGCAGCACATAACAGTAAGGCATACTTGGAGCACCATAACCAAGTGGCTGGCATAGTATACAGAAACATCTGTGCCAAGTATGGGCTGGAGGTTGCAGGATCAAAGTGGGCAACACCTCCTAAGGTGATTGAGAACGACCGGGCTAAGATCCTGTGGGATTTCCATATCCAGACCGATAAGATGGTGGTGGCTAACCAACCAGATATTGTGGTGGTCGATAAGAAGGCGGTAGTGGTAGATGTCGCAATCCCAAGTGACAGCAACATCAGGAAGAAGGAAGACAAGAAGCTCGAGAAATACCAAGGGCTGAAAGAGGAGCTGGAAAGGATGTGATGAGTAAAGGCATCAGTGGTACCAGTGGTGATAGGAGCACTCAGGGCTGTAACCCCCAAGCTGGGAGAATGGCTCCAACAAATCCCAGGAATAACGCCTGACACCTCAGTCCAGAAGAGCGCAATCCTAGATCATGAAATCCAACAAGCAAAAACGTGAATATAGCTCACTATAGAAATTAAATAAAGATGCCAGGGGACAATAAATAAAAATCAGGAACTTAGGTGATCAGACTTATCGTAAAAGCGGAAAAAAATCCTGTTAGGAACTTAAGCAATGAGACTTATCATAAAAGCATCATTTTTCTTGTTGGAATTAACTGACCCACAACAGACAAATGAGTAATTGTTGTCATTCTATAAGAGAGCATAATGAATCAACAACAAATGCTGAATATATGTATGAATTGAACAGAAATGTTAAACACTTAAAAGAGCGGCGAAAATTTTATGACTTTAAGGTTACTTTGGATGTGAGTGAATGCAATAAGTGAATGCCAACGTGGTAAAGAGAGCAAAAAAAAGATAAAGAGAAGTGTGGATACGATGAAGCGAAAGTGGTTAAAGGAAGCAAAGAAATGGAGAGATGAGAAGGAGGAAAGAGAGCAGGAAAAGGAAAGGAACCATAAAACTAATGCTTTTCTCCACACTGGAGACAATAGAATATGTTACACGGGGAGGCATGCCACCGTCGATCCACTTCCATATCTAGATTCTTCTGACCCTCAGCCAGCAACTCCCTTGGCTTTACCCGTGCCTGCTGTGACTCCAACTAAGCCCTCATACTCAGTGTATCCGCAACTACCAACCTCAACGTCAACTTTCACGCTCCCTCCAGAGAAAACAGTAAGAAAACGTTCAGGTTTTAAATACAATCTTTTTATTTCACCCTCTGAATCAATTCAAAACCTTAGTGATCAGGGTCCAGATTTAGACTTTCTTCCAATGATTGCAATGCCAAATCCCAATGGACAGGATGGCGACCCTCCTGTATACCTTTATTGTCCTTGGACTCTAGATGAAGTTAAAAAGGTTGTGAAAGGTATTCCACATCCCAGAGACTGATAAGGCAAGCCAACTGGTGTCTGATTTCAGGAGATTGGAATGCACTTGAAAATATGGTCCCACTTCCATATGTGGAAGGAAACCAGGGACTATTTCATACACGGCATGAAACCCTCTTTGTGAGAGTTAGAGCTCATTATGCTGACCTAGCTGATTACTCAAAAATTAAAAGAAAAGTGAGACAATACTGCATTACTTTTCTCGTCGTAAAAATGTTTTTAATGCAAATAGTGGAGTACCTGTTCCAGTACCTCACATAAATGGTGGACCATATGCTCAACAATTAAAAATGAGTTTTAGAATAGAATAAGCTATATAGTCATTGCACTGTGAGATACAACAAAACGCTGTGTAGCAGCAATCTCTCGTAGCAGCTACTGTCAAGTAAAAAGGAGAAGGATAAAAAATAATAAAAAAATCTGTATAAAAATAAGATCAGCTTATGTACAGTGTGTCAGTTGCAGTATTGTGTGGCAAGGTGCAGGTAAAATACTGTGCATAATTTAAGAAAAATGTGGAAGAAGATCAGTTATTGCGGTGGCCACGTTATTGCGCATGGTAGTGTTCATGGTGCTTGCAGGAGTCTTTTCACAGCCATGGGGAAGAAGTTGTGTTTTAGTCTGTTGGTGCAGGCTCGCATGGCTATGAGCCTGTCGCAAGGGAGGCTGGTGAACAGAAAGTGTCCTGGGTGGGTTGGGTCATTCAGGATGTTTGTGGCGGAGTAGACGGCTCGAGTAGAACTTGTCCAGGAGTAGGGAGCCAACGGTCAACTCAGCCGTCTTGATGACCCGCTGCAGCTGTTTTCTCTCTGCTGCGGAGCAGCTGGAGTAGATCCATGTAGGGCATGGATCCAAGATATGCCAAATTTGTCAAACGGCATCTTGTTGGATGGGAAACTGTTCCTTTACAAAATGTCAAGGACTATGCTGTACATGCTGAAAAGATTCTGGGGACTACAGATAAGAAAGTTAAAATTGATTAAAAAAAGAAAAAAAAAAAAAAGCCAAAAGGTGTGTATTTGAATGATTCAGTTTGTGATGAAGAATATAATCATGGTGACGGAGGATTCAGAGGAAGGGGGTGAGGAGGGGGATGAGGCAGGGGTGCAAACAGAGGACGAGGAGTTTGGAGGCCAAAATGATAACTGCTGTTTTTATGCTTAAAACTGGATCACTGGTTTTGAGAATGTCCAAAGGTTGTAGGGAGAGAACAAAGAGGACGAGGATGGCCAAGGGGACAACCACAAGGTCAAGGCAACAGTGGCACATCAGCACGGCTAGGAAGTGAGAAGGTCAGATATGCACACACTGAAACACAAATGCAGGACATGAGCAGTGATGATGATGACAAAATTGTTAATCTGGAAGAAATTGTATTAAACATTGAGTATAAACATTGATACACCTTTTGGTTGGGGGAAAGATGATGACTTTTCTATGTGATTCCGGAGCATGTAGAACTGTTAAAAGTAGAAAGAAGCCTAAGAATGTACAGTATTGTAAAACAGTCATTAAATATCTTGGTTATAATATCATACAAGAGGGAGGAAATCTTGATAAAACAAGAAAAAAGGGGTATTGCAGACACCTCTATCAGTCACAAAAAGGCACATGATGTCATTTTTGGGTTTGATACATTTTTGTAGACAATGGGTACCAAACTATGCAGAACAAGTACAGCCTTTGATGAATTTAATTTATGACAAACCTATGGCTGCAGCTGAAAAGATTATATGGAGTGATGAAACCTTGGAAGCTAAATCATTACCCTCACACTATTCTGCACGAGCAGTGGATCTAGTCACGCTTACACGAGCTT
>KV751325.1:8118799-8130461 GCA_001698575.1 Mola mola
CAATACGCCTTTTCTACCATACATACATTTGCCGGACAATGTAAAAACAGGGGGATGATAAATCCATCTGGAAAACCTGCGAGATACAAATATCATTTACTTGCACTATTAGACACTGTGCTATTACCACAAAAAATGCTGTATGTAAGGGTGCAACTCATAAATGGATCCAGTTTCAGATGGAAACAGGAGGGAGGATTTAGCAACAAAACAAGCAGCTGAGATAACACCTAATGAAACCGATACTTATGCCGTAGACACAGAGGAGACAAATTTAGGTCATGCTGTCTTATTTAGTATTTAGGATATTTGAGTTTATCCAATATGCAAATAAATATTGTGAAAACTGCAAGACCTGTATGCAATACAATTTTCAAGGAAACATTAAACAACAACATAAATTCCCAAATTCACCTTTTTTCATTACAGATTTTACATATGGATTTGATTGAATTGAGTCCACGTGAAGGGAAAAAAATGGTGTCTGGTCATTTTCGATGTTTTTTCCAGATGGGTTCAGGTATTTCTGTGTAAAATAGCAGATGCGTTTACAGTAGCGAAAGCCTTAGAAAGAGATAAATTTCCACTATTTGGGGTCCACGAAAGGTTGTATACTGATAATGGAAGCCATTTTGTAAATGAAGTGATTCATCATCTGTATAATGCATTATGCATAGAAAGCAAAGGACTACATTCCACAATCTGCTGGATTGGTAGGGAGAACAAATGGGACTATAAAAAGTAAATTAAGAAAGTTATGGCTGAGACAAAAAGAAATTGGATACATTACCTGCCCTTAGTAGTAGTGAATAAATAGGCAGATGCTGCCAGGAGTAGGGCCTTTCTCCTTACGAAATATTATATACAAAACCTTTCCAATGTCCACCATCATCAGAGTTCAGTTGAAGAGGGAACGCCGAAGGAAATGTTGACTAAACATGCTGCTATGTTTGAAAAACTTTATCAACACCCTCCGCTGCCTGATACCAATACCAACTTTGACAACACCATGCAACCTGGTGACTGGATGTTCATACGGGTTAATGCTGGAGGGATCGAAGTTGGGAAGGACTATTCTAGATTATACTCACTACACATACAGCTGTAAAGATAGCAGAGAAAAACATGGATTAATAATACACATTGTAAACTTGTTCAAAGGCCTAAATTAAGACTTGCCAGACTCTTCCGAAGGTCTCAGCTGACGACCTGTAAGGTCCTATAACGACTGGAGGATGCAGTCTCATAGGTGAACACCACCTGTGTGGTGTACAGAGGCATTGTTGATAAAATTGGCATGCTTGACAATGTGTCTCACTGATGCATTGATACCATTAATTTGGTTTTGCCAAATACTCGAGAGGATACTCAAGGAATACTCCAGAGACATTTGTACAGTCAAGATAATTATACTGTCGAAAAAATGGAAAATGACTCTTATAATAAGCCTGGGCTCCACCGCTGGACTCATGGTGACAAGCGCGATTATTGCTGCCATTATGAATATGTATTTATTCTAACAAAATATCAAACCGGTCATTGTCTCGTGATCGTAAAATGAATGGTACATTTATTGTAATGGTGATTATTTTGTTTCTTGTTCCCGGGATATGTTTTGAATATAATGTTGAGGCCTTCCGTAACAGAGCTGAGAACAATGAATGGTACAAGTGAATAAATAACACTGAACAGATGCATACATATGACACCCCCCATTAGAGTGGCTGGAGTAATTATGGGACACTTTACTAAATGCTCCCATACAATTCATGTTAATTGATCATCATCATACACCATTTGCAAAGATTCATGATGTAACTGTATGACAAAACCTGACTGTCTTTGTGTTGAATACAGCCTTTACCGAAACTATGGCGGACATCTGGCGGGCGTGTGGAAACAGACAACTCTATCCTGATGGTTGGCACGGTATTTCTGCAAGGATAATGTTGGAACTGCCCTTGTCTTTTGTCAAAATTCCTATGGACTCTATTGTGAGCCATAGTAGATGCCGCCATTCAGTATCATTGACCAAGAGCCTTGAAATAGGTACTACATCTGCTGGTATCTGGTTTGACTCTATTGGAATCCCCTCGTGGAGTCCCTGATGAATACAAGGCTCGTGATCAAATTGCTTCAGGATTTGAATCCTCCCTTTGTTGGTGGTGCAGGATTAACAAGAATGTGGATTGGATTAATTGTATCTATTATAACCAAATGTTCCAAACTAATCTTACTCGCGCCACTGTTCAGTTAATATAAGATTACATGCAAAAACTAAAGTGACTAAGCAAATGATAATAGCCATGAACATGTTTTTAGCTGAATAAGGAGGACTTTTCTCAATGATTGGTGATGTGTTGTACAGTGATTCCTAACAATTTGGGGCCTGAAGGACCACTTGATGACATTTTAACCAAAATGAGCGAGCATTCAGAATTAATGGTCGATGGTGGGGGGATAGACCAAAGGTTTCATGAAATGACGGATACTTTGGTTTGGTAAATGGAAGAATATTATCATGTCAATCTTTACGTCTTTGATTATTTTAGCTGGAGTTCTTGTTCTGTTCGGTTTTTGTATAGCTCCATGTGTATATGGTCTCACTCAGAGATTGATTGAAATGGCCCTAACCCAAAAGTTGCAGTTGTTATCGCAACAGGAAGATGTTGAAGCACCTGATGATGCCTACACTCCACTGTTGCCTAACCTTTATGAGAGCAGAGACAGCTTTTATAACTCCTTCCAACAAGATCCAGAACTTGACTATGATGATGCTGTTACAGCTACAATCATTCCTGAGGACCCCCGGGATATGGATTTGCACATTGATGAGTTTTTCACATTGCCCGAATGAATTCATTGCTGAAAATCTGCTTGAAGTAGCAATATAATGATAACATGTGCACTGAAACTCTTCAGGTCATGAAATGTTGGACATATATTGTGTGTTATGCATGATGAAAATCAGCATAAAGAGGGGGAATATGATAGGAAAATGTATTACTTATACTTGTTGTTTTCATTATACTTAATCATTTCCTTACATTCATAATGTTTAATACTTATCTGACATGAAATGTGATTCACCATGTGTAACTCTTCGTGTGAGACTGGAGACCTTGAGGCTAACTGTGGGGGGGACTGAGATAAGACAGATGTGAAGAGAGATCATTGCAGTGTTGCAATCTTTCTCTTTTCATATCCTCCTATTTGTAGACCAATTAGGAAAAAGCAAAGTCGTCTCGTTCCATATTTGGTGGTGATAGAATATGATTATGTAACTTGAATCTTATAAGAGACTGTAGCAGGGGACTGCCCTCTGAGCTTCACTGATTGGTGTTTGTATCGCTCCTTCTTGTTGCAAGAATAAAGTGCTGTTAAACCAACCAAAACTGGGAGGGTTATGCGCCGGAGGAGAGCTTGTGGGTCTGTTCTCTCGGAACATCATGGATCCTGACTTGATAAGAGACTTCCACGAGACCCACCCTCATGAGCCTCGGCCATCAGGGGTCGGCTGTAGGGGAGGTGGGGTACTGTCAGGTCTCGTCAAGTCATATAGTTTGTTTTTGTTTTCTGTTTTCTGTTTCCTGTTTGTCTTTTATTTTGTTAACTGTGATTTCCCCTGTTCCTGTCAAGTTTCCCTCCCCTGTGATTGTTATTTGTCTACGCCTGTGTCTTGTTGTGTCCCCTCCTGTGTATTTATACCCCACTCTCCCAGTGTGTCCTTGTCAGATCGTCTGCATCCGTGTGATAAGCGTTTCCGGCATTCTTCTTCGAGTTAATTAATCTTGTGTACGACCCAGTTTGATTGCTTGTGTTCTGGCTTTCAGTCTAACATTTTTTGGTACCTTTGCCTGATCCCTGATTTTTCTGTATTTGACCATCGTCTGCCTCTGGTGTGCACTGAGGGTCCTAGTCTATCTGAGCCTGACACATCTGTTTTGTTTTTTTTTGTGAAATACTTATAATAAACTTACTCTGTAAGCTTGCTTCACTGTATAAACTTTAGAAATGGGCTATTTAATGTAATTTTCAGTGTGTAACGCTCTTTCTTTTCTTCTCCTACACCCCCCCCCCAGTCTTCCCATCTGACCCATGAGCCTCAGTGGAAATGATGCTGGTCGACGGTGGACCAATACAGCTAAAGATAGCACACATGCACAAATGCGCATGCCAGGAAATCCTCAGCTCCGTTTTATTTATTCAAGCCTCCTGCTTGTATCTCTCCAGATGATAAGTACAGCGAAAAGGACCTGTAGATGAAATTTTCTCCTCATACTGCTGCATACACACACAAACACACAGACATGCAAGCATGGTTACTATTAACATCTGACCTTGTCTTATAATATTCGCCCACATGAATTTTCAACAGGCTCTCTCTTCACCCAGACCTAAATGATAGCCCTCAGATACCTTGCAAAATTGATCATCACTTTTTCATATAACAGTTGCCTCGAGCCAAAAATATGGGTTATTCATGCCGGATTATCGGGATATTGATAAAAACTGTCAAATTATTTGGCTACTTGCCGTGTGGGAATGTAATATTTATATGCACCTGTCAGGATAGTTTGTCAAAGCCCAGTGATATAATGTGTAAATTGTGATTTTGGGCTATAAAAACAAAATTTGATTTGATTTTAATTAAAATGGAGGGATAGCACGTGTTATTAATGACTTTGGATCTTTGTAAGCATGAGCAAATACCTATGTGAAAGAGGGGAAAAGCAGACAAAAAAAAAAAAAAAAACAACAAGAAAACACCAGCAACTCCACAGCAGGATTTGACAGCATTGAGAAAATTCCATCTAACTGAAGGATGCTTGTCAGCCTTCTAAACATCAAACTGCTGTCAGGAGAAAATTGCCTACCAGCCATTCTCAGCCAGCTTTCCTCCTGTTCCTTCTCCCAGCAATATACCCGCTCTCTGCGAAAAATAGAAGCTTATTCACCCAGTGAATCTTGCATCAAAGATGTTGAAAGCACAACATTCTCTTGAAATATAATGACACCGGCTTGGGTTTGATTCTCTCCTATCCCAGTCCTCGACTATGGGGCTGCTCTGATTGTCCTTGCTTGTTTTACTTATCTTTCTTATGTCTTTTCTCTTCTGTGGACTCACTTCCATAAACACCGTGGACCATCTTGTCAGATCAGTCATGCACAATTGATAAAGATGGTGGCGGAAATTGATGTAAATTGCAATATGTGTAATAGAAAAGAGCTCCCCATCTTCAGACACCAATTAAACAAAGTGCACTAAATAAGCAGAAGGTCTGCAATCAACTGTGGCTGCATAATTCAAGTTTACGCTCCTCTTCATCTTCTTCTCTTTTATTCTTTCCACAGTAAAAGGACTATACATGCACATATATGACCTACTGAAAATGCCCCTTTACTCTTAAAACTTCATATACCATCTTTACGTACATTAAAACATGACTGCATATAAGCGATAAAGAAGGACGGAAGGAAATGGTGTGTGGTTGTTCTATGTCAGTGACGGTTGTTCAAACCCAGTAAAATTAGTTGTGGAATATGTTGACATACATACTAACATGCACAATTACAGTTTCACTGCTTTATGAAAGAGTTGTAAGACACTAACCCTTTATGAGCAAATTTGGTTCATCGTTGAAGATTCTCTTCTGGCATTACATACTTTGTTAATCATCTGTATTTATGTAATTGCATTCATAAATTTTAGGTAGTTAAGATAAAGAGTTAACTAAATCAAAGCTATTAATTTTTTGTAATAATCTATCAATCAAGACTGTTACTAATCCTATCTGTTTATATATTTTCAAATAATAGCAGTCAAGTTATCCAGTGTACAGATCTTCCTGAATAATATAAATTAGAAACGAATACACGAATATAACATTGTATCAGATGGTATAAATATTACCCAAATTTGCCACTCTGCTTTACAAAACTTAAGAGCAAGATTATTTCACTACTTGGTTCTTAAACCTACTGAGTTGTTTCACTCTCACAGCTCTCTTAAGGTCATTTTTAGTAGTATCCAGCAGCACCGTTCAGTGAAAATGCTCCTAATACTCACTAAATACTACCTGCATGGGACAAAAAAAGCAATCAGACACAGAATTAAAAGGCAACACTGCATATTTCTGCAAATCACCAGATGGCCAGAGAACACAACTCCAAATCGTGGGTAATGTTGCCCCATACCTGCTGTATGAGCTTGCTAACAAGTTGACCATATCAATTGAAAAGACAAAAGACGACCTTTTGCTCTGTCTTTAACGGTGTAGGCCAAATAAAATGATATAGGCCTATTTGGGTCCTCTTGGATCTCTGTAGGTGCTCTTGTGCTTGCTAACAAATTGGCCTTGTTAACTTAAAAGTTGGTGATGTGTTCACAACTCGTGTCTGCTGCCTCCAAGTGGTTCCATAAATGATCTCTTATTGCCGGGTTAAGAATTACCTAAAAAACCAATGCCCCGCTGCAAGAGGATTTTTTAATAATCTGGAAACCCGGATGATATTATTAAAGGCCATTACAGCTTGGAAACTCTTTGAAATGGATCTTTATTTAGTTATCTTAAGTTATCTTTATTGTTTCCATATTTTACATTGTTGATTATAGCTGATATGTAAACATATTGTCCCATAGCTTAATCAATAAAATGGGAGTCTAATGCAAACTCATTACATGTCTATGTAAAGTGTTTGTCTCATCTTTCGGTGTCATATATGTTTGGAAGGGGGGTAAGATATTAACATCTGATATGTCAGTGACTCAAAATGGAAATAATATTAGAGTAACTGGAAATTCTTTCCAACGGTGTGTAAAATTGATAAGATTCGGTTTTGTTTGCTCTCACAGGTCCTTCCGTCTGTTTTGTCGCCCTTGTTGCCCAGGAGATGGCAGCATATGAGTAGCCACTGGGCTCTGTGTACTTGCCGACTGTGATCCACCACTATTACAAACTATTATCAATGAAAAAATGTCACCAAATAAATGTAAGGAGGATTGAAACCCATTTTCAATTCAAAATAGGTTTACTTTTTAATACATGAGGGCCACACACAGATGTTTTATATGTATTTAATTAAGTAACACTGGCAATGTTGTATAGCTGGCAAAGGTGTGCAAGCCTGTGAGAGTGAAACACAGCTGGTTACAGGATGTTTGTAAATGCCAAAGATAATACACTGTTACAGTAAATGAAAATCTCAAACACCACCATGTGAAAAGGACAGTCAGTGCTAGTCTCTTGACAGAGCAGAACACACAACATTTAAATAACTGTTGGGCTCAGTTGCAGATTGGTCTTTGGTTATGATATGCAAGTTTTAGAAAGGGTCTGTGACACAGATTTAAGACAACACGTCAAAAGCAGTTTGTTAAGGAAGTTGTGAAGACATGACAAACGCAGAGGTGTCCCCCTTTTTCTCCTCAGTTTATGGAATGTGATGTAGCAGCATTGCAAGTTTCACTGCGATGCTGCGCGTTAAAAGTTAAGCTTCAATAGTCATGATTTTCAAAGGTATCAGCGGCTGAAACGTGTCTTCCTCTATATATGCGGATTAAAATAAGTCGGCTGGGCAAAGCCGCTTGGCATGAACGTGTGTAAGAGCCCCCCAGTGGACGGAAGCGGAACGCCACCCGCCCCGTGGAAGATCACATTCCCAGAGCTGAAGGTGGGGAAAGTTTGGTGGAAACTGGCGGCACTGGGGCCACACGTGGGCGGGTTTTGACTGACGTTCGCCAGCGGGTTGGAGCCGGGCTGCAGCGTGCTGTCCGCCCCGGGATTCTGCTTTTTCCATTTGGTCCTCCTGTTCTGGAACCAAATTTTCACCTGCGTTTCGGTCAGACTCAGGGACAGCGCCAGGTTTAGTCTCTCGCA
Organism: Mola mola; assembly: GCA_001698575.1. Lineage (NCBI taxonomy): Eukaryota > Metazoa > Chordata > Actinopteri > Tetraodontiformes > Molidae > Mola > Mola mola. The sequence continues at coordinate 8,126,680 of KV751325.1, forward strand.
CACGGACAGGTAGCGAGTTGTGCGGAACTTGTTTTCCAGAGCCACCAGTTGCTCGTACGTGAACGCCGTCCTGGCGCGCCGCGGTTTGGCGCAGGCCTGTTCCGCGCGTCGCCGTCTGTGCGGCGACTGGTCCCGCAGGGTGACCGCTGACTCCGCGTTGTCCTGCTCCCCGGGCGGGTAGGGGTCTGCTTCGACCGGCGAGGAGAGCAGCAGGTCAGCATCGGCTGAATGATGCCCCGAGGCTGCAGACGTATCGTCTTCTGCTTCCTCCCCTGTGAATAAAGACATTCCAAAACTTTAATATCAACCATACAGTGTGATGAAATTCTACCTGTATATTGTTCAGCCAGGAATTTAGAGTGAAACCATTTTGATGAAAGTGCCGGTGGTTTTTATCCAAAAATGCAGAATTTTCAAGTTCAAGATTAAATTCAAGCGATATTATTTGAAGAGCCGTGGACATTTAATTGGGCCTTCGGATGCGTTTTGGGTAAGAGGCCAAGAAGCGTAAATGTTGTGTGAATGGTCCGTGGTGCTGAAGGGACAGCTCCTGACAGGACAGAAGTCTTGTGTCACATCCGAGAGGATCCTCGTTACTGCGCAGCTCTGCACCTTTCTGACCTGTTTCAACCACATGGAAGACCTAAAGTTGACACCCTGTCAGTGTCTGATTGTGATCCGGGGTGCGCTCGAGTGGAACAGAGCATAGATTCAGAGGTGGGAGAGACTTGGCCACTAATCCTTAAATAATTTATAAACCACACAGCGCCTCAAATGTCATGTTGCGGAAAAGAAATCCCGTCTAAATCCAGCTCCACCGCCTCAGCTGCGGCGTGCTAATGGAGTTTCATATTCGCGGCTGGGTCGATAAATGTCATCTATTTAAAGGGAAGTTTTAATCGAACGATATTTAGGATCAGACATGGATGGGGTGTGAAGTTTGTACCTGCAAGGTGCCGGGGAGAGATATGCAGGATGCAGTAATGGGATATCGATCAAAGCGCGCAGAGGCATCCTCAATGGGACGATTTAAACAATTATCTAGCCTGCCTGTCCCAGTGCCAATCACACGCTGGGGCTCTGGGAAAAAAGCCTTTGTGGCTTCCTTCAAAGGAAAAGCCTTGAAAATTAAGAGGAAGGTCATACAAAGATGACTGTGAATCGGAAAAAAAACAAAACATTTTACTTCTGGTGTTTAGTTTCAAGCTAAAAAAAAATTATAAAAATGTAATTTCACATTAAAGCTTTATTTTATAATGCTCTCTTGTTTTAAAATACAAGTAAAGATGACAGTGTACCGACACTCATGTTCTTATATAAGTCTTTTATGCCTTAAAGCAGTTGCCATGCGCCTAAAACAACAGATTACGCGTGAAAGATCTATTAGGAATCATTTTTTGTAAAACTGTCGGCTCTCTACCTGCTTCTGCGGGCTCAACTCTGAAGTCTCCGCCTGCTGCGCCGTCAGACTGCAGACTTCCTCCCTCTGCTTTTGGCACTGGAAACTTCTTCGTGAGGAAGGAAAGTTCCTTCGCCCTTCTGCTGTTGAATTTCTTCGGATCCAATATATCAATTATAGAGAAGGAAATCTTATGCGTGGACGTCATTGTCCCTCCACAGTCCTCGGGGTCCAGCATCCTTTATAGAGAAGGTCCTGTAAAGAAGCGCAACGATGACTGGCGTGCGTAATTACGCGCGCTGGGAGCAACTTCTCATAGTTTAGCCTACGTCTTCAAGCCTCAAAAAAACTGGATTAGCTGTGTTGATGCCTCGGGTAGAGGACTTCTCCTCCTCTGCTTCCGTCTGTCTGTCAGTCAGTCTCGCGGTGTGAACAAGATGACCGGAGCGCGGTCTTTAAAGCGTCTATCCCCCAGTCAAGACACGTGACACAAACACTATTAGTGTTTCACACGACCACCTAATGGGCTCAAAGCGTTCGTCGATAATCACCCATATCATTAAATTCAATAATCCGAGACCCGAGAGTAAATTGGGCACAGATGGCGCTTGATCCATATCAGAGATCCCCCAGTCGCTCCAAAACTGGACTCTTTTAGAAGCGTTGGTGAAGGAATGGGGTTTGTCGCGTCCCGTGAGCCCCATAAAAAACTTTATCGTAATGGAAACCAAACGTTTTCTATACTGGCTCTTCGTGGGAATGTTGCAGCACCACGATTCCAATACAAATCATCACCTGTAAATGCAAAAATGTGGAGAAAAAAAAAGTCACTCTCGATTTGAAAGGTGTTACTAGTTGTTTTGGTAAAACGTACATTTAAAGTGAAGTCTGTGTCTTTCGGGGGATATTCTGGTGTTTTCATAATATTCAGACATACACAGATAGATGCTGGAGCCACTTAAATTAGCTTGAATAAAATCAGTGTGCAGTTGCTCTTCTTTAAATTGGTAACAAATGGCAGAAACGTTAGTCGCTTACTAGATCAAACTAAGTGCGAAAAGCATGTTTTGGACTGACTAAAAGATGAAACGCTCTCAGAGACGTTCAGAGTTAAACACCTTAGCCTGAAAGCGCTTGATTGTTTTCACAGTTTTATATTCACAGTCGGTTGGCTCCCTGCTCCTTGCTATTAGTGCTCAGTATAAAGTGACATTGGGTTGTTTAAGGCTTGATGCCTGGTGATGGCTGAAATGGTGAAACCAGCACAGGATCAATATTCTCAGCAGGTGTCCAATATAGATAAAACCTGATGGCTTCAGAGAGTCATTTTGGATACTGGAAGGCTAAACTAATACCTGCAACGGCTCTGAGGGCTTGTTTGGTGCTTCTTGGTCCAGATGTGCTCTGATTCAGTTTTTAATTCTCTGCTGCACACGTGATGCGTTAACATATTTAACCATCCAACGCTGTGAGGTCTACATCGTGTGAATGAGACAGACAGAAGGCACGAGGGCCTTTTCTCTGGTTCTGTCTGGGTGTTGCTGACATGGGGGATCCAGTCGTGTTTACACACTGTTAAATGCGTCCCTACACAATTTCCTGTGTTGCTTATACAGTTCAGGGTGATTACTCTGCCACATGGAGTTTCAATTGCTGCCTAGTTATAGTTTGCTTGACTGACATGGTCCGCAGTAGTTAGTAGTTACGCAGTTACATAGTCAAACATTTGATAATGCCGCCCCCACAGGGTGTCTGCTTGTAAGCATTTGCATGTGTATGGCACTTGCACGGCCATTACTGTAGTCCCTCCATATGAATAGAGCCCACTGCACACTGGAGGTTTACAACTTCCTACGAGAAAGCCCAATAGCCGGACATCTGTTTGTGTGGTTCGGTGGAACAAAGGGAATGAGCCCAGAGGACAAGAAAAGCCCTCAGGTAGACTTCAGAGAGCGGGAACAGCAGCTGGCTCAGCCTGGAGTGTGTACATGGGCTGGAGCAGGACTTCAGAGGAGAGGAGCATACCCTGTAGGACACCGCAGGGAGCCAAAGAGACACACTTCCATCGAACGCCCTCCCTCCAGGGTCAATAAAGTCATCACTTCACAGGGAGGCTGCCCCCAGTCTGCTAAACGTCGGATAATTTGTCTAATGGCAGGAGCAGCATCATGAGCTGCAGTTCTACTCAAAGACTGTCGCGTCTGTCGTTTTCTTTAAAGTTCTTTAAAGTGTTTCCTGTGAAGTGAGACTTGAACAAAGGACAGCGAGTGTCTGCTGAGCCATTTAGAGAGGACGTTGGATCCTCTTTATCAGATTCCTAGACTTTGGTGGTTTCTTAGAAACAGTGACATACTGAAGAACATATTAATTGTTTTGCATGTTT
>KV751325.1:8135908-8149551 GCA_001698575.1 Mola mola
TATGAGCTATAACCAGGAACTACAATGTGAGGAGCAGCTTGGCTATAAGGATGGTTAAGACTGGCAGACTGATATGAAAGATTAGGAAGCGATGCATCATGTTGAATGTGTTCAGATGTCCTGATGAAGAAGCGGACAGTAAATGAGTTACTGAGGAGATGCTTTCCCTATTCTTGATGGATTTTTTGCTTGCTGGATAACATAGAGTGTAGTATAAAAAAGTACAAAGCATCACTTTATTCATTATATTTCTGTGTCTCACACCCCATTAATTGTTTGTTGAAAGTTGCTCTCTGCTGCCCTGAAACCTTCATCCTCAGAGTGTTTTCGGCCCATGACTGACAAAGAATCAGACAAGACTGGGCTATAATTGCTTTCCCTAAGCGCTTATTGCCCTTCTGTGCTAGTAAAACGCTGTGAGTCCCCTCCAGCCCCCAGCCTGTCCTGCCCGCGTGGCTCTGCAGGCACTGCTGCCCATGTGGAATATCCAGCCCTTACACACGCTGGATCAGGAGCAGAAGAAACAAGAATTGTGGGTATTTTGGGACAAAAAATATTTCGTCTATAAATTTAGATAAATGCATGGATGTTGAGATAAATACGCTGCATGGACATTAAATGGCACACTTTACAGCTATATCACCCATTTTTAGCTTTTCTACAAAGTTACAGACACACCTGTAACTTTTAATGACTCAGGGAGTCACTTCGTTTTGTACGTATCTGATTAAAATTGAAATTGAGCTATCGAAGGTTTAAGAGTTTGCAGATTTTCAGAGGTTGATGCACATTAAGAATTCTTCATTAAAAACTCAAAATTACCTCTCATGATTAGCCGATAATCCTGCATGGGGGATCATTTTCCAGGAGAGCGGTGCGAGTCCTTCCTTTAAAAATGAAGTGCCATCGCTTGAACCTTATTGATCTTACACTTGCAGTGCAGAATACATACTGTATGAAATCAAGTACCAAAGAAAAGTCACTGCTGAGGTCACGATGAAGCTCTAATACTACATCATTAATATTACATCTACTATGTCATATTTTCATTTATGGTCCCCTAAAACATGATATTTCCAGCAATCCAAATATTACCACTTCTTTTGATCATCATCATTTCTTTTATTGATTTATTTCTTATTGAATTAACTGTGACTTTGTTTGGAAATTAAAACTTGCAGAATAGCTCTGTGTGTTTGAGAGGATGAAGGAAATGAGGAAAATATTGCATTGCATTAAAGAACGCACACTGATAGAATTAATGCTGCCGTGGCAATCAGTAAATCCTGCCTCGATGAATATGTCCTGGATTGTGATTTAGAGAGCCTTAAGGTTGTTGACTTACTAGGCTTTATTGAGAAAATGAGATTTGAGTTGTCTAACAGCCAGGCCAATCATCTCCTCCGTAAACTGCTCTAGATTGTGCAGCTGTGTGTTTTATTGACATATCCCATTACTGAACTCTTCATATTTTATGACCATTTCCATAAATTCTGTCTGGGACAATCTCCACTCTCCGTGGAGCTGATGGAGGGATCATCTCGGGGCTGTCATTTGACGCTTCAGCGCCCTCTCGCCCTCTTGTGCACACACACGTCACACTGTGAGCAATCTGGCCCCACTCACTTCCCTCGCTCTATCTCATGATCATAGATGCCCCCTCGCCCCCCCTCATGGAAGGATAGGACGCAGAGTGTTGAATGAGTTTACAGATGAGGAGAGTTCAGGTCAATGTGTATTTACAGCTCAATCACTTAACAGAGCAGGCTTCTCTATTAGAAGTCTATCTATCTGGCTGGCTGACAGTCAGCAGCAAAGAGGGCAGTAAAAGGGACAAGGAGAGCAACTGATAAGACCTCTAGAACACAGAGGAAGATGAGGGGGGGGCACCATCGGACCTGTTTTCCTCCCATCCATACTCGACTATTAATCATTTTATTGCATTAATTTATTGATCAATTATAGGCTTTGGTTAAATAGGTAAGTATGGCCAAATTGGCTGTGTGAGTTTTCCCTCTGATGTCTTAGGCAAAAATATTATTTTGTTTGTATATAAAAATCTACTGAATTTATTATTCAGCTGCTTGGACATGAGATACATAACATAACAATATACTAACTTTACTTTTCACTACCACTTTTAAATATATGGTGTGATGTTTTCTGGATTTGATTACCTAATTGCTAACAAAAAGTTGGCTAAATATCTAGATACTAATGTTGAGTTTAGTCTATATTTCTTTGTTTCTTCTCCAAGCTACATGTTTGATATGTCTGCATACCTGGTATATCTTTGGAATCTTGATTTATCAATAAATCCTAAGTAATTTGGATGTTCACTTGTATTTTTTTTAATCCAGCTATTTGAATGTATCTCTAAAATTAACCGAGGTCTCTCTTTGTTGAATTTTCTCAGTCAAAGGTGGGAGCAGTGACCTTAGAGATCTAAATTCTAGATTCTCTGGAGCTCTGCATGTGTTTCAGGGTTAATAAACAACATAATTTACTTACTGATAATTAACAATCTTAATTCAATTATTCTCATGCTTGCAACACCAGGAGCACCAAAATATCACAGAAATAAACTTTCATTTTATTTTTTTTAATTTCAGATAAACACTCACTCAGGAACTGCTGATTCAGACGGAATATTCAATTATGATCTCTGTGCATAAATGAGTATTTAAGTGAGCTTTCTGGACTGAACTGAGTGAACTCGGCACTTATAAAAGTGAAATAGTGCCATCTGCTGGCTCTTTAGTGTAAAGCGCTGCAGAGTGTGTTGGCTGGTGTGTTTTTCCGCAAATTACAAGAATTTTTTTTATGACGGGCTTTGCCATTTTGGTCATTGAATTTAGCCTGCACATGTTCAATGTTATGGTCATAAAACTGTAATAAAAATATTGCTGAAGCATGTGTTTGTTTGAATAGTCTGTGTGTGTGTGTGTGTGTGTGTGTGTGTGTGTGTGTGTGTGTGTGTGTGTGTGTTTGTGTCTGTGCGCGCGTGTGTGTAACACAGACGGGCTGCTGGATGCCTTTATTAAGTATGAACCGCAGCACTGGAAGCACAGTTTGTTCTTTTGAGCCAATGAAAGGTGTTGTGCAACAGTCTGTGAAATGATCAGCGGCTCTGACAAGGACTTTTAGAAGACAAGCCACCAAGAGAAGGGCCAGGATGGAGTTATCAGCATGTACACAAATAAGCACCGGGTCTGGTGTTTGTTAGCAGTGTTATCCTGGGTCAATATGTGCGGTAGATGAAGGACAGGTAACTCCTGTATTATTGTCCACGATCTGTGCACAGGGACACAGAGCTGTCATGCAGTAGTCAGTTCACTCATCCTTGTTTATCTACTCCAGCTCTGAATGGGTTCAAAGCCGTGAGGAGCATTTCTCCACCTCGGCAGGTGCCTCTCATGGGCCTGGGTGTTGAATAATCCTTGCTGGGCTTATTGGTTTGGGTATGGCTTCTTAAATTTCATGTCATTCTGCAAGATAGGCGTCTAGATGACTTTTAACTGGAGTACAGTAGAATAGAAAGGCATTTCAGGCTGGCACTGTCACATTAGCTGTAAATATTATACACATATGTTTTTTGCTTTGTTCAAGGCCAGATGCAAAAAGCTTTGCGTCACTGAATGAATGACTGTATGCTGCCTTGCACAAACCTGTTTATGTTCTACTCTCACAATTACCCTCAGAGCAAATAAAAATCTCCACAGGCAGACTGGCTAATTAACTTATTATTTTAGCAATTCACTAATACAAAAGCAACCTGCTTATTAAGTCAAATAAAAGCAACTCAACGGGTTTTCCTGTCTGAGAGAAACTTACACAGAGTTTAGATCTATAGAGTTTTCTGCATAAGGCAGAGTTAATCAAGTCAGTGCTAAAGGTAAAACTATACTCAAAACAGCAGGCCTAGTTAGGAATATTCTTATAACGCCTTGTCACTGTCATAATTACACGCAGAACACAAGATATTGTGTGACCATTAAGTCCTTTTCAGTAACAATACTGTTTAATTGTCATTCAACATTACCTGTGGCTGACACTTTGATAAACAACAGATAAAAATATACTAAAATTAACAAACCTTTCTGCGTTGAACTGAGTTCATTTAACAATATGCAGAGGTGTGTAGTTTAAATTCACACCAGCAGGGTTATTTTATACAAGATATTTTACTGTGATAATCATGAGGACATTGTGAGTGCTTTGTTGCAGGAGAGAGGGAGGTTTTAGCAAACAAATGCTATCGACACTACATTTAACTTGTATTGTTTATTATGTGGACATATTCTGGAAAACACACAAACCAATAGCCAGCGTGAACTCCAAACAAGCTCTGGGTCTTTCACTCTTGTCCGGATACCTCGCTCCCAGTTTCCCACGTGTCTGTTTGTGAATCATTGTCATTCCTTTTGATTTCGAAGTGAACACGGACACTCTCAATGTGTACGCATTTTACAAAAGTCAGGGCTTGTCTGCGGTGTCCTTCCTACCCATCCCTTGCAAAGAAAGTGCTGACTTCTTGTATTGTTGTGCCAGCTTCAAGGCCCTAGACTGCAATTAGAATGCAACCACATTTGTGCAGCACAATTACGAAAGCCAGAAAATGAAAACATGAAACATGTCTTGTTTTTGTCCATCACCTCTTTTTCTACGTGCAATATTCAAATACAAGTTATCACAGAACAATATGCTCAACAGGTATTTGATCCACTTTTTGCTGGGTTCACAGTCTCTCTGTCTATAAGGAGGAAAAGGTTGCCTGTAAACATGTCTTGTCATCTGCTGTTTATATTCATACAGACAAAAACGAGACAGACAGACATTGTCAATGGCTGCCTGTGAGCCTGCCAAAAAGCGTAGCATGTATGTATAATTAAATGTGTGCAGTGTCAGAGCCCATAGTAAACATTCAGAGTCGCAAGGACACAACTTTTCCTCCCACATATGTACATACACCTCTATACTGTACATACACTGAGTGTACACAATGTGAACACTGTGCAGCAAGGGACTGTCATGTGTCCTCTGTCACTGTTTGTTTTGTTGTAAAAGCACAAACCAAGACGTTCCCTCAGGGAATTTGTCAGGCGTTCAACGCATTGTCTCAGTGGCTTCTGTTGTGGAAAAAAAAGAGACTCTGGGGAAGTCAACTTTCATCATAATTTAACGTTAGGTTTAAACATCACATCTTCACTCCTTGTTATACCAAGGGTGCATCCTTTCTCAGAGCATAACTCATCCACCCTGACCCTCAAGCTCTTGTCTCTAAACTATCCATTTTTCCCCTCCCTTCACCCATCCTCCCACCACAGACTCTGAGTCATGCACCCCAGGGGCCGCCCAATGTCAAAAGGCAGACACCCTACCCCCACATCTACTCACCCATGACCCCCGAAGACCACAACAGGAACCACATTCTTTCCTTTGTGGCTGTTCTTTCATCCTTCTCCGCCGCCGGAGCACCAGGAATAACCTGCAAGGAGCATTGTGTGGCAAAAAAACAGGGCCTTTTGTTCGGGCCGAGCCACAGAGAACTGATAAAGTAAACACACCACGCCAAGTCTTTCTTACTTTCATTCTGTGCATCTCAAAATGTTTCTGCATTTTACTTTTAGTGCCCTTCATTGAGCACATGTGGGAGTGGCAGATGATGGAGTTTCATCGGGGAAATGTTAGAATCATGTTCCGACGTATTTATAAGTACGAGTACGCTCAGGTAGCGCATTTTACTCCAACAAGCACAAACTGCTATCTTGACAACGAGAAAACTGTGTGCGCCGAACACACCTAGTGTCATTTGTTTTCTTAGCCTTTTGCACATGGATATGGAAAAACAGGGTGCTGTAAAACATTTGATGTTTTAAAACAATGAAGGCTTAGCCTGATTTTTTTATTTTTTTATTTTTTAAAGGCATGTCGTACTCCTGTTGACCCAGAGGCAGCTACAGTCAGGCAGTGAGGCAGGATCTGACAAGACAAGACAGTACGAGGTGTGGCGTGTTTATCTTTCAGTTAGGCTTCCTTCATTACAAAAACACTTCCTGCATTGCAGGCCTGGAATTGTTGTATACATGACATCTGCCTCTTTACCCACAATGTATTCCTGTACATGTATCGTTTGCGTATATGTAAAGCATATGTTTAACGTTCAGGAATATATTATTTGTCTTCTGATGTTTGTCTGTAAAACATGAAACTACAGCCAGCAGCTGGTTAGCTATAGGGTATGTAGGTTATCTCAAACATTGTTAACAAGGGGGAAGCAGCCAACTGAGCTCAGTCTGCAGATAACAAATATATTTTATATGCATTTGTTTTGTTAACTGAACCAGAAAAACAAACAAACAAAAAAGAAAGAAACATTTTGTCCGTTAGAGGGTGACAACTTCCTGGCTGCATCTAGGAACTTCCTGGATTTGTTGGTTAGCTGGACAGTGGTCCTGTCCAGGAAATAGTCCACTAAAACAACAACTTGCAATTTTCTCTACTTTTTATATGCATAGTCTTACAATCACATCTTACCAAGTTATAGCAGTATGAGTCATACTCAGAAAAGTTAGCTGTTTTTTTATGCTGAACTTAGCTAGCAGCTGCCTAAAGGTTTATATTTCAGGGACAGAAAAGAGTGATATCATTTTAGTAAGAAAATCAAGTGCACCTCCAAAAATGTTGAACTATTGCTAAACAATGACAAGTGCAGCCGTAGCTTCACTGTCACCTTTGTAACCAACCAAATCTGAGAACACAAGACGCACAAACAGGGATCAGACTCATGAAACTAAACACATAAAGTGACCAAAATCTTCCCAGAATAAACCACCGGCAGAAAAAGCTAGAAAAGACTCTTAAGCAGTAAAACTGTGGCATATCTATAACTGCAAGTCGACTTCTTTAACCATCAAAGACAGTCTAGCATCTTAAATTGGTTACACATGATTGAGTATGATCTGAATTCTAACAGAATTAAGATGTTTGCAGTAAAACCATTTTATGTTAAGTGTGTGAGTTAAAGATACATTTTTTTATGGAATATAACCACTTACTCTAAAAAATAAAGCCAGTGGGTGGGGAAGAATGGTGCCTGACAGATGGAGGACAGAAACCTTAAGCCAATTTTTGGATAAAATGTTAAAAGGGGAAGAACTAGTCTCATGAATAGTCATTCAGGCAGATTACTTGTAATCCCTCATCATCAGCGCCTGAGTAAGACCTTTGATCAACTACTGACATTCTAAAGTTAGCAATATGCGGCATCTCTGGATTTCACAAAAGAAGGAAGAGTGATGTTTGTTTTGCATCCAGATCACTCCCTCTTTTACAAACCCACAATTTCCATGTCAGCACTGAGTTCTTTTTCCTATCTGACACCGTGTGTTTGTAAAACAATAGGTGTCTCTCTCATAGAGAGAAGCTGAAGAATTCATAAAATCCACTGCTTAATTGCAGCTGCAGAGTCAGGACCAGCCAGATTGAGGAGAAAGTGACAAAGGAAGAGTGGAAAAATAAAGTAGAGGATGTGTCAGCAGAATTGTCAGGATCAATATTATCACTGAACGCTGAAGTCACATCTCTATTTCACTCAGCACAATGTTTGATTTTACACTCTGCATCTCCTGGATCCCACAATCTTTGCTACCAACATGACCACATAGAAGCACTTTAAGCCGGTAGGAATTTTTAGGTGGTAAGTAGAGTCCCAGACAGTAATTTGAAAGAGGAGCAAGGAAACATCTAAAAAATGAAGGTTTGCTCTGCACAATGCCTGAATATTAGTGTATCATTCATGCTTCAAACTCACAAGGACTTGTCATGATCTCCTTGAGGAACATTCAGAGTTAGATTATGACTTAGACAATCAGCAGGGTTGCATATAAAGACAAAATTTTAAACTAGTGTATGAAATTCAGTTATAAAGAGAATGTGTGTACTTCATCTATACAATATAGAGATGTCCTTTAAAATATTTTCTAAAAGATTGATTGCTCCGTGTGAGAAATTGGTTGTTTATGTTCTAAATCTCATCGATGGCCAGTGTTTACATGAAGAGGATATCCCCAATATTTTCCAGCAGTTTTTGACACAAAATTCCTATGTTTCTCAAACTTCATCTGCCATGATAGCAAAATTCTCCAATTATTTTTCATTAAAATTTCGCAGTTATAGAGCCAGAGTTTATTGTTTGTAGTTCAGCATTTAAAACATTTTAAAACATGTGCATTCTCATTCCTCATCACCATTTTTATTTCACATAATATGTAGCAATTTATTTGGATAATAGGATTTACACATGTCAATAATAGTAATAATTAAATAAACATTTTTTTTTTCTGCTATTTAAAGAAGCAGTATTTATGCATCTAAGCAGTTGTGTTAAAGAAAGTTATTTTCAGTATGGTGTTCATTTTTAGAAAACAGCAGTAAACAATAGCACACCTAATAGTAAACCACCACTAATGTGTAGCATCCCATTAAGCTGTAAAAAGAAGTTAGAAAGGGGATCTTTTTTAAAAAATGATTTTCATTTGATTAAAGCTTAATTTAACAACGTGTGGTCTGTTGCATTCCTTCCCTGGAAATGTGCTATCAACAATTATTTATGTTGCTTTGGAAGCATAATATTTTTCTTATGTTTGTTTTAATCAAATTACGTGCCTTTTATATGCTGACTGATGGTATTTTTTTGGTTGATACCCTTTCTGGCTTGGTTATACATGAAACATTTCCTGCTTGGTAATAGCTGCATAAGGTCAGTAAAATCCATCCATGCAGATAAGCAGTTGCGGGCCTTGTTTTCCTCTGCCGCTACTGCTGACGTTTGGTGTTTTCTGATGTATTACAGGCACTACTCGTTGCACAGTGCAGACTACATGCAACATTTTAGCCAAATGCAGCCAATGTGTAATATAAAAAATGATGAGAATGATGGGGAATATTATCACATTTTCCTGCCAATCTCTTCAATGCCACATTTCCTTTATCAGCTAATCGCTTTAGTTCAACTTTCCATCGGTCTGCTTGATATCTCACTTATTGCAGTGTTTCCAGTTCTAATTGGCATTTGTTTTCAGACAATAAATTCATTGTACACTTGCTGTCCTGCACCAAACAAGTGACATTTCACAGACGAAGTGAGAAGAGTCAAACATTTAGCAGCTAAATACGAACAGAGCTAAAAGAGGATATTGAACTTTTTCTAACTCATTCTCCATAACGTTGAAAATAAACATATGTGTTTACGTCTTGTTGCCGAAAATTGGCCAAGAAATGAAGCAAATGACCACCTGCTAAACAACTTTTTCAGTGACTCAGTGTCCTCCAAAATGTGGAATGCATGGGAGTGTTTCTTTGACTCACATCCTGAGCACAAAATCTTTTGAATAGAAGGAAGCTTTTTATAAATATTTTGATACAGCTAAATTACAGATATGTAAAGATCAGGAAACAGAGCAACTGTGTTAAAACATTAATCTGTCAGAATAAGAAATGCTGCTGCTGTGCATCCAATGTGTTCTGCCATCACCGCGTCGCTGTGGCTGCAATGTTTTAAGTGGTGAGTGGAGAGCGAAGCCATATGACACAGATTTTAAAGCACTTTGTGGCCAGGTTTGGCAGCTGGAAATGCCACTATACATTCCTTGGTATATGCCAAGGGAAGAGAAAGTGGAAGGAGAAAGAAGGAGATTGCTTTAAACGAAGGCTTTCCGAGCCTTTGTTTACTCAGAGCTGTAGTGCCTGCATGCAGTTTTAGATTGGTGAATATATATGTGTCCCTGCGGAGGATATTAGAAAAAAGGAAAAGAACATCTGATCACGTCGCTCCACAGAGGTCAAGCAGGGCTTATGAGAACACATAGTCCCCTTTGATGCTAAAAAGAGATTTGTCTGCACATCACTGCCGTGCAAAAGTTTGACAGTCAACACTGAGAACTTGTTTTTATTGATAGCAGAGAGAGGATGAGGTTATGTGGCTAATGCTGTAAAAAGAACATGTTGCCTGTAATCATAAGCTGCTCTGTACAACTCTCTTGACACCCAATCAATCTGTCCCCGACTTCCTGTTCTGTGCACAGGTCCACCCATGAACACAAGCCTTTTCACATGGAACCATTCTGTTCAGTGGAGGTTATGTAACGTTCCGCCATAACACAGAGCCTGAATGCCATGAGCTGAGAAAAAGCTGTCAAAAACATTCACTATTCACAGCACATACATTGATTTTATATTAGTGTGAATAACTGATATATTTATCTTCCATCATGATGATATGGCTGAAAGGCAGCACACATCAACACATTTCTTGATATTCATGTGAACAGGCCTTAGTTTTTAGATTCCGGCAACAAAATTTATGTGATCCATAGCATACCTCAAGTTTTATATATTGATTTCTTGTCCTGCTTGCTTGAGGCTTTTTATGCACATTAAGTTATGCCATCATTGCAAGGAAAAACGTATCAAAATCGTCTGCTCTTACTACAATTTAACGTTTAAAGCAAGGCTCATTAAATGTCCTGTATTTATATAGCGCTCTTCTAGTCATTGTTGACCACTCAAAGCACTTTACACCACAGGTTTTGCATTCACCCATTCACACACACACATTCATTCATACACTGGTGGCAGTGACTTCCTTGCAGGCGCCACCTGCTCATCAGGAGCGTTAACCATTCACACGTTCATACACTGATGGCGCAGCATCAGGAGCAATTTGGGGTTCAGTGTCTTGCTCAAGGACACTTCGACATGTTGACTGCAGGGTCTGGGATCGAACCAGGAACCTTCCGATCACTGGACGACCGCTCTACCATCTAAGCCACAGCCACAGGTGAAGTATTAACTCTGATGACATTAATACCACTAATAATAGTCCTTGTGGTTTTGCAATAAATATGTTTGCAAAAATGAAAATACAAATAAAAAAATTAAAAATTAAAATTAGCAACCTAAATAAGAGATAATATGGATTTTTATATATTGTTAGTCTATGTTCATAAATTGTTTTTAAAAATCCTAATTGTAAAGCAGGAAACCTAACAATATTTTGAAAGTAAAATCCAGATGAAGATCTTTTTAAATTAATTCATCTTTTCTTTTTAAGTGTTTAGAAAGTGATGATGAACATTTTAAAATTATCGTTAGTATGAAATGGGCAGAGGCTTAAAGAACCTCGTGGTTTAAGCTCCTTAAATTAGTTGTTCCTTATTTTTTTAGCTTCCATTGACTTAAAATGAATCTTGGTCTACTTGTGAGCCATCATCACAGGTCAATGTTGCCCTCACCAATCGTGAATACATATGTGTTCATGTAAATATGCAGAAAAAAAATAAGCATTAAGCCCAAGCGAAGACTAAAAAGGAGATTATGAAAATCAATCTGAAATCTTATATAGGTCCCAGCCCTGGGGTTTGGATCCACTAAATCATTTAATCCTCAGAGAAGAAAGCTTTGTCCTGCAGCTATTGTACAACAAATTTACACTGAAGAGAGTTCACAGAGACTCCCTCTGTGTGCTGCTATGTCTACAAGCCGCATTGTTGTTGCCTGCGTGCGTTTTTTGTCTCTGCATCTGCAGAGATACCAGTAAATGAGCTGGTGACTTGTATCTCACGCAATGTGCCAAGATATTTTTGCTTGCCGAGTGTTTCCTACCTCCTCCTCCGCCTCCTCTATTTTTTTTTTTTCTCCTTTCTGCCCATGTTTCCCTCTTTCATGGCTTTGTTTGTTTACATTCACAGTGGATGGAAATCAGAGACTCAGGAAGATGCAGTTGGCAACAAGACTGTTCTCTCCCTTTCTTCATCCCTTCCTTTCCCTTTTTTTCCCCTTGCTTAAATACGGGCGGCTGGGCGTGTTTTGGGTTTCCAAACTAGCGACTGTGTTGGGGGTCCCCTGAGAGTAACCCCACCATAATAGCCGGGTGGAGTGGGTTGTCCAGCAAAGGGGAGAGAAAATGAATAGCATTGCTACGGGCTTTCCAAAACTAACCCCTTACAAGGCTTTCGTGGACTACATTCAGCTGAATTTACCCATATTCACCCCAGCTCACAAACCATGCAGCATGTGATGAAGGTCGAAAAATGTTCTGTGGCTTTCTCACACTGACAAATCCTGCGGTCAGGCTTTGTAACACTGTAAATTTGCACAAGAGAAGCTGTTTTGAAAAATAAAAATACGTTGCTCTGTTCTCAGGTCAACAACTGATTGATTTCACAGCTCATACTCTAATCTCCCTGTGCCTCTTTTTCTAAAAGACAAACGTTTGCGGGACGGGGGTGTGCATGTGTACACATATGAGGCTATGATAGAGCACCTATATGTATGCAGGTCACTTCCCATGTCCCATAGCAGCATATTGACTCTTGCGAAGAGGAGAAGACCATGATACTGCTGTAAATCTTAAAGGGAAACTGATAAAGTGCAGTACCAGTGACAGTTTGACTTCCTCCCCTCAGAACAGACTTTGCTCCCTAACCTTGAGAAAGAACAGCCACATGCTCCAGAGAGGAGGGACTGAGAGAAAGACACACACACAGACACAGACACACACACACACAGATTTATCCCAGCTCCACCTTCCAACACTCCTCTCATCTCATAATTTCCCTGATTATGAGTGTATGTCAGCGGAAGGGAGGAGTGATATAAAAAAAAAAAAGGAACAACAGGAGGAAATGTTCTAAATCTCAGGCAGAGGTGAAGTGCATTCACTCACTCAAACTCTGACACAGGCAAACCGGACTGTTTGATGGCTGAAAGGCATTCACAGACATGTACACAAACAGTGCAGAAGCAGGGCACACACTTGGGAATCACACACTGCGTAAACACGTAAGAGGGCCTTTCTCTTTTGTCACAGACATGCAATCCTACAGGGAGGCAGAAATAACAGACAACAGCCCTTGCCTTTGCTTATAGACTTCTATTGTGCTCTCTGCCTTTCCTCATGTCTATGATGATACCGTGCATGTCATAGAGACACGTTTGCACTTGATTAGCCTGTATTGCTTTCACACAATGGCTGGCTGCGTTAGCTTGTGCATTTATGTGAGACCAAGAAGGGAAGTGAAAACATGAGAAGACAGACAACAGCCAAATCCAAAGACAGCTAAAGCCCTCCACAAGAAAAGACCGCAGACGGATGAATGCAGCGAGCCTTCCCACTGTGACTCTGTTGGCCGCAGGTGCTTTAAACCTTTCCCTTTCTATGAAGAAGACAAAAAGGAAATATTGATTTTAACTTTGAATTTTGTGCTTGGCAGAGCAAAGTTTAATGCATGCACCTCACAATGTAACCTACCCTATCTACTGAGATAATAGCAAGGTGCGGATGCTCTCAGGATTTTCCGAGCACTCTAATTTCTCTTCCCATCTGGATCAAACAGACTATCTGTGTCTATCCTTGACAGTAACCCACACCAAAGCAACAACACTGGTTAGTCAGTTACTCGGTGGGAACCTTAAACCAGCAAGTCAAGAATACTGTATCTTCTCCCACAGGATTTGGGGATATTCAAAGATCCTGTTTGTTCCTCCTCCCTTCAGATTTTAGAGAAAAAAATTAAAACATTTATCAAAATGCAAGCATTCCTCATGCAGCTACAGATGATTAATGAACACTTTGCGGCAAT
>KV751325.1:8149731-8159969 GCA_001698575.1 Mola mola
ATCCATTTCCTAGTTATGGACTAAGAGCATGTTAATTCAAATGATCTAAAGAAATCTTAAAATTCTAAAGGATTCTTTTAGCCCAGCGTCACACTTCCTGTCCGTGTTGTTTTTCCCTTCTTTGAGATTATCTGACCCACCCTGATGAGTTTCACCTGTGTCTTGTTAACTTGACCTTCCCTTTGTATTTAAGTCCATTTGTTCCTCTTCTTTCTTTGCCAGTTCAACATGTCACCTTAAAAAAAACCTACCCTGGACCCAGAAGTTCTAGCCAACTATAGACCAATATCCAACCTCCCCTTTCTTTCAAAGATTCTAGAGAAAACAGTAGCAAAACAACTATGTGGCTTTCTTCAGTATAATAGTCTATTTGAAGAGTTTCAGTCGGGTTTTATAAAACCATCACAGCACAGAAACGGCACTGGTAAAAGTTACAAATGACCTCCTCACTGCATCTGATGCAGGACTTATCTCTATACTAGTCTTATTAGATCTTAGCGCAGCTTTTGACACTATCGATCATCACATCTTACTACAGAGGATGGAACACCAAATTGGCATTAAAGGATCTGCTCTAAGATGGTTTAAGTCCTACCTATCTGATAGATATAATTTTGTTCATGTTAATGATGAATCATCAAGATATGACAAAGTTATTCATGGAGTCCCACAAGGTTCTGTGCTTGGACCATTACTATTTACTCTATATATGCTTCCTTTAGGTAAAATTATTAGAAAGCACTTCATACATGTTCACTGGTATGCAGATGACACACAACTATACTTATCAATGAAGCCAGATGAAACCCATCAGTTAGCTAATCTACAGTCATGTCTTAAGGACATTAAAAACTGGATGTTTCATACCTTTTTAATGTTAAACTCTGACAAAACTGAAGTCATTGTGCTGGGCCCCAAACACATTAGAGACTCATTATCCAGCAACATAGTTAATCTGGATGGCATTGCCTTGGCCTCCAGCACCACTGTCAGAAACCTGGGTGTTATCCTTGACCAGGAGCTGTCTTTTAAATCACATGTTAAACAGATTTCAAGGACCGCCTTCTTTCACCTCCGTAACATTGCTAAAATCCGGCACATCCTGTCTCAACAAGATGCAGAAAAACTAGTTCATGCGTTTGTTACTTCCAGGCTGGACTACTGTAATTCTTTATTTTCAGGTTGCCCTAACAAAATTTTAAAAACTCTTCAGTTAATCCAAAATGCAGCAGCGCGTGTACTGACTAGAACTAATATCAGAGACCATATTTCCCCCATACTGGCTTCTCTGCACTGGCTCCCAGTTAAATTCAGAATAGAATTTAAAATCCTTGTTCTCACCTACAAAGCTATTCATGGTCAGTCACCATCTTATCTTGAACAGCTCATAGTACCCTATCGCCCATCCAGAACCTTACGCTCCCAGGATGCAGGGTTATTGGTGATCCCAAGAATTTCCAAAAGTAGAATGGGAGGCAGAGCTTTCAGCTATCAAGCTCCTCTCCTGTGGAACTATCTTCCAGTCTTGGTACGGGAGGCAGACACACTCTCTGATTTTAAGAGTACCATGATGCAATGAGCTCTCTTCTCTCCCCCCTCTGACTCCGACTCCTTCTCTGCTCCTGTAAATGTCCATATCCTTCCACTACTTCTTCCCCGGAGTCGTTGTGCTTTATCATCCTGCAGGTCTTTCTAGGTCGCCGTGGGAGCTGCTGCTGTGGTCCTGCCTGATGCCTCCTGGCCACATTAGGAAAGGAGATCCTGTGACTTGGATCCTGTGACTTGGATCCTAGGCTGGATTTCCAAGTGCAAATCGGGATCCACAGATCACAATGGCTTCTGGATCAATAGACTACACCTGCTTCTGGATCCCTGCACTTCACATATCCCTGGATTTACACATTCTACATACTCTTGGACTCAGCAACACTCAGATCTTGCTACATGGTGTACAAAGACTCCTGGACCAACAGAGTACACCTGTGTCTGGATCACTAGACTTTCCATACATCCAGATTTATAGAATCCACAGACTCTGGGACACATGGGTGTTTTATACATTCTAAGTGAACTGTTATTATCATGTTTTTGTGTTCTGTACAAGTGACATCTATTGCACGTTTGTCCATCCTAGGAAGAAGGATCCCTCCTCCTATGCAGGGTCATGGCGGGGGGGCTGGAGCCTATCCTAGCACCCTGGACAAGTTGCCAGTTCATCACAGGGCTGACATGTAGAGATAAATAATCATACACACTCACACTCACATTCACATCCACAGGCAATGCATGTTTTGGACTGTGGGAGAAAACTGGGGTACCCAGAGAGAACCCACACAGACACAGGTAGAACATGCAAACTCCTGGCCGATGGCTCAAACATGTATGATTGAATTACTCCGTTGTTAGAACTTGTTGAATAATGTTCCTTTAAGAAAGAAAATCCAGCCTGACATTTGATGAAGTGGGGAACATTTATAGACTTTCTCCTAGATAATTCAATGGGGTTTCTTCAATACAAGAACTCAGTTGTAAAAAGTATTCGATGTGCGGTATCAGTACCAAAAGAATGGACATTGATGATATTATGAAGCAGCATGGCATCATGCAGTTGTCTTTGACAGAATGCTTAGCAAAAGTAAGTGGAGTTAGAGCAATTAGAGTGGGTAAAGGTAGATTTAATTGTATTGACAGGCACCCAGACTAACAAAACATTACCATAAATAAATTGTGTATTTCTTGAACATTTAACCATAATTTGAAACATATGGGACAACATAAATAGACCCACACAACTCAAGACACTCTAATGCGGCAATGATTTAAAGGCAAATGTTACAAATGGGAGATGGAAATTGTTAAGAAAGTAGTTAAAATTACATAGTTATATGCCCATTAGAACTAGTGCAAAGTATTTGAGTACAAACCCTCAAAGTGTGCGTTCGCCTCTTGAGATGCTAGATTAGAAGATCAAACCCAGAATAAATTTAGAGTAAATGAGTGATTCATACTGTGTTTGTTAATCAGACCAAAACGTATTACGCAGTTAATCCAGGGCTTTAATTTGAACATAATTAACATATTTGTTTTCATTTGTTCTCTGCCCTCTGGCTAATGTGTGTGGTGATAACATCATTGTCTGCTGCCCACTGGTCTGCCCATGTTTACAGTTGTGTGACCATGTCAGGCACCTTTCCGGTACGCACTCGCAGGACCAGCTGGATTGAGAGTAGATCGGTAGATTGGTAGAGTAGATCTATTTATTATTACACTCGGAAACTGAATCATTGGGTTTTTCTTTATTGTTTTCCAGGAACAGGAAAACATCGAATGCCTGTAGTTCTGAGGAGGAAACAGGCTGAAAACAGTTCAAAACAATGCTGGGCTATAACACTTAAAAAAATCAAACAAAAAAAGAATTTGGAGCTTTATATGCTATTCATTAAACTTTCTTTTAAGGTAGTGATTGACGCTCAAATATATCTACAGGGATCACTACATCACAAAGACGATTGGTAACACAAAATGTGGTGGGAGAGGGCATGCAGATAGTTGGTGTGAGAGAAGAGGATGCAGAGGACGGGGAGAGATGGAGGAGGAGGATTCGCTGTGGTGAGGCCTAGAAAAACCTAAGTAAGCTGAAAGATAAAGAAGAAAAGTACCTTTTATTGACTACAATCTATTTACACATGAGACACTGTAGAAAATACCCAACACTAGCTGTTACAACATTTTTCCACCATGTGCGTTTGAGAAAAATAGAATACGCAGACTGCAGCAAAAACCGCATCAGTTGGGGCAAAGAGCACAAGCCTCCCAGATTGTTTTTGAACCTCTATTTCACCACTAATTTCTCAGTTTTACTCATTGATATAAATAGGTTTGGTGTTTTTCCCCTATCAAAAGCTGTGCACTTTTTGACAGAGTATTGTCCTATCAGACCTCTGAAAGTAGGATTAAGAATAGTGCTGACAAATTAAAAAAAAAAAAAAAATTGAGTTCTGTTCTTTGGCCTTTATGTTCTGCCTTCAGGTATCACAGCCTTCTCCCTATTAAAAAACGAAAAGCTGTGTGGGTTTAGAGTCCATTCAACTAGACTCTAAACAAAAACTGCAAGTGATAAAAGTGAAAGAATTTCATCCTTAAATAGCATTACAAATTCATTCAAGCAGACTTTGCTTCAAGCAGTTAGGATGGTGACTGAAAAAAAGCTTACTGTATGCACACACTGGAAGCACGTTCACTGCTACAAGCTTGAATACTTGATCCGACTTCACGTGGCTGCTGTTTATACCATCTTTGTACCTCTTTGCTGTCCTCAGTATTACTAGTACATACCAAAGTGATTTATATTGTTTTGTTTGGTCCAGCATCACTGGATAATCACTGGATGCACACCGTTGTTGTTTTGTTTACTCAAACAAAGATGGCATCAGAGGCAAGGCTTCGAGATGGTGGTCGTCAAACCAATGGCTGATGTGACCAAGGGATTACGCTTTAACAAAGGATATACGTGAGAGTTGAGTGCATGCATGTATTGTAAATATTTTAGCTGGAACTATAGCACTCAAAGGGATTTCATGAGGTCGTCTGCTCTGTCTGAAGTCTCTCTGAGGAAGATGAATTGTGTAATGGTATCTGAGAGTAAGACTAGTTCTTATTAAGTTTCAGAAACATATGGCAACACCAACTGTATGGTTAAAGCCGCGCATGTTTACAGAAACCATGCAACTGTTGATTGCCCATGTGAAAAACATACAAAAATATACAAAATTACAGGCTTCTTCTACTTAGATCTCGGTAACTATCATCTCATACAGCCGTTTGTGATTTATTCTATTTTTTGCATTCACCTTAAATTAGAGTTCAATGCTCCTCAGGCAGTAGGTGCAGGTTGTTTTAGACAGATCTTGAAATATATAAATAATTTTTATATAACAATAGAAATAACATTCGTCCACCCAGGAGCCTTTCAATGGCAAACAAGAATTATTATTATTTTCTTATTTTCTATTTAATTTTTACCCAATAATTGCTCAAACGTATATTACAATTCTGCTAGGTACAGTGTATTATTTTTAATGAATAAATTATGTATGTTTTCTTGTTAAGATGAATGATGTCAAACCAGGCAATCACACCACATACATTATTACTCTGAGTGCTCATTACACTAAGTCAGCCTGTATTAGCCATGATCACGCAAGCCTCGCACCAGCACCTTTATACCAAAGGTCAAAGGTAATCGTGCAGGCTGCAGCTGTGCTGGCTGTTGTTTCAAACCTGAAGTTGTGTCTGATAGTTTTCTCAGAGTAGCTGGTGATTTGAGATTGATTACAACACAAGTGCGCTGATTCAACCCCGTCGGCTTTTGTCACTCACATTACGAGCTGTAGGTGGAAGACAAACATCAGTGTTTTAAACTGATGCCAGAATTCTAAATTAAGGCTTTTATATAGAACAAATACAGATCTGTTCATATGCTTTTACATTGGATTTTTGTACACCATGTATATTGTAATTTTATGGAAAGCATATTTGAAATTGTAATAGACAACTTAAGCTATTATGTAAGGGCAATGAGCTTCTCATTTTTTTGGAAATCAGATGAATGTCATATTTATCAAAAAGTAGGGCTGTTTATTTTTTTCATGTTTTTCCCATGAGAGCAGTTAATTATTTTCTGCATGAAATTCAGTGACTATGCATGTGTCATGTTTTCATTTTGATTCATGAGTGAGCAGCCACAGTGGATTTTGGACCGAAAGGACGGCGCTCCAGGCAGCACTAGTCAACCCAGATGTGACTAGTATCGATGGATGTTTGTTGACCAGCTATTGCAGCATGTCTTTCAGTAGTTTGGCACTAAGCCATCACTGTGTACTGTATGTAGCAAGTAACTAGTGTGCACTGACCTTTTGCTGACGAAAGAAAAAAGGATTCATAGTGAAAAAAGGCGACGTGTTTCCTAGCTCTCAGCACGTTTCCCTCCACTGGGTAAAACTGCCCCTCTTCCACTTTCCTCTCTCATTCTGTAACACATGTAGAATGGGAAGTGTTTGGGTGCCATGGCAACACATTTCCAGAATGGAATAAATGCTTGGAAACTTATGTCAAATAGTCAGTGGCACTCCTTTTTTTCTTGTAATAGGAAAGGGCTGGCAGCGTCCGCCTTTTAGAAACACTTGATTTGAATGAATTGCTGTGAAGCAAATCAACACCAAGCAGAGTGGCCATCTGTTTCCCATAAACCAAGCGCTATTTACGAGTTTTTGTGTTACAATGTGAAATCTGGGTTTTCCAGGGTTTATCTCAGTTAAGTCAACAACATGTACTGTTCAGGTGATGTCTATCAGTATCTCCCTCTCTCTTCCTCTAATGGACAGCTGCAAAGGAAAGCAAGTTCTCCATAGAGACCTTTTGCATCATAATTAAAGCAATGAATGATGTAGGTGGAAAATATCATTTAAAAAAACACACCCCACAACCAATCGCTGAGTTGTTTTTGAACCAAGAAAGCCATTTGAAAACGTCATCGTGAGAGTTAGACTCAATCCATGTCTGAGTTGTAACTTTTGGTCTTAGGCCCAAGTGGCAGACTCAGACTGTGGTAACTGGTTGGAAGAGGGAATGATGGTGCACACTGGCAAATGTCTGGATGGTGAGGGTTTCCCTAGTAGTAGTTGGTGGTTTGGTGATGCAGTGGTAAGCATATGGAACAGGAAATTTATGATGCAGGACATAGGAACAAGAGTGGTGGCTTGGCTTAGGGAACAGAGGGCGTATGGTTCAAGACCTGCTATGAACACTCAGTATGGAGCCTGGATTTGTTGGAGAGGTTTTACTTCACCTCCTGAACACCACTGAGGTGCCCTTGAGCAAGGTACTGAAACCCCAATTCGCTCCCTGGCAGCTTTTCACTCAGAAACCTCTCCTAACAATATGTAGAATATAAATGTGATTGTGCATGTCTATGTAAAAACTAATAAAGTAAAAAACCAAATTTCCCTCTGATGCGTCCAACTGTTGTGAAATTTTGATCCATTATATTTGCAAAATTTTCTTCAAGCCAAGAAAATTGAAATCTCTGATATTTGCGGAGAGGGCCAAAAGGGTAAAACATTAAGTACTCAGTGGGTGAGTAATGTTATTATTGGATTGAACAGGTGCCATCTTTGCATTAGAGCTCTAGTTCTTTCAATAAATGTATGTGTGATACTTGCAAAAATAGCTGTTCAAGAGATGTGAGCTCTTCCTCTTCAGAGCAAATATGTAGTTGCATTTCCTAAAGTAAAGTCAGGGGAAAAAAATTAATTACAGGACTGGGACTTCCAGTCCTCTTGGGTGGCTGGCATATAGCAAAACCAGTCATTAAAGTGTATTATGAGGATGTAGTTCACGTTGAGATGTAGAGGTGGATGGGAGGGCCTGGCATTTATGGAGACCATGGTGACAAAGTGTTAGGTTGCTCTCTGTCACCTTTGAGTGGAGCATTAGTCAATCAGTGACTTGCAACACTGCCGGCCACCTGTCTCATTACGACAGGTGTCTGCCAGCACGTACCTTTTTTGAAGTACATATATAGACCCAGATGAACACAAATCTCCTGGACATGATGATCAGCGAAACCAAACTAAAGAACCACAACACAGAAACTAGTATGGAAACTAGTATGCAAAAGTTGCAGTCTCGTGAAACCTAATATTTTTGACTTTAGTTTCTTTTGTCACTATCTGTTACTGTTTTGTTTTTTGTTTTTATAATTTTTTGAAATTATTCCTTTAAGTGTAACATGTGTAACATTACAAATATATCACAATGTTTAAAATGATCTGTAATCTCTCGCTTATGAACCTTGCCAACACAAATTATCTACCTGAATTATTTGCATGAAAAATTAAGTTTAGAATCACTTATATCAATGTAGATATTTTATAATAATTTCAGTGGTTACCTGTACATGTACCTGTACAAATATACATAGAGGTTGATGATGATTTAGGAGGTGAATGCATCATTAATAACTTTAATAACAATACTTCTAAATACATTCATTACCACTAACATTCGTGATTATTTAATGTTATTGTTTAAAACACAAGAGCAATTTGATAAAGAAAATAATAAACGAAATGCTCCATCATGGACTAACAGGAGGCGGATTCATTCTTTTCAGCAAACTATCTTAATGAAATTAATACTTTAAACAAATGTTACTACTTACTTTTGATACTATATTAAACTAGTGTAATGATATTGTTTTTATGCGTTGTCCATTTTTGTTTGTCCTGCATATTTTCCTTCCATTAACTTTCTTTGCTCTCTTTACCTGCTCTTCTTATGCTTCCTTAAAATAAAATGTCTTGGCTACCCTGTTCTGTTGTTTTCCCATCTGTACTTTAACCTTCACAACAATCAAAAACTACGAGATAGATTCAAGCTATAAAAAGAAAATAAAGGGTCGCTCATCTATGTGAAGATACAAACGCAGTTCTCACTCGTCTGGGAAAATGTGACGTCTTTATTCTGACATCCTCTGAAGGGTATATCAGGTGGTTATGCTTACAATGTAAAACACAAGCTTTTTAAAAAACAAACAATGCAGTCATTATTTTCTCATGTGTAATCTAGGTGGTCCAGGATGCTATAAATCTGTGTAATGCGGCCGTTCCTGCCTCCCTGTGTCCAGTGTCTTTGCCAGCCACAATTACAATGTTCCTTATTTATAGCACTTTTACCTCAGATATTAACTGTCTCTCCCACTTAGCTTGCACTTCCTGTCGGAGAGGAAACGTGTGTGTATGCGTGTGTTTGTCTGTGGTTCACTGACCTTTGAGAGCAGCATGAAACCAAAATACTGTTAATGGCAATGGGATTTTATGTTTCCAGGCTTTTGTTTTGAGTTAAAAAAAAGAAAAGAAGTGTGAACAGATGTCTGGGCATTTCACCAGTAAATGACCGTGTTTCATTGTTTTTCATCCTCTTAGTTTGAGCTCCCTGGTACTTTGAGTTTACAGACCTAGCACACTCAGTATCAGTGCATTTGAAAGAGAGAGTGTGTAGTGCACGTTCGTGTGTTTGCGTAAGTCAACACCTCAGGGTTGAGATGTCGGAGTTGATCTTCCTTCAAGGCCATGCTACTTTGAAGGAAAAGCTGCAGCTGGCTGGAACATCCTGTTTTGGACGTAAACACTGTCATGCACGCAGGGCTTTCCTCCCCATGTTGGACAAACAACCTGCTCTATCACTGTACTTCAGCAGACAGCCTCCCTGGTGGCCAATAATAATGACAACACAAATCCAGACTCTCAGTAGAAAGCTAAGCTAATGACAGGTGACGGGTGCTTTGAGCTTGTTTCAGCCACTTGGACAGACATTAGAGGGACATGATAGGAAATCCCAGGGGGGAACAAACTCGTCTGTCTGAGTGCCTACCTCACAGGGCTGGGACATTTTCTCCTGACATCACCTCTGCTGGCCACTGCTGGGCTGCTAGCCAGGGATATTCCATGTCTAGACTTCCTGCTATTTTGTTTGGGGTCTGGTGAGCAATATAAGGGTAGCACACAGGTGTTTACCTAACTCGATGTCACTGTGAAGCAACCAAATCAAACAAATTTGCCCCTTTAACAAAAAGACATCAAAAACACTGTCTATGGGCATTCAAAACAACAGTTTGAACGAGTGAGCTGCAATAAATTCTGAAACGAGATGCAGGAAGTGAGTGCGGGGGGGAGCGAGTACAAGATCTAGATGTAAAGTAGTTGGAAAGTTTACAGAAAATTCAGACCTTTGGTGTGTCAAAGTGAAAGGCTTCCGCAGCAAACCTGAGGCCTCTTTAATAAGATTAAATTAAACCAGACGCATGAGTGCAGGTTGCATTTTTATTTCAGTTCCCGTCTGTTAGAACAAAGGTTCTCATTCCTTCACAAACAGCTCATAAAAAACAGTTTCTTAGAAAAATATAGATTGATATTAGAACTGAAAACTGGAGATTCAGTATTGAATTCAAATATACAATTTGCATATTAAACTACAAAAAAGGTCAGAAAAGGTGCCTTGACTGAAGCCAATTTCTTGAATAGAACAGGGAGAGCAAGGATCCAGAAGAAGGCACTGTCATTTTTGTCCAAACTCCTCATAAAGCTTATTGAACCTACATTCAGCGAAAAAGTCTGATTTTCATGTTTGCGCAAATGACGAGAAGGAATGTCAAGGGTAAGTCTGTGAGACGATATGTA
>KV751325.1:8160027-8194562 GCA_001698575.1 Mola mola
TGCTACAGTACTACAATATCTATGTTTAGCTGACTTTGGAAAGATCATCAGGTTGAAAAGAGAGGGGGCTTCTAAGACTAACCCTCACTTTCCTTCTCCTGAGTTGACCTGAAGACAAAAAAAAAAACCTAAGGTCACTGCTTTTTGATTTAAACAGTAAAAATGTTCAAGGCAAATGTGTCATTAAGAAGCCGTCCGGTGACCATAAACTTAATGATCTATATCACCTTCCTTATCTATCCCTTTCAAAATTGACAAAATCCACCTCCAGTCTTTATCACAACCTTTCTTAATAGTCATGCTTGCTGCATCATCAGTTTCTCTCAATCTGGTCAAGATCCAGCTGTCCCCCCAGCTGGATAATTTCCCTCTGTGTGCCACAATCACCCTTCCAGAGGGTGTGTTTTCCGCCTACGGGAGACCCGGGCCGGGAGTCCACGCTACATGCTGAGTCGCTGTCCAGCTCCTCATACGACGAGTCTTCCTCCTCTTCGTGCCCTGCCACTTCATGCCGTGGCTCCAGTCCTAGCACGGGCACGAGGGTAAAGTCTGAATCCGGTTTGCTGGAGGTCTCAGAGGTAGGAGGGGGAAGGCTTGATTGACGGCCGTCGCTGGCAGAGAATGCTGTGCAGCTCAAGCTCTTGAAAGTCTGTAGTTTCTGTGCAGGGAGGATAAAGAGAAGAAAATCAATGTTGGTTTGTGCACCTTCAATAATGTTAGCATTCTGGTTAGTGAAGCTACAAAAGCAGAAGATAAAGTTTGTGGGGGGGACACTGAGCTTGCGGTTTTCAAGAATTGCAGTTTGACTTTGGGTAATGAAAAGTTGTTTTTTCCATTTTCAACAATGGCATAACAACATGTAAACATGAAGACACACCCAAGCAATCTAAGAACGTACATAAATTGTCTGGGTTGTTTGAAACAGGATACAATTTTGTGGTTTCCAATTCATCTCTTCTCAAACTGTGCTCACTGCAAAACACTGACTCCATGACTGGGAAATTAAACTTGTATGGGTGCCATTGTTATTACATTCTTCAACATTTTGTAAATTTGTGCTCCACGGACAGTTAGGGAGAATCTGCACTCGAACATTTGACCTTGATGAGATTTAATATACTCCAAAGTTGACCCCCGGTTTGCTGGATCATGCTGAATTCCTCTAAGCAACAAAGAAAGGCAGTCGTGCAGCGCAGGGAAGGGGTTAATGATCTCTGGAGTGCCCCAGCAGCAGATGTTTGAGGCATGGAGGTGAATAGAGATGAGGCTTTCTCAATGGAGCCTCAGCTTACATGACCGACATCTCTAATGCTCCCCAGTGTGTTAGGACATTTCTTTTCCAGTTACAATAGAACTGGGAGTCTCCCTTTCTTAAATCTCACTTTATTAGGCTTAACATGCCAACAACTGCTTACCATTTATTCGGCTTTTTCCATGCCCTGACCTGCACGAACCAAAAGTAAACTATATGAGATTCGGCTGTTGGCTGAGTTTGCTGGATTGACTTTACATGTGAGCTGCTCATACTTGGGATACATCCTTTGCAAATGCTTGATCA
Source organism: Mola mola (assembly GCA_001698575.1). Lineage (NCBI taxonomy): Eukaryota > Metazoa > Chordata > Actinopteri > Tetraodontiformes > Molidae > Mola > Mola mola. Next base: position 8,161,586 of record KV751325.1, read on the forward strand.
TTCAAGGAGTGTTAAGCCTCTCCTGTAGTTACCCCACTGGAGTGGAAAAGGGGATTTCTGAGCCCTCGCTCTCCCTGTTCAACCCCCCAGTATTACCCCACTGCTAATTATCACAGCAGATGAGGAGACGAAAGGAAAAGAGAAGGGAGGGGGAGGCAGCTCCTCCACAATATGCTTTCTATAAAATCTACTGTGGCTGACTGGGATTTGGGTGGGTGTGGTGGCAGGTTGGGAGAGCAGGGTTGGATTTCTACTGTGTACCCAGCTTTGCCTGTGTGTGTGTGTGTGTGTGTGTGTGTGTGTGTGTGTGTGTGTGCGTGTGTGTGTGTGTTTAGTTTAGGTTTTTTTTTGTTTTTTTGCTCATGCATTCCCCCAACCAGATGGAAACAATCCAAACTGCTAATAGTAATCAACTGTGGACTGAGACAGTTTCAATAAAGGAGAGAAGAAGTCAATAATGTCATCCAAAACCTGATTGGCCATGTATAACTCTAATATTAATTCTAAAAATGGGGTATGACATTAAAATGCTATTGTTTAAAACTTAACTCCTCTAATGAGACCAATCGCTCGTTTTGACTCAACGATACCAGAACTTAAACTGGATTGGAAGGCAGCTGCTGCAGGAGCACCATAAGAAGTTAAGCAAATATATTAAGGCCATATATTTAGGACAAAAAGCAAACATCACAATGCTAAGTACAATGGCAAACATGCACTTGTGACCTTGACTTGAAACATACAAATTCAATTTACAAACAAGCAAGCATATTGTACATTGCCATGTGTGGAAAGGAAAGCAAATGTAATCATATATGGCATTTCTTTCAAATGATGTGCTATTTCATATACTTCTTTGATAATGGTTTCAGTATCGTTCTGTTTTGCTTTTTTAAGGTTTTTTTTATTATTGTTTTATTCTTATGTGTATATGATGTTGGGAAACCCAATGGAATAATACACAAAACAAGGCTGAGTGATTCACTATTCCAAGAACGACGTGCAAACAGTCCTCCAACGACAATCAATTGTAAAACAAAAGGGGCACCTAAGTCTTTTTCAACTGCAAGACAACATTTGCACACCTCTGCATCAATTATCTGGCCTGCTGTGTCTAAGTGAAAGCTTTGATCTCTGTGTTTGTCTGTATTTAGTGTACTGCAGGCAGAATGCGAGGCAGACACCTACAGGTAAGATGAGAAAAGATGACCGTGTCAGGTTGGAGATATGGCTGAAGTACTGCGTGTGACTGCACACAGGCATTCAGTGATGTCTTAACCTTTGAGACACGTCACAACAAGTTGTTTTATACATAGCGAGTACCACACCTCAAAACGCCCACCTAGGTTTTCCCATAAAGCTTCAGGGTTTGACTCTCAGCTATGATCACCATCTCTGCCATCCCAGGAATGGAAAGAGATGTGGAGAGGAGGGGCAGAGCACAGCAGCCTGAACTTGGGCTATAAAGGAAATAATAATAGAGAGGAGTGAAGAGTTTGTCCGCCAGCTTCCTTGCAGAAATGATACCTGCTTTATTCACCCTGCCATTGCTCTCCTGAATGCATAGACTCATGCACATTTAAGGATTTACTCAAACATAGTCTATAATTTTGATTTAATTGTTGCAACTGGCCCAACATAGACGATGAAGACGTGAAACTATCCCGAGGAAACTTGCCAAGCTGGCCTCACGCAGGCCAGTTCCTCAAAAACACAGCGTGAGCTGCATCAACAACCATTTTGCAAATGACTTACAATTAAGAGATAACATTCCCCATCTGACAGTTTGCTATGCCCACTATCCCGAGGAAAAAACAATGACGGGCCAAGGTGAGATGGCAGCCCCGGTTGAAATGAGGCATTGGGCAGCAAAACAAGCTGATCTGTGCAGCTGACAGGGGGGAACATTAAAGGAATTGTGTGTGTATGTTTGTAGGGGTGAAGGTCTAGCTCATTAGCAAGACATGCATCTGCAGAATTCACACCTGCCTTCATTGACGTGGTCGAGGAATCTAGAGGCCAAATTACACCACTCTCCCCGGAGAACACACCGAGGGAATTCATGATCTGACACAACCTTTTTCTTTACCTGAGCTGGATCAGTCTACATTAGTCATCCACACACGCCAACCTATAAAATGGAAGTGGTATTGTGGAAAGTGTGTAGGTGTGAGATGTAATAACTCTTAATTCACACCCTAAGGCAGGGCTGCCAACCATCCACTCCTTGGGAGTGAATGGGCAAACGTGTGTGTGTGTGTGTGTGTGTGTGATTAACTAGTTAGCTCACACAGATTTGCCCTGAAACATTCAAGTGCCATAAATGCAATGTTATTCTGACATTTAGAACTACATGTTCAAATCTCTCTTATTTCTCATAAGAGACATGAAAGTCTGATATTTTTCTTTATATTTGTACTAGAACAGACGTAGATAATACCAGACCCACATTTCCACATTATGACGTCCCTTTTCAGAAAGTTTGCTAGCACGGCTAGTAGTTTTTCCTTGGCTCCTGCTGGAACAAACCACCATGTTAAGCAAAGACAACCACGTGAATCTTAAGCTGCTTCTGGGTTTTCTAACAACCTGGCACACTTGCTGCAGTATGTGACCTGGACTGTGTAATGGCAAAAAGATTAACAAGTCAAGTGTGAATAATGTAGAAAGAGAAAGACAATTGAGAAAATATTAAGTGTTTTAAATTATACTCTGTTGTCTTTCACTCCAGGTGAGACAGAAAGTAAACACAGCAATAAAACATCTGAAATGACCTTACCTGCAGGACTTGCATACATTTAACAGTGCTGAGCAAATGTATTAATGCAAGTTGGTTCAAATTCAAAAAGAAAGAGGCTGAACTGAAAACAATGTGCAATTAATGCAATCATCCACAGAGGTCTGTTCCTGTTGCTAGATGTAACATAAAAATGACTCTGTGTGTGTCTTTGTGTATTTGTGCATACATGTATGATCACCGTGCTTTATTTTCCCCTCCTAGCTGCTGGCATGACAAGAGGAAACACACTCACTAGGCTCCATTACCAAAGCCTTGTTTATCCAACCCTAGCTAGGTCCTGAGGGTGACGAGCTGGGAACACAAATCTTTTGGAAAAGGAAGGGTGAGTGTAAGTTGATGTGGCTTTCTAATAAGAGACCGTGGAAAGGACAATATTTCTGTGAAGGGTCGCAAGATGAGGAGAGATTTTGGCCCATCATATGAATGTTTTGAGGCAGTTCTGAGTCATTACATTGTGTCCAAGTACAGGTTGACTTCGGTATTAGTGGTTTGGTGCTACAGCTTCCTTTGAGAAGTTCAAGAGCATTGAAATGAATAATGACACAGGATGTAATGTGTAGATCGCTGTGGGGTCTGGGTTCTGTAAAAACATTAAAACACTGCTACAGTCTATTTTGGGTTTGAGTTTGACCCGGGTTGATTATACTGTCTGGCTGCTTCACTGCTTGCTTTGACCTTACCAAACAGCAAACCTTTGTCGTGGGAGCAATTCAGAGCTCAGTGCATCCAGATATCTTCACTATTAATCACCTTTGGTTGCCCTGATAGTAGACGAAGAGCGAAAGCATGGGAGGAAGTGGGGAATGAAAGACAAAAATAAGGGATAGAGGTTCCAGAAAGGAAACTAATGGAAATTACCGAGTCCAACCTTTGGATAACTGTTTACCAAACAGAGTAAATGAAATGATGAACCGGAGACGAGACTGCTAGAGCATGGCGCTACACAGCATGACCGAACATTAGGAATGCTTCTTTAGTAAGAAAGGACCGCTCCCTAAGTCAGAAAGGGAGAGCCTGTGATTAGTTAGACTAAAATCCTCAGACTGACAAGCCACAAAACGTAATTTAGCATGATGTAATCCTGCTGCTGATCAGAATCAGATATACTCAGAGTCAGGTCTCCTACGTGGTCCAAACACAATAAAGTAATTGTCTGTGTGGTAAGTGCATTTGCTCCAAGATTTAACGAAAAGTAATGGAGGACATGTTGTTGCATTGAAATAAGATGTGCCATAAGCTGATGCTGATTTTTTTAATCAGTGATCAAAAGAGATACTAAACTCTGAAATAAGTCCAATTATACTAACACACATTTGACTGCATGAGTGTTTGTGCTTGTCTGTGCACGTCAACATAACATTTCCAACTCACCTGAATCATCTTGGCCAGATCCAAGGAGGGCCGCTGCTCCTGGGCATCTTCTGGCCTCCTGCGCTTCATACCAATCATTTTGTCATTTTTTCTTTTGCTCCGAGACAGAAACCCCATGCCCCCGGCTCTCTGGCTAGCATGCCTGCCCAATTCTGGGGTGGAGTCCGGGGAGCTGTCCTCCGAGGCCTCTTCCCTCTGGTGCTCCGGCAGGCTTATCTGCTCGTGGGAGCGGGAGAGCGGCCTGAGGAAGTGGTGATGTGAGGAAAGAGAAATGGGTGAGACCGGAGAGGCGGTGAACTGAGGGTGGAGAGGCAGTTGCTGGTTGAAGAACGCCAGGTCAAGGGATCTATCTGAAGAGATGCTGGAGTGTGAGGGCAGACTGAAGCTGAGGCTACGCTGCATGGTGGGAAGATGGCTCCTGGAGTAAGATCCTCCTCCTTTGACACTCCCTCCACTGTGGCACCTTCGTTTTTCCACCGTTGTCCACACCCGGGAACCCTGCGGTCTCCAAGATGAGCGGAACCCACTGAATTCATCAGAGAGCGACAGAGAGCGGCACTGACGTTTGCTCGGAGGTGCCGCAGGAGCTTGGCTGGTAGCTGTAGTGCTGTGGTGTTCAGTGGTGGACATGGTGCAGGACTGGGGCATGGCCACACTGCCGTCGCAGAGGCTGAGGTCTCGTATCAGACTGGTGATTGCTGTGGCGCTGCCTGGGTCATTGGCCCAGTGCCAGTTCCCCGGCTCAGGCATCACATTTAACAGGCTCTCCAGACTGGCACCAGGCTGGCAAGGTGCTCTCTGCTGGATGGCACAGCTTTGCCCCAGATCCAGCCACCTATCCGCCTCTGCAAAGTTGAAAACATACAAACTCACTATCAGTGGCCTAAACAGCACACATTTTAATATGTCCTGTGCAACTATATGCTACCTGTGCAACATGTGATGATGATGATAATGAACTTGAGGATTAATTGTAGCCTAGATGAAAGCAATATTATCTGAAAGGAATATCTAAAGAAGAACTGTAGTATTTTTCAACAACAAGCTTTGTTTCCTCTTCTTTCAGGCTCTAATACAAAATAAATTTCTTTTTGAAAATTACTACAGTAAGGAGACAAGGTTATACAAAACAATTAAAACTGCCCGACCTAAATTGTTTCAATCTGTAACCACACAAATTTGTTTGTTTTTCATATTTATAGAAAACTTAGGAAAGCACTTTCAACAGTTGACTGGTTGTGTCTGGGATGCAATATTAGCAACAGGAAGTAGAGAACGGTAGGAAAAACACAAACATTCCTTTTATTCAGTATCTTTACAGCTATTGAGTCAAAGATGGTGTGAGGTGTTTCACTGTAGGTATCTACTATCCTGTAAGTAGACACTTGAGCGTGGTTGTGTGGCAAAAAGAAATAGCAATTTATTTCCTGTGTTTTGACTTGATGTTCACTGTTGTATTGTATAGTCTTGTTGAGGTAATTGGTCCCTGTGACTGATCTCCATACTGGAGTAATTTTCCAAAAGGGATGTATTTTGCGAAATTGTAGAGCCTACAGACTGGTAAATAGGGCTTGGATCGAAAAAAAATCAATTAACTTCATGGACACAGAGCACATGTAAACAAAAATCAGCTTAAGGAAAGGGGGACTTCTTGCTGTGGGAACAAGATTATTGTTTCCTGGTTTCTGAATTGTTTCCTTTAAGAAAAAACTAAACATACACTTAAGGTCATTTAGAGCAGCTACACCTTGCAAAGCTTAAAAATCAGAACCAATTATTTCAACCGTTCGTCATTTGTCTTAAAATGAACAAGCTAAGGTGAAAAATACTGCAGCTGCACAGTTCAGACCAGTGCTGCTCATATGTAGCTCTGTTGAATGCTCCAAAACAAAAACAAAAACTGACGGCAAGTTTGTCATAGTCACATTAAAAAAAAACAACATTCAATTCTCAATGGATTTTAATAAATTCCTGTTTTATGAGTTTTAGTTTTTGAGAAAGAAATTTGTATTATTTATTATCATACGTGTTGGTGGTTGACATCAATACAACAAGATTATTAGGTGCAATATATGACATAAACAGTTAAACGCAGAATAATGATCAGACTCAACAAAATCTAAAACTATGTAGGGTAGATTCCTCAATCCAGAATTAAATCTGACAGTAAAGGATCTGTCGAAGAATTATGTTTTTTTTAAAGAAATACAGTAAAATCCACATTTCTGGGTATTAAAAACATTAAAAACAACACATTTACGAAATATTTCAATGACAACCAGCCCGCAAAACAGCTGTCAAGTCAAGCAAGCTCTTAGCAGAATGACTAGCCAATTGTCTCACTATCGGTCCAGAAGAGTCTATCAGCAGTTGTTGAGGGAAATAATACAGTAAAGTGTCCGTGTCTTTAAATACTAAGCCCAGTGGTAAAGTATTAAATCTATTAAAGCTTTTCTCAAAAAGGTCCTCTACTTGCTGATCCAAGTCTCATCCTTTCAGATGCTCATCTCTGTTTGGTCTGCCCTCTCACAGACTGGCAGTCATTGTTTTGGGCGGATAAACAATGTACGGGGGCCATAGTGACGACCTGACAGGAATGTTAAGAAAAAACCTTGACAAAGGGAGACAGGGATGAACTTCAAAAGACCAGCCTTTGAAAAACGAAGTGCAAATTGAACTAATAAGACATGTGAGACAATGTTAATGTCAACATTAACAGTGGAAACAGAGAGTGGTGCCCCTCCCTGTGACATCGACACCCCCCCCAAAAAAAAAACCAAAAACAGTATAGCGAGAAATATCAGGGGCTAGTATTAACGGTGACATGTCTTTTAACGCAGGGGATAAATATTAACAGACGAACAGAGTCAAAGGGAAATTGTTGACATAGGCAACGGCATATTCAATTACAGTTCACACCCATGAGAGCGGTGTGCAACGTTGTGTGGCGGCAGGTGCACCCTGATCATGAGGGGGGGATGAGTGACAGATGGAGAGAGGGAGAAGTGAGAGACCATGCGAGATAGTGTGGGTAAACTATGAAGCAGTTATACTGGGGGTCGCTAAACTTGACAGTTCAACTTATCAAGGGATTAAAGGGGCAATCCCTTACGATGTTACATTTGTGAAATTATGTTCCGACAACAGGATCCTACCCCACACAACTGATACTGTCGAAATCTACAAGCAATGCATTTTTTTAATCGCAAGAAAGAGGAAGCAAAAAATGAACGACAAACAGAAAAGCATAAATGGAGATGACTCACCCACACTTCCACGGGAGAAGAGGGTGGTCCCCCTGCTCATGGTGTGGGTGTCACACTGTGGGGGCAGAAAGAGGAGCTGACAGTCAGCGAGATACAGAAGAAGTCAAAAAGTGGGGAAGAGAAGCTCACGATGTTTTTTCTCAAACTACAATCACATGAGAATACCGATATCAATTTCATCTCTATGTTCTCAATTAACTGCTTAGTGGTTTAAAGTAATTAATACATTAACTCGTAATTGCAATTCTTAAGCAACTGCACTTTGGTCAAATATTTGTAAGGCAAACATTATACTTTTTTTGCCATTATATATATATTTTAGCAGCTATAATTACTTGATACAGTGCACATTAAGATTTTATAAAAATAAAAATAAAAATATTTTGCTTTGTAAAACAAGTTAACCCCCGGTGAGGCTGCAGATAAAAGTACCTCCATCTCAACCACATACACCTTTAAATGTATACAAATGGTTTCTCTTAACAACAGAGCGACAACAAAAGAAATTTAATAACCGAGCTTTACAGTGACTTCCTGCTCATTGCAACCAGAAACGTAGGTGTTTCTGTTCAAACTAAGTGTTCTTCTGTTTTGATGTACCAAAACAAACTTTATACACACATATACAGTTCAATTTTAAAATATAGAAATGCATGTATAGAGTATTTTGACATTGGGGTACTGCTATGTTAGCATCTTCCACCACTGCGCTAAGGCTAAAACTGAAAGATGTGCTGCTGTTAAAATATCTACACTCTTCACTTCATCTAGCAGCCAAATTAACAAGCTTCACTGAACCAAAAAATTTCTACTTGATCTATTAAGATCTTAGGGAATGTGAAAAAAAAAACAAAACAAAAAAAAAAAAACACCTTCGCTCGTTGCTGTCATTTCTCACTTCTGTTAACAGTGGTGGCGGTAATCTACACAAGTGACAAAAGGAAAATACCGTGATAATGACTCATCTTGAGGTTATTACCACAGTAACAACTCGATCACCAAATCTAAGATCAGGGCAAGAGCAAGAGCAAGAAGTATTACAGCTTCGACCGAATCACACATTTTACGAAGGAGATATTAAAATAAAAATCAGACTACTTTTATTTTCAGACAAAATAAAATGAAGGCAATTCTATTTGAATCAAGTGCCAAGAATAAAGGTTTCTAATTTGTCAACTGTTTGCAGGTCTGGAGCATTTTTTAGATTAAACATGAAGGAATTAGCTATATTTTTATGTCAAAAAATAATAAATGCCCTCAAAGTAGAGTCAAATTTACACAATAACATGTTCCGACATTGTCAGACCTGTAGCATGCCTGTAGCAGGCTGTAGCAGGCTGTGTGTACGCTATCTGATAGCTTAAACCACAATTGTTTCATTTTGTTTTACAAATGTAAAACACAAAAATACAGGCTGTAAAACTAAATGGAAGCTGTTCAAATTAAATTTTTTGCACTCTCTCTCAGTTTTGCATTTTGGACAAAGCTATGTCAACGAGCTAGCTTTGTACCCCTACTTTAAATCTTTGTGTTAAGCTAGCCAAACCCAATTCAGGATCTCTTGGTAATGAATGCACAAGAAAATTGATATGGATCTTCTCCTTTGGCTGAGACTATTATATTATTAACCTAGTGTGCTCCCACTAATTGTGCTAGGGATTCATGAAAACAGCATCAGTGCCATTCAGTCATGCAATTATATGCTTATTCATTTTGCTAACTAGACTAGCTATGTTCCGCACATGGTAAAACAGCAGTGACTTGCATTTATAGAGCCCTTTTCTGGTCAACTGGACTCCTCAAAGAACTTTACAAAGTTTGCCACATTCACACACATTCACACACATTCATATAGAGAGGTTCAGTACACTGTCAGAAATAAAGGTACAGATGAGGTACATTTATGTTATTTAAAGTAAGGCATGCAATGTACATTCAAAGGGACATAGTTGGTTTAAATGTATAGCTTTTTCTAGATTGATAAAGTACAAATAAGTTCTAAATAGTACAATTATTGTACCTTTGAGGGTACTACCCCAGTGACAAGCCCTCGAACCCCTAAGGGTACAAGTTTAGCACATTATTTCCAACAGTGTATCATCTACAGTAAGTTGAGAGTTCATTCACACACACTGACACACTGATGACGCAGTGTTCAGTGTCTTGATAAAGGACACTTTGACATGCTGACTGCAGGGGTTGGTAATCAAACTGTTGATCCTACAGTCAGTGGATGACCAGCTCTACCTCGTGAGTCAGTCGGCACTTTTTAACCAAGCATTATTTCCCAAAGTTTTAAGGATCTAAAACTTCACAAACACCTTTTATATACCAAAATATCCTTTGTTGAAAATTCCACCATATTCGGCTGCTAATTAGCTCATGGGCTATACAGTGCAGTGGCAGGGGGCACAATGAAACGTCAGAAACAAATCTCTTTGGCCACTAACAACTCTCAAAATTTCATTGCAAATGTTTGGTAACATGGATTAGGTAATACAGAGACACAGCGTGTGTGTTTTTGATTGGATAACTGTAAGGATACTGCATAAAAGGAATGTTTCTCCTTCCCGTCAATGACAGAAACCCCCCAGACAAAATCAGTCAACTACCGAACCCGGTAGCTAAACAGCTACTTCTTAATGAGGCATTTAAACATTCTTTTCAAAAAGAATTTAAAGTCATAATCTCAGGATACTTTAATTATTCCTTCTACTACCAGGTTTAAAAGAATTGACAGTGTGCCAAATGTTGTACTTAAACAACTAAAGAGAGTGAAAGTATTTTACATATGTAATGTTAAAAGGAAGAAGGTGTATTGCTTCATATTAATCTTTAATTACACAATTCAACATTGAACATATCATTTATTTAGTTCAAATATAATAAGATTTTGTTTAAATTTTGGGCATACTGAATGTTACTTAAAGAATTTGTGTGCATAGTACATGTTAACTAAAGTTACACGTTTCCAACACATTTTTCTTTTGTGTGAAACGGAAAAGTGATCTAAAACCATGGCTCAAAGACCATGATATGATCTGAAACATAAACCCTGGTATCCAGTGCACCTGTAATGTTTAATGTAAGAAACAATGTAGATCATTTGCTTTGAGTTAAACTCAGGTTTCTCTCACCAGCTGTCTCTCGGTGTTCTTGGACCTTACATCATTGACACCCTTCTTCTTTTCCAGTGTTTTTAAGAAAATGATCACCATGGTAACACGCAGCTCTGCTCCAGTCTGTTCGGACGTAGAAGTAAGCCAAGGGCAGCCATCTTAGATGTGAGCTGAGTGCAGACAGTGCATCTGGGTGAAACCAGCAACCGCTTGGTGACCTTCCATCTGCAGAGCAGCACTCAAGCGCTGATGATGGCGGTGAGGCTCTCGCTCTCTAGACCTGATCCCTGTGTTGATGGAAAGAAAATGATTCAAAGTAAAGCTTTAAAAACTCATTTGAATATTGACATTTTATATTTAGAGCACAGTTGTTACTTCATCTCAACAAAACATAGATAGAAAGCTGGCAAGGAGGTGGGCTTAAACACCTAAGGTCAGAGAACAGCCAAAAGGATACTGCAGGAAAATTGCAGCCAGCGGGCCCCAGCAAAAATATTTACCCAAGGCTTTATTTTACATTATAAAAGTCAGAACTTCATCATAAGATTTGTATGCATTTTTTCTTAAATCTACTGAAGATAAAAAAATCTACCTTAAACTTCATATAAACCACTATGAATATATCCCATCCAATACAGTCCATATGTGAAGAGAAGTGTAAAAACCGCCCCGTATCTGTTCTGCTCTTGAACAGCACATGGTTCTTGAACCCGGGCCTATAACCAGACAAATAAGGTACAAACATTCTACAACCAATCTCATTTAAACCTGTGTTGTGTGGAACTATTGTCTAACTACACAAATTCTGAATATATTCAAACTATGCAATAGAATTTCAACAAATGTTCCCCAAACATGTTTCCCACAAACAGATTTAGGTAATATAGTCCAAAAAAAATAAAGAAATGGCGAGGCAAACATTCAAACATAAAGTCTGTTTTGAAGTCTTGTACAACAACAAAGGACATTTTCACATATTGAAGTTAATATATGTGTTTTCCAAACTTATGCATGGTTGAATGTAATTGCTATTCTATTGCAAGGCTTCAGAACTGAGCTGCACCCCAAGATGTATTTAACAAATGCAAATAAGATTAACAGCATAACTTCAAATGTGATGTGACTTATGTTTTTCTTGACATTTATAGCAACACACCCATTTAATTCTGCATAGAGCTGCACACAGAACATGCTACCACATGCTCAATTGTTTTCTTATTGCTCTCTCTCTCGCATGTTGGCTGTTCAACATAATCCAGAGAACATATGGGAATATGAACACACACTTACATAAAGCAAACTGTTGCTGATCCAGGAAGCAGACATCACTCACATCATATAGCCATAGATGTGGCTAATAAACATGCAGAGAAGAAAATATTGATATATATGAGGCTGCTGTTGCCTAATTGACTGCCTGCACCCACACATGGTAAAGTATAGACTGTAGCTACTACAGTAAAAACAAACTACAAATGCTTAGAGGAAGTTTATTGAAAAACACTTTGTCACGTTTGGGCTGCTCAGTCTTTCTGATACAACGTAATTAATGAGAAGAGTCTAACGACGAACAGGGTCAATTAGGCTTTCATCATCTGTAGTCCAGAAAAGACAAGCACATAGAGCCGCAATGATCTTCAACTTGAGCTTCCTTCCTTCATTAGCCAACCACTAAACACCAATGAGAGAGTACCAGCATGGTTTAGAATGATCCCTCCCCTTATCAACTGTTCTATTTTGGAGTCGCACATGAGGCTAATGGATCTTCCAGACATCCCATTATCCCACCTGTGAATCACATGGTTGTATGTTAAATAAGGGCTGTTGCACTTACATAACGTGTTTTAGAGCAGCGTGTGCAAGTGTCCATTATATATTAAATGAAGGACGATAACGTGAGCAAAGAGAAAAAACCAACACATAAAAGAGAAGATGGGCAGTTGGCCCACGTGGGGATTTGAGAAAGCCAAATTTATACGAGTCTATACAAATCTCGTTGCTGCACTATCGATCGCTTCCCTCTTCTCTAGCCACATGGCTACACGAAGACTATAAATGTTTCATGCCGGTCTGCCTCAAACCAACTGCTAGCATATGACTCCCATTATCTCCATTTATCCCTGAGAGTCAGTGGAGCACAACTGGGCCTCCACAGGCAAGAGGGTCTGGGGCTGGTGGTGGGAGTCAAACGAGGAGAGAATGTTCTTCTTGATCAGTTTTGCAGATTACTTTACTGATTAGGGCTGACACTGAGTAATGGTTGCGTCAGTGGAGCGGGGTGCATGTGTGCGTCGGAGTAGAGAGGCACGACGCCCATGTGTAAAGATAGTTACACTGTGACGCGTTTCATTGTGGTTTAAACAGCCCCTCGAGCTCTGTACATACATGTATGTTCATGTCAACCCTCACTTGTGTGTGTGTGTAGTGACTAGCATGGGGTCATGGGAGAGGGCAGACAGAGTGTGAAACCAAACCTGCAGCCATGCTTTCTTAATGAAGCCATATCCTGCAATGGTGATATCAAAGTTTTAACAGTGAGAGAACTGTCAAGCAGATTTTCGCTGCTTAAAAAGACACCAGACAACATCTCACCATTTATTCATAATAAAAATTTTGGAATTTGTTGTCATATGAAATAAGCACAAAGTGATCCATTCATATGATCCTGAGCGAGAATCATTTGATTTTCACATCTTAAAGATCAGAACTTAAACGGGATCACAACTAATTCATGATTTGACACACACTTCCTTGGTACTCCCTAATATCTTACTCGTTCATTTAAGGAAGGCATTGCAGATGTGAAATGAAGCAGGACGGTACAACAGGATGTACTAGTTCGCCCTTTAGATGAGTTTAACTGCCACGTAGCAGGGTGTAATCAGGAAAAATGCACACTCATGAAGTGTCATCTTATTATTCGACATCTTACTTGCGATAATGCCTATCCCTAGCAAATGTCTATTAAGCCATGCAGGAGATGAAGGGGCCACATCTGACTTTGCAATGTAAAATTTGGTATCTGTAATTGTACAATTACATTGCATTTGACTAGAACTAAGCTTGGGGAAATCTTTATGAATAAATGGAGTCTTCCTGTTTGACCCTGTGAATAAATATATGTTCATGTAACTACCTCCACTGTGGACTGAAATTTCATTGTAATTCTAGTTAGATTTGTGAATGTGGGGGTGCAGACAGCAGCAATTTACTCTCAATAGTCAATGACTCAGGAGGGCACTAGAAAGGGCAGCTAAGATAATATGGCTCCTTGCCCAGGCTGTGATTTGTACAGGTGGATGAATAGAAGCCTATTTGGGGCCCCCTGAAGATCTGTGACGCGGTGTTTGGTGTCCATCACCAATTGGCTTTGGTTACTGCATACTTGTGTGGAGCGCGTATGGTGTCAGGACTTTGATAGGTGGCCGCAGTTGAAAGGACGCATTTCATATTAATGAAATAAGAGTTAGCAATCAAAAGAAGCAAAACACTGCATGATACAGGTGAAAATTCCTGTGCATATTAGAGACTTGTTTTGAAATGATCAAAGCAGATTGGCTTTGCTAAGACATATTTTCTGATGCTGACACTAAATGTTGACATCAGTTTTACAGAGTGGATACAGCCATGTGGAAAAAAGAATTAAAATGTCAAAAAGAAAAGTTTAGCACACTCTGGTTTTTTTTGTAGACATTCTTTTTATTAAATTCCGTGGCGTAGACTGTTAATTCAGGGTGAACACACAGCCACCCCTCTTTCATATAATGAGGCCAAGGGCATAAAAACAGTCCAGTGGAGGTCAAGACATACCACTGAAAGCTCTGGCCATCACCCTAGTACCCAGTGGCACGGGAACACTAGCCAAAAACAACAAGCCCTCACGCCACTACATCTTCAGAAGTGCATAAACAATAAAGCTCTTTCAAAGAAGTTGTCAGTAGTCAGGTCCTGGCTTCGTTCTGCAAATTCCCCTAAAGGTTTCTCTAACAACAGTCCATCGACCTCTACATAAAATGCAGCCACCACTGAAAGCCCTCATTCAGTGATAAATATAAAAAGATCATTTGCGTCATTTTCTCTTTGGAATAAGAGTGCCTATCAAGAAAATCTGCTCTGGAATTCAAACAGACGCATCAATCATAATTCAAAAGAATTTAATAATCTACCAGGTTCAAGAGTCAACCTCTATCTCCCGGCGGCATTCTAACTGCTCAATGGATATGAAGACACACAATCCTACCACCTATGAGCAAGCACACTTCCTTTTGCACTATACTGGTTGTGCTTCCCTTGTGGTCACATGCCCCTGCCAAATTGGGTGTGGAACATTCTGACTTCATTACCAAATACACAGAGAGACAGAAGGCATTGCGACACCAACTTTACTTCAGATTAATGCCTCACTGGCCTCTTCTGCTTTCAAAAAAAAGACAAACAAATGAGCAGCATAAATTTGTGCAACAAACATCACATCCGATCCTGATTTTACAATAATATTTATAATACGTAAGATGCATTGTAAAGTAAGCAGTGACTTGGCTTGCCTGCAAGAGAGCAGATATTGTACATGATGAGCGACATAACATGAAGGTTTAAAGGGATCAATCAATTCAATAAGATTTTTCATAGATAATCCCAGGGCGCACTTTTTTCTAGGTTACTTCATAAAAGAGTTGCTGCATTGTTTCTAGCGATTTCACAGGTAGCCATGGCAGCCAAACACAAAACACAACACCCGGCCAGTAAAGAATTGCATCTGAACAGCTCATCATTTCTTTATCAGTGAGAGTCTTTGTTGCAAGAAAATGGACTATTGAACAAGGGCAGTTTACTAAGCTGTAGCTTGGTGATGTGTGATCTGCAAACAACACATCTTTTCTATATAGGCAACCTGAAATTTACAAGGTGGGTTTGACCCATGTGTCTCAGACAAAGATTTAGTTAACGTGTTAAGAAGCTTGACGAAGTAGGATCAGGTGTTTCAGTTCGAGTAAAAGAGGGTACAGTGCCTCTTGCCCCCTGGAGTGACCCTTGCATGCCACGACTCTCCATACATCAGGTACCCCTCTAATTACTGCCCCTCCACCTCCCCTCATCAGCCCTTGCCTTCCCATTTGTGGTTTCTTCCATTATCCATGAGTGCCAGGTCTGTTCTATACACACGAACCAGAGCCCTAATCCATCAGGGATACATTACATGGGAACCTCCAGTGCTGCCAGCGATCCCCTGCAATCGTTCAGCTCCATAAGCGTGTGTGTGTTGCTTACAAGACTCCTATGTTTTGTAAGCAAGTGATGTTATGCAGATTGTCACCCCCAATCAACCAATAAATTAGCACTATAGCTGTGACATAATACCATGCTCTCAATTGGAGGGGTTTATTAATGTTGAGTTGAGAGCGTGCATGAGGTGGGAGCAGAGAAAACTATGAGCAGCATTCCATCGGTATGTTCATTTGGTCATGAAAGTGGGGCTCAGCCCACCATATGAATCCTCTGGCCACTCGGCATAATGTGCAGTTGGGGTGTTAAACAGAAGCAAAGCAATTTAGCTCTTCAGCTTATTGGTTGTGCTTAGAAAAAGCTGTCTACAACACTGATCCTGACTTTATGTAAGGTTTGCTCTTTTTTTTTTTAAATGACTGGTGATTCTATTTTTAGTTTAGTTTTCTAATTTTACATGTTTGGAGCTGTTGTTCTTGTGGCCAGCATATTTAATTTGATGCAATCCTTGCTGAAATATTCTGAAGTAAATCAAACTTGTTACAACTATACTGTGTTGTGATGAGGTCCACATGCTGTTCACCAACAAAGTATCTTTCACTTTTATCAGAATGTTGGAAAAAGGAGTGAAATTGTGCTTAACAAACATAAACTAATTTAAACATCCTCATAGAGGATTCTGCACCATCTATTTGCGCTCGCAGGGAATCAGGTTGTCTGCTGCCATTGGGCTAACTGGCTGCAAAACTTGCCAGTGCTCAGTCTTAGTGCTGTTGTTTGTTTGTATTGCCCTCGAGGTGTGTGTAAAACATGCTGGCAGAATCAACCCTAACTAGTACCATTTAATTAGAGTAGCTGGGAGTTGGGACACATGTCAAAATTATAATTGACCTTTTTTAGACAAGCAGGATTGTCAGGACACATTGGGTTTGCTCCCAAGCCTAGGCATGCACTTCTGGAGGATGTAACACATCAGGCATTAACAGGAAAATCTGTTGCAGTTAACTGTAAAAGCCCTTCACTTTGCATAAGTTTTGTCGCAAATGTGGAAAACAGGTTCTAAAATATACATCAAATTAAGTTGGTCAAACATGAACAGATGCTTTCATTTCCCTTTTTTGTGTGTTTTTAGTAGAAAGAAGGAGGAGTTAAGACTGAATCTACAAAACAAAAAAGCTATCTCCACACCACATGATTCAAACAGGACGACACATTGGGGAGAAACCAGTACAAAGAAGCTGAGGGAAGTAAACACAACTACACCAACTTGTTTATGATGACACAAGACAAAAAAAAGACAAAGCATGAACTCATTTGAACTAGGTTTTTCCAGAAGAATCCAGGTTACACATTCACACAAGCACTCATACACATGCCTTTTGCATGCTTTGATAATGTCAGACACTGTTTATGCAAACAAACCCAGACTAAATCTATGCCACAGAGGTGCTACTGCGTTCCCTTTTTTTAAAAAGGGATAAAACTTGGGACCTTGAGGGTATAAAGTCTCTTGGATGAGAGTCAAAAAGCAGCACAGGTGCCAACTTCTTTCTTCTTTTTTTTTTTTAACTCCGTATGATCATTAGCTATCACGACACAACAACATCACAGAGGGATGTGTTCATGCAAACATTCCTATTGCATCCCAGAATGCTTTTCATCTCTAAGTAGAGTCTGGTGCTTGTGTTTGGGGGGTTGGGGGAGTGCTTCTGTGATGTACGTGAGAATGGCTCTTTTCTTTTCAGCTGCAAGTCTGCGACTGTGGGCGTCAAGACACTGGACTTACAAATCTATCCAGTTAATGAAGGGATATACAAAATGAAATATAACAGCATTGGAACAAACATAATGTGAGGGTTTTTTGGGTTTTTTTTTTTCTTTTAATCCACGTGTTTTTGTCCTTGTGCAGCAGTTATGACAGCCGGTCACAGGGAAGAAATGGAAACTTGTGAAATGAATGGAGGCAGCAACAGGCATGGGTAACAACCCTTTTTCTGGTAGCTTTGCATAATTCCTGGGGCTACAGAACAAGGAATGAAAGAGAGCCACAGTACTAGTGAAACAGAAAGGCAAATAACAAAACAACAGGCAAAAAGTGAGATTGAAAGATAAAGCAAGGCCAAAAGAGAGATACTGAGGGTGAGAAATGCTCAAATGCATGTGAGTGTGTGGAATGAGGGAGAGTAGAACACATAGATGGAGAATGAATGAGTGGCCTGCTCTGCACACAGCTGCCCACTGGCAGAATGGGGCTCTAATAGGGCCTTTTTCCTGCAACACAAAGACGCTGCAAATGTGCACGTCTCAAGCATGCACTGAAGTGCAGAGTGATCCCCTTTAAAAGCCCACCGGCCTTTCATGAATCATGTCTCCTAGTGCATCCAAAAATACAGAATATTTTGATTTTTTTAAAAAGTTACTATTTAATATTTTCTAGACTCATTACAAGTAATCAAAACGTCTTGAGCATTTTACCATTTTAAACCTGATAATCATGGTCCACAGCTCAAAAAAACACATCTCAAAATATTAGAATATTTCACTATAACTGTATAAGCCAAAATAATGAAAAATGTATTCATATTCAATTAAATATTTATTATGAAATATTCAAATGATTCCATGTGCACATACATTGAATATAAAATTAATTTGAGTTTTTAAAATTAAGGAATAACAATATCAGAGCTGCTGATTATACTTGGAGCACATCAACATCGGTGTCACTAAAATATGCAAAAAATGATTACCAGTACCTGTGACGAGAATGTGTTACTTGCTTCTTTGTCTTTAGACTAAGGACCGAATGTTTCCATAACAGTGTGTATTAATGCTGCCATTGGTTAGTTCGATATCTTTTTAAAACTCAGTAGAAAACTTTTTATGGGCGACACTGATATATATCAAGACGCAATGGTTGCATTTAATATATTACACAACTGTAAGCAGCATGATATTTTGCTTTTGTGTAACTTTCTGATGTTTTAACGCAACACAAAATGAATCACCAGTGCCTTTTTTAAACTATTGAAATTTTATGGTGCGTTTGAGAAACAATTCAGTATTAAAAAGCATAACATTTCAATACTTAATTGTATCAATATTTTGTTAAATCCCAAGTAGGCCTAAGAACAATGTATTGATTTTTAGACTGCTTTTACTCAAAAATCATTGCGTGGCTATTTTTTTTTAATTGCCATATTAAACACTCTAGTATAATGTATGTTCAGATACAATGTTCAGGTATATGTGCAAGTATAAAACTTTTCAACCAAGCCCCCTTTTCAGATAAAGCCAAATGGGTAAAGTAAAAAGACATCTGCATGTTCACATAGTAGAATCTGTCGAGATAATGTTGGTTAATTCAAGCTAGAACATGCCGGCGGCGGCTTATTTGGAAAATTAAAGCGACCTGCAATCATCATAATCATTTCAAAAGTAGAAAGACTTATGAAATGTACTGTGAACAGGCTTTCCCTGAGCCTAAACAGAGCCTGTGAGGCACCCACCTAAACAAATGCTTTGTAATTAGATACTAGAGTTGCTGTAAGATTAAATCTTAAACAGCTCTCTCCTTCACTTCCAACCTGAACTTCAGCTTCGCCTTACATTTTCTGAGCGAGTTTCTTGAGTGAACTGCTGATATTTCATGCTAACCAATGCTAGCCAGCCACTCCTGTGAATCGTGGGCAACTGCCACCATGGTGGCAGCGAGAAACATTTCCAGGTATTTCCAATTAAGGTACCCTGGTACCAAACCAGTTCTTCATGGTACTGTTTATTGTGTCCACAAGATCAAACAAGTGCGCGCAATATTATAGAGGGCAAAACATAAGCACTGACAGTCACTTCCTACCCCACAAAGGAAAGGAAACAACACTGACAACAATGCAGTTTAGTGCTCCACACTCAGAGTGTAGCTGTCTTTGATTTTGAACGAAGAAAGCAATAAAGTCATTTGGAATGAGTGTGACCCCTGTCCTGCTTTTAAGACACATAACCACCTATAAATTTACATAATAAAACAAATACGATGTCATCTGACTTTTCTGGCCTCGCACTTAAAGGGCTTTCTATGTTTTAATCAGTATTTGTGCACTGACAGGCTTAAGAACAGTTTCAGTTTCATTAAAGTGTCATACATATTGCAACACACCATCTCAAGAACAAAGTGGATCACGGTTTCAGCCTAGTCAGCATTAAAAAAAAGCAAAAAACCTAAGGGGAGGCAATCAAATTATAGTAATTACAGAAGAGTAGCCTACAAGAAAACAAAAAATCTAAATGTGTGGTGGAGAGAGGTGAGAGACATGCAACCAGGCCTTGGGCCTAACAGCAACCTTTTCTCAATCTCTTCTCACAGTATGTGCTGGTGAGATGTGCGTCAATTTGAGCAGCGAGCCCACACACTGCCTCTCGACCTACAGGTAATGGATTTGACAACATGAGCCTCATTACAGCGGGTGATAGGTGGAGGGGAGTTTTCTGGATCAATTATAAGAGATTAATAACAAACTTTTAATGTCAGCGACAGGTTAGGGGAGCAAACCCAGCAGAATTTCACGTTCAGATGCTGAGACTCTCTTGTAAAGTTGACAACAGCTGATTTAACCTATAAAAGCGAATACTGTGATATCCATAACCGTGCCAGCAGAAGTTTTATTTGTGTATGTTTGTGCGTCTACTTCCAAGTTTGAAGACAGTACAGTCCGACAACATTCCATTATAAGTTGAAAACAAGAAGCATAATAACAAACATTTGTTTTCTGATCTGTGCCCGAGAGTAACCCAACAATGTTGCCATGTATCGTTCAGATGAAACCCAACATGGGCAGACAGAGTAAGTGAAAGAAGGAGAAACCTGATGATGCATGCACGAACAATTACAACAAACACGTATCCGAAGAAAAGCCCTACTACCTGGCCAGCGGAGGCTCTTTCGAAGTTAGGTCATCTTTAACAAAGGGCAGAAAGAAAAAAAAACACGATCACGGGAAGTTTGTCGCAGTTGCAGCCACCAACTGACAACAGCCAGAGCTGGACTGAGCAGGACCGCAAGCAGCTGAGTGCTGGCTGCTGCTTACGGCATTCAGCGGCGTCTGCGCACCGACTCACCGTGTCGACGGGGGAAACCAGAAGAAGAGGGGCCTGCGACTGAACGTGTTTATTGACTGGACAACAAAGTTATCGTACAATTAAATTCATATGGATCATTTACTACTCGACAACAACGACAGATATTAGGTGTGAGCACACATAAGGTGCGAAAATAGATTCACAACGAACACATGCACCCCTGCCGTTTTGGTATGTTCCACTGTGGTCCTCCTTCAGGCATTTACAATGCCCATGTTCTGCTTTGAGTTGTATGCAACTCTTAATTTATGTTTTTAACCTTATTATAGGAAAGATGAATATATCTAACTAAAATATTTCTATCATGACTCTCCCTTTCTCCTGTCCATTTTCTGTTGTCCTCGAGATCACCCTGGTATAACTGAAAAAAAATTAGAAAAGTTTAGTATATATAGTTGTATGGGCTACTGTTTATATAATATATAATGGTGTATAATGTAGCCATGACTGTCGTTATTCAAAAGGCTCAGTGTGAACATGTCTAAAACGCGTTGAAAAACAAAATGTTTCCCACTTCCACATTGGTCTCCCTGCTGTCAGGGGAAAAAAACCCCCAAACTTCCAGTGCTACATGTATGAGTCATTCGATTAATCCATTAAAATTCTATTACGAGACCTTCAAATGTGTTCCCAGGGAAATGGAGTTTGAAAAGCAGAAATATTTGTAGTGTTACACTTGAGAGGTCAAAATGAAAGCATGGTATTCATGCGACTAGGGCGGCCAGTGGGCTATGGCATCGAGTCTAAAAGCCTGAGTGGAATAACAGTGAAGAGAGCCATGAAATTGCTGATGGTAGTTAATGCACTATACAGCTCAATAGGCTTAAGCCCAGCAAGATCCAGTTTAAGTTTACATGATTCGATGGTTGAAAAAATGTGCCATAAAAAAGTGTTTGGGCTGTTAATTAAAATGGGTTCTTCTAGCTCGGTGTCTTGAGCTTATCAAACAAATTGATCACTGATCATGCATATTTATGACTGAAGTACTCAGTTATTGCTTAATGACATTACAAGCTCTTTGGAAAAAGGTTTATAACAATGTGTTGTTTCAGAATCCATAAACCTGACCAACAACTTATACTGTGTGTTTCTCAGCAATAGCTCTGATGCAAAAGGAAGTACTGGTAGTGTGCAGTGTATCCAGTACATATTCAAATCTAATGACAATGATATTCGAAAAGCTCAGCTGCATACTAATATTTTAAAACAATGAACAATTTCATTGAGCTCAATGGTGTCACTTCATCAGGGTCTGAGAACTGTAAACGTAGGTATAATACACACATCGAGGCAGGTCATCCAGAGCCTTGTAAAGTTTCAGGCAGTAATTCTTATAAAGGCTTGCTTGTGTTTACTTAACAGGAGGCCACAACATCCACAGCGACCACTGGACCATTTATACCAGCTTGCAATTCGGATCCAGACTTTGGCAGTTATTGATGATGCCACTGAGGAAGGAAATGGCAGACAGGCTTCTCTCGCAGCTGCCATGGCCTCTTGTTTATTATATCAGACATTCTTAATTACGGTCAACAGGACCCCAAGCTCTGCTGGTTCCCAGTTGAGCCAACTGGGTATGAGTAATTTTTCCTGACATGAAAGGTAGATACACAAGTATCTCAAAAAGCCAGTTGTTTTAAGGAACAGAGATATGGAATAAGTGAAAAAAATGTAAAAAAAAAAAAAAAAAAGAAAAAAATACAAAAGTCTAAATTATTTCAAGGAAAACATAATACATTTTTACAGGGGCAAACACTCACTGAATTTAATGACAAATAATCTTGAGAACAACCTGTGTAAATGGATTACAATTATTACACAACAATTTCATGTAAATATTATTATTATTATTGTTGGCACTGTGAACTATTATAAATATAGTAGCAACAAAACAGGGTTTTTTTTCCAAGAAACCTGCCCTACACAATTACACTGTAAGTGCGATTCAAATGGTTATTAATAAAAACAAACAAACAGTACAAAATGATCAGGTCAGGTAAAAAAAAAACAAAACAAAACAAAAAAAACCCAGTTTATCACTAATGCACTCGCTTGAAGATGAGTGCTGCCACGCTGTTGCCCGTCTTCCCCCCAAATTGGAAACTGGGTGTTGACAATTCCTGTACAAACTCAAATCCTGAAAGGCATCACAGAGAAAATGAAAAGGTTAAGAAAGGTGCATAGGCAAATAAGAAGAATATGAACGTGTCTGAAACACAGGAACCAAGTATCTCTTCTTGCTGACAATCGCATCAGAGCAGTCCACAGAAGCAGAGGCAGAAGAACTATCCATGCACCATCAGTGGTGCTTCCTCAGACCTCTCAAATTTCCCTCGCTACCCACTTCCACTTTTTTTCTGTATCCTTGCAGAGGATTCGCCTTTTAAGTACCATCACATACCAATTACTTTAGTGTGGAAGTGAATTATAAAAGCCTCTGGCGGAGAAAACACCACTCCCGACTTATACACGCAACACCGCGTTGTGCCCACATGGAAGTAGAAAAGCTCTGTGCGACTATACATACAAACAGACTGCTCAAATACAGTCATAGATTTTAACAATTTATGTAATTATATCATTATGGTTATGTAACGATGCGACAGTCGCTGTTTCCTCTGGAGAGAGGGACGTTTGTCATACACCGTCATTGACGATACTTCATTCAGCTGTGTGTGTGTGTGACACCAAAAAGAGTTCACCAGGTGACAGAGAGAAAGCGGGTAGCGTCCGGTTTGAGAAAAGCTCAGGCTGTCACTGACAGATGAGATCTCAAAGTCTTTTGGTACCCTGCAGGTTTGCGAGAGCTTATTGGAATCTTGCCTCTAGCTAACTGTCAGCCAGCAAACAGTGTGTCTGGTTTGACTGCGGTCAGACAACAAATCACACAAATATCAAGGTGCAGCACTTCAAAAAGATACAAATGTAATTCACTGACGCAAATCTAGAGGATTGTGTTTTTCCCGTGTTTTATCTGGGCAGATTTTCTTAAAGATGCCCTGTGAAGTTTTCTTGTAGAGAAACTTAGTTTACATGAGCCAAAACCAAATTGTGTATATCCTTGACGTTCACTTGTAAGCATTTTCCTTTTTTACTGCCTTTGTGGGAAAATGTCAACAGATCTTGGTGTGATACCACAAATTCATGATTTTTTTTTTTTAAATCACATTAAAATTACACTATTATCATGTTTCATACAGTATGACATCCCCAGTCGACACCACACCAAAAACTGAAACCATGAGTAAGGTTATATGAAGTAAACATTTGTGAAGTAGCTAACTCTACTGTGCCAGACAAACACGAAATCTATATCAAATACTGTAATTGAAAAGAGAAATGCATACTAGGTATGGGTCATAATTTTCATATATTCGAATATTCTAAAAATTATTTTAAAAAAATCAAAGAGTTCGCCTGATTACAGATTAGTCTGAAAGTAAATATTATCCCCTTCTTTTCACCGGTGCCTGTAACTAACATGAAAACTGGTGATGTTGCGTTACTTCCGGTAAAACATGCGTAGCATGGTCTTTCCGACTCGAGGTCAGTAGAGCAATTGTCCGAGTGACGCAACATCCTACAGAAGCTATACAAACAGCAGAAACAACAAATTACAGCCATCAGAAAGTTCTGTGGGGATCTCGTTCAGCAAAATAAATTAAAATAGAGGAGCAGTGTAAACTCTTCAAGGCAAGTGTGGCATATCACAAATTGACAACTATGCTGTCATTTGAGAGCGAATCCCCTGGCGGAAAGCGGGCTGCCACCCACAAATAAACATGCTTTTGTTGAGGATGAGGGTTTTCGGAGTTTGATGGCATTTTTCCAGGCGGAGTACACGGTCCCATCAAGAAAGACGACTGCACGACTGGAGAAACGATAGGATGATAATGTAGCTGACCTGCAAAGCCATTTGACGAGTGTTGAAAAACTGTCTTGACGACAAATGCAATGACAGAACTTGCAACTGAGTTCAAAATTTCTGGTATGAATTTGGTTAAAATCATTACCTGCATATTTATGGCGTAGTTGACGTCAGCGCACAGAGGACATTTTGCCTTGATATGGAATGTGGCTCTGTAGTGCGATTTCAAGTTAAATGAGAGATGAGGCTTTTATTTAACCAGTCAATTGTGTCTGCATATGCATTTTTGGCTTTTGTTAAGCCTCTAGAGTCCATAATTGTATGACAGACTGACTCCCGTTTTGGAAGGGAATTAATCTATTTCTGTCCGTGTCCATTCATTATACCCTTTGTGACAGGGCTTGGGGATGCATATTTGCATATTCATTGAAGAATTCCCACTGAAAATCGAATAGCATTTGTGCTTGAAATGCCCATCCCCATGCATACACGTGACATATACAAAAATTAATTTCGGTTTTTCGTTCAGCTCACTCACCATCACTGAATCTGTCAAGCAACTGCTCTTTTGTCCAGTTACAGGAAGTAATAGCGAAGAACCCTTTGCATTTAAGAACATCTTTTAAAGCAGAGACATAAATTTTTTTGCCATCCTTGGTCTTGTCTGGGTTTAAGCTTATTGCATCGAACGTTCCTTTGTCGATGCAGACGTCAAACTCCTTTAGCTTCCCCTGGGAGTTTAAAAAATCAATTTCCTAAAACACAGAAAAAGTTGAGATATAAAGGTAAAGTTAGTCTGTATTTTAACCGTACAGCAAAACTACATGAAATTGCCTAATGTATATTCTGATTCTTTAAATACAGCTTAAACTATAGTTACCTTCAGAAGAAATGTTATTTTTAACTGTTAAACTAAATTCCAGCTGTTGACAGCAGTTAATTCTGCAGAGTTGGCTGAACTAGGATTCCACAACTCAAGAACCAAATACTCAGAAATCAGGATGTGTGATTTATGAGGGAAGATCAACTGTGATTCACTGGCGGCAAAAAAGTTTATAAAAACTTGTTGGAAGATGTTGAAGGACTTGCGTAAATGCGGCAACACTAAATAATGCACAAGAGGACTTGGCATTCTGTATGTTTAAGGCTAACAATGATCTTTGAAGTAAGAGATCCAAACCAATTCAAGCACAATCATAAAAAAATGTGGGCATTCTGCAGAGTTGAAGAAATGAAAAAAGATGCCAACATGATATTTCTCCCTCTTTCTAACACATACAGGCAGTGTACTCACTCTGTCGAACTAAGGTCAATATTGACTTCAGTGGAGGGCACTCTGGCCAGGCCAAGCACACAGAACCATAGGTTTTCGATGCTTTCAACATGCTGTTCACTATATGCAACTATATGATGCAAACGAGCGAAGGAAACTCACTCATCATATCACATCCCTTGCAGTTTAGCCAGAATTTAAAACAAGTTTTTCTTTAGATATCTAATTCTTATTCTAGCTTATTTTGTGGGGTCTGAAGTTGTTTCATCTGAATGGTGGGCAGACATCCATCACTTTCAGAGTCTTTTTCCTATCCAACTCTCCCACACAGTAAACACAGGAGAGGTTCTTTAAACTTTTCCAAACCCAAGTTGGCTCACAGGGTGCTGAAAGTATTATTGATCGCTGACATTTAAAAATGCAGGGGAGTAATAGTATGTCTTGAGCCAATATTGAGCCTTTTCTTATTTCAGTAATCATGAACAAAATGTAGTCCTTGTGGCTGGTGAACATCTAGTGATGCTTGTGTTAAGTTAACTACACAGTAACACTAGAGATTTAAAGAAACATAACCAAACTCACCTTTACAGTGACATCTGTTATGTCTTCTGTCTGAAGGACATTTCTGGCCAATTCAACAGAAGCTGGGGAATAATCTATAGCAGTCAGATTCCGGTATCCTTGTTTGGCCTTCACACACACAGACATATAAATCAAATTAATATATACAAAGAAGCAATTGAAATGACAAAGCTTATCAGCTGTGTTCAAAATCTCTGTGTAACCCTTACCAGCTTCATCACATTGAACCTAGCTATTGAATTGTCCATTATAAGTCTCAAATCACCTTAGTTACAGTTATATTCCACTTAATGCCAAGTGGTACTGGATGATCCAGATAGTGTTTGATAAGATTTTGAAATTACCAAGACTTCTGCGATCATCTCAACACAAGGGTGGTGGAATTTACTGTATGTTTGGTGAAATAAACCTAATATTCATATGTGCCCCTGAAATAATCAGAAAAAATTATTTATACATCTCACACCATTTCAACTAAAAAGGCTCCATTTCCTGTGCCAATGTCAAGGATAGCAGCATTTTCTGGAATCTTTGCTTTGTCCATCCATCGCAGCACACGGCTCATGCTTTCCTCACCAAACCTCCCAAGAAGACCACATGGTATTTATTAGAAAGCAAAAAATAGTGCATTGAAGAAATTTAAATCCTTATAAATCCTCATATTTTGGAATTTTGGCAGTACTCCATGTTATTACCATATATCACCGACATTGCCAATGTCTTTGAATGTCTCCAGATCTTTCCGGTATGCATCTTCCCAGCTGCAGAAAAGGACAGTTTGATATATAAAAACAAGCATTGGAAAAAGAATAAGAAAATTTGGAAACAATGCACCAGTGTATGGGCTCAATATTGTATCAGACCTTCAGGACACAGTTGACTGGTATCAGTGTATCTGTAAATAACATGGCGTTCACCAATACCAGCGGCTAGTAATAATTATTTGTGTCTACGATACTTTTGCACTAGCTACGTCTGCTGTTGTACACGCAGCTGCAGAAACGATGAAATTTAGGTTGTTGACCTTGTTAACAACAACATTTGATGTTGTCATGTACTACAACACACATCATGATTGAGGAAAACTTCCCTTTTTCAGCCCTGAATTTTCTTCGCCGTGCACCCCTTAAGTGGAAACACATATAGCACGTTGCAATATCAAAGAAGTGACACGTTTGGTGGAAAAAAAATATAATGTAAACAATATAATCAATTAGGTAAATAGCCTGTTCAGGGCTGTTTTCCACTTAACTACCTGACGGTATTTACATTCTAGCAAACAATTTAATTGTATTCTTATTTTATGTACCACGAGCAAGATGTGTCAAAAATATACTAAGCACTATGAGCTTGACGTTAACACGAGTATAACAACTACTATTGTTGTTACCAGTAGCTGTCTCGTGTAACCGCGAGCTACAGAGCCTGACGAGAATATCGAACCACGTTAGCATGAAGAAGAGTTAGCTAATGGAGGACAACACTTACTATTCTTTAGTTCCGAGATTTGAAGGTTCAAAATCTGTTTCTGAGTCTCTGTCTTCCTCTGTATCAGAGTTATTTCCATAGCCAGGTGGGCTTCCCGTAGCGGCTTCCATGCTGGTGTGAACGCCAGCAGACTGCTAAACCGCTGCCTACATTTCCCAGAAGGTGCTGTGTTTGAGGAGCGTGCTTGCAACCGCGGGGGGCATCGGAATTGATAGGGATGTTTCCATCATGGCGGCATCCATTTCAGGTTATACTTTTAGTTCTGTGTGTTATCACGGCGCTAACAGCAACTCAGATCATGTAAGTATTAAAAATCACATTTACAGACTATTGTGTAACGGTTTTTAAAATGTGCAAAGCTCGGCAATGTGGCCAGCAACAGCATTAGTTTGTGTTGTTTTCCAGTGTCATCATCCTGTTGCTGGTTAGCTAATATTGGTTCCGTCTATTTACCGGCTGGTGTGGCTAAATGACACTGTGTAGCTACAACGAGATGAAAATATGATTAGTGGTTTTAAGATAATTTCGTGTGGTACATTTTCACTAGTTCTAAATACCAAGCTCTAAATTCAAGAGACGTACACATGCTTTACACCTGCGATATCGATAAGGGCCAAACTGGTGGTAAAGTTTTAGTTCCAGGAAATATTCAGTAGTTAGCTGTTTAGCATGGTGGTTTAGCTGCAAAGTCAAGTGACTTCCGCGTACGGTCCTTCTAACGTTTAATGTCACGTCGACTTGTTAATTTGCACAGACGTATTTGCTATCAAAAATAATAAAATCACTGAGTAAATTTCATAACTAGGTACTGTTAACCCTATTTATTTTTATTGTTTTGCATTGCTATATTAGCCTGTTAGCCATCAAGCTAATTTTGGTCGCAAATATGTTAATACTCCTTAACAACTTGACTGACAGGCGTGCAAGTATTTTTTCTGTTGGAGGAGGGTTTGGTTTGAATCGTTGCAGACACTGTTTATCTGGGTGA
This sequence comes from Mola mola, assembly GCA_001698575.1. Classification (NCBI taxonomy): domain Eukaryota; kingdom Metazoa; phylum Chordata; class Actinopteri; order Tetraodontiformes; family Molidae; genus Mola; species Mola mola. Next base: position 8,190,700 of record KV751325.1, read on the forward strand.
AACGTTTTGTGATAATTGTATGGGAAAACGATATCAAAGCGATCTTTAGCGCTGTTTGCTTGGGTTTTCCTCTGCTGGATAGTTGCTACTGACAAGTTTGCCTTCATTCCTGACATACAGTATAGAAAGAGTGAGGTAACGGGGCTGCTGTCATTGGTCAGTGATGATAGTTGCAAGAAGTAAACATCTTTTAGTTCAAGAACAAAAAGTTGATTTGTTTATGAATATTACACGATAGAATGTCTTTACTAGGACGCTTTTTTAAGTATTATGGTTGTCTGAATGTACTCAGTTCAGTACCTACATGAATCCATTTCCAAAATATTCACCAGTCCTTTCTAAATTGATGTAGTGTTTAATCTATAAACGTTCAAAATATAGTAAAATAAATTGTTCTCAGATTACACGATGACATCTTTCAAGTGGATGATGCATTGTTTGAACTGTAGTCCCAGTCCCAAAGTTTTTCATAAAAACACCTTGATAGAACAGAGCAAAGCAAATCCGTGCACTTTGTGATCAGAAAATAATGCGTTTACCTGACACTTAACATGAATTAATCAATTAATAGAAAATGTTGTAATTCTTTTAATGAACTGTCTGATTAATGGCCTAATTATTACAGGTTTGCGTTACCGTTTTAACTACAGTGTTGTCAAAATGTATGTGCACAGGAGGGCTTCCTATTAGGAGAAGTAAGACAAGAAGAGACTGTTAGCATCAGTGACACACAGATCAGCAGTGCAGAACTGATCCAAGTAGTAGGTAAGTTGAAAACAAAGTACAAACTTAGTGGCATTTGAAGAAATATTGTGCTGGCCTCTCACTGTCACAGTTGAAAATGATGCTTCAGTTATACAGAACTCTTGTTGATATTGAAAACACATGTTTTTCTGTTAGGATGACTCAAGATGTGCGCCTCATGTAATGATTATGCACCGTTTGCAAAGATTATTAGAACAGAATGTAGCTGCAAGTTCTTTTAAAGATGCTGTACACATCTATTCTTGCCACACTGGTTTTTCATTAAATTTGCCCCTCTAAAGACATCTTCCTCATGTCCTGGTTATTTTGTCACATCCATTAGGTACAGGTTTATTACATACATTTTGATGATATAATGTAATTTCCTGTATGACATTGAAGAATGCTATCATGAGGAGAATTTAACCAACCGTAAGAGCAAACACTTGTGCACATGTTCTTTATATCTGGTTTTAGGCTGTATTCTACCACTTCATGATGAACAATAGATAAAGATTTCAAATACATGGTTTAGTGATTTACTAGATACAGCTGTCACATAGCATACCTTTCATTATAAGGCAATTAGACTTATGGCAACAATGCGGCCTTTAAATTTCTTTACCAAATGTGAACTCTTTGTGTACAGGAGAGTCACAGGAATGAATGTTTAATCTTCCAAAATCTAACAATATTTGAAAAGCGTTTGTGCAATACATTACATTATTTCAGTTATGTAAAATTCCTTGGCTTTTCTCATGAATTTCTCCTTATGCCAATAAGCATCTCTTGCTTAGCTGTTAATAATTGCTTTGTGTGAGTGACCCTTTTTGTTCTGGTTTGTGTCTGGTTGGTATCTGATTTTATATCGTTATATTGTTGTTGTTAATGTGAAATAATCAGTAAGAGAATACGTATAAATCATGTGAATTTTTAGATATGATAAATATACTAATAAAGCAGATGATAGTTGGCTGCAGTCCTGTGTTGTGAATCTGAGTTGTCGGGCTACACTGTCTAATATTTGGATTATGTCTTTAAAGATTTGCTTATATAATTCTACATAACTGTAACATCTGCTGTCATTTTCCCCAACAGAAATCCATAACCATGATCCTTGTTCACGATTGTTTAGGTAAGATATAAACCTTTTAGTCTCAAACATCATTTATGCCAAAATTTCATCTTGTGTACGACTATTGAACAGATGCTACTACTTCATGGAGACCAAAATGGACAAGAATTTTGGCTGCTACTATTTCAATTAATAAATGCTGGAAATCCTTTGTTGTAAAACATGCATTACAATGTAATTACTGTAGAATAATTTGTAAAGAAATTGCTTTGGTTTTTTTTAGTGCTGCTATTTATGGCTCAGTTGCCTTTAATCAATTTTAGAACCAACTACAAGATATTTATATTGGACAGCAGATGGCTCCATCTGACAAGATTTAATATTAGATGTATGCCAAGGCAGAGGTAGAACATGATATATCAGCTGAATTATATTTTCATACTACTTCTTTTCCCCCTCTCATTAGCTTTTATGACTACGCAGGCGAAATCAATGAAGAAAATCTCAACAGCATACTTAAAGACAGGCGGAAAGTGAGTGATGTTCGTGTTGTTGTTTCAGTTCACTATAAAGTATGTTCTGACTAATGTCACTTAACATTTCTGGCTTTAAACCAACACTACACTTTAGCAGAGCCTAAGAAATCAGCCATAATTTTTGTTTTTCATACTTTACTTTTTAAGACAAACCAATGAGTGATTTTAATTTTTTTCTTCTTTAAATATAGACTGAGTTTACCCATGTGAAAATCCTGAATGAAAGTCCTGATTTCAACAGCTTAATTTTCAAATCTAAATACTGTCCCAAATAACTCTTGTGTGTGGTTGTTGTAATTATTGTGCTGTATTGCATTGATGTTCATTGTCTGTGTAAACTAAAGTTTTTAACTGTTGATGCTGCCTGTCAGGACCCCCTTGAAAAAGAGATTTGCGATCTCAATATGACCAAAAAATTCTATTGACCGTATTCATCGTATTCATTAGTAATTGTATCTGTCATCAATGAAGCATTTCAACAAAGACGTTTTCGACTGTCCTGTAGGGTTGAGACTGGTGAAGTAAAAGAAATGGACACTCACAATTGTAACAATAACAGTGTATGAATGAAAGATGACCACAAGCCTTGTAGTGGTGTATATATTGGCAACCATGTGATTTCTTTATTGTGTGTTGTATTTTTTTTTTTCCCCTGTCCAAAGAAACAGAATAAAATATAAGCCTTTGAATAAGATTTAGATGGCTCTGATGAATTCAAATTTTATCGGAAATAAATAATAAATAAATGAATAAATAATATTACTTTATTGTTTAGTCTGTAATGGTGTAAGTAAGAAAACACATCTTTAAATTTGTTTTTATCTGATCATGTAGTGCGTCATTGGTTGGTACCGGTTCCGGAGGAACACGCAGCAGCAGATGTCTTTCAGGGAACAGATCCTCCACAAACAGCTGACTCAGCTGCTTGGTGTGCCCGACCTCGTCTTCCTTCTTTTCAGCTTCATCTCCACTGCCAACAACTCCACACACGCACTGGAATATGTGCTCTTCAAACCTAACCGAAGGTAATGACTACATGTTAATTGACAGTAACAATCACATACACAGTTTCAAACTACTGTCTTTGAATAGATTTCATTCATGCCTATTATTTTGTATACACGGTTAAGTTAATCATGAACGTTTTCTCATTACGTGACTAATCCACAATTACATACAGTTTTGGTGAAAGCAGTTTGGTATACACATTTTAAATTTGGGAACAGGAGAAAATGGGTACAGGATTGAGAATTGGTTTCATCTGAGTTGAGGTGTCAGGAGATGGTCTGATTAATATTTCTGCATGCTGATTTGTTTTAAATTAATGACATTGTGTTTAGAAAGAAATTATGACAAACTTACTCCACATAGATTTTGTTGGAGTTAGTAAAAAAAATTAAAGACATGTTTATTAGCAGTATTTATGTTGAAAGTAATTGTATTTAGTATTACAATATCCCTATATTTGTTTCCTGAAAACTCTTGCCAGGATTTAACAGTGCTAACAT
>KV751325.1:8201954-8217547 GCA_001698575.1 Mola mola
GTTGGTGCGACGATGACCGAACTGGTTGCCAAGTGGGTTTGTGAATATTGCACATACGAGAACTGGCCGTCCGCCATCAAGTGCACCATGTGCCGCGCTCAGAGGCCCAGCAGGAGTGCCATCATTACTGAGGAGCCCTTCAAGAGCAGTCCTGCTCTTGATGCCAGTCTGCACCAGCGGGACCCCGCAGGCCTTAGCAACAGCCCATCCCTACTCATTTGCCCGGACTCCAGTGCGCGACCCCGGGTCCGTATTGCTGATGTACCTGAGATTAGTAGCAAATGGTCATGCCACATGTGCACCTACCTTAACTGGCCTCGGGCTATTCGTTGCACTCAGTGTCTGTGCCAGAGGCAACAGTCTCAACAGCAGCAGCAGCAGCATGGGCAACACTCAACCCATCCAGGACATCACACTCAGCAGCCACGCAGCCCCACAGAATCACCCCAGACCTCAGGTTCTGGATGCCGCCCTACTCCCCCAGCCACCACTGCAGACCCCTGTGAGGAATATAATGACCGTAACAGGCTCAACACTCATGCAAAGCATTGGACCTGCACTGCCTGCACTTATGAAAACTGGGTCAAGGCACTCAAGTGTGTGGTTTGTGATCACCCCAGGCCAAATAGTCTTTTAGCTGACCCCCTTGAACTGGCATCAGAGCTTGAGAGCCAACAATGTTCTTTAAAACTTAATGAACAGGACAGGGACAACAGGAGGGGTGTTGTTGGGCAAGGAGTTGGGAGCGTGGCAGGTGGACCGGGGGGTTGTAGCAGCACTCAGAGGAGGTCACCCCCTACCTCAAAACGGGACTCAGGTGTGAACATGGACTTTCAGAGAATTGAACTGGCATCAGGGGCCGGGCATGGGAGCAAAGAGGAGCTGGAGGTGGATTTTAAAAGACTGAAGCAGATTAAGAACAGGATGAGACGGACTGATTGGCTTTTCCTCAATGCCTGTGTTGGTGAGTTTCAAGAATATATGAGATTTCCCTGGATTTCTGTAAAAAAGTAATATGACATTAATATTTGCAAGATTATTTGTTGTAAATTTATATAGAAAAACTCAATTAAACCTTATTTGTGTTGTGCCAGTGCTCGCACACTGTGTACTTACAAAGCCACTGCATGCTGCATGTGTAAAACTACCCTACACAAAAAGCAAATGTCCAGCCACCCACATCATAGACTGGTGAGTGTAGAGTGGGAGGGAGGATGAACACTTTTGGGAAAACTAATGATGGCTTTTTTATCTCCATCTCTCACACTACTATCTCGCTCTTACTTCTGTACTTGCTGTGGAGAGTTAGCTGTGCTTACCCACTCAGTCTTCAGTCCTTTTCCGTAACTGTTTCTTTGATAGGTGGTCCTTCTCCGTTACACTGACTGCACAGATTTGACAGCCACACGAGTATTTGATATCCCAATGAAACTCTTGTGGCAATTAATAGTTACATTTTTGTTCAAGGTGCTGAATTCTTCATGCAGAGGAATAATAGCGTCTGCATATGCTTCTGGTCCTAAACTGGGTCTCTTACTGCACATGACACAGTGAATTCTGTATAATGTCTGTCTGGCTTGTCCCCCTAGGACTAAGACTCGTCTGGTCAAAATGTCAGATATGAGTGGGTGTGATTTCTTTCAGCTTATTCAAGTGCTACCTGTCCTTGTCTCATTGTGAACTCTTCCTTCTCCATTGTACTTTAAAGGAAAAGAAACCCAAGCCATGTTCAATATCACTCCATATTTGCTACCAGATTCCTGAAATTTTAGGTGTGTTGCTAAGGATTATTTTATGGGGGTTTATTCCCCATATCCTCAATTAGGCTTTTGGTCACAAGAAAATTGCGTATTACAAACTCCCAGAATTCAAGTATACATGGCTTATTGTTTCTTGTTTTTGTCTGACCAACAGTCCAAAACACAAAAATAGAAAGGCAGCAAAACATCACACTTGAGGTGGTGGAAACAGAACATTTTGTCACATAAACTACTCAAGTAACTAATCTGTTGTTAAAATTAGGGCTAAGCCATATGGTAAAAATCAGAAAATTGTGATTATTTTGACAGATATTGCAAGTGCAGTATGATTCACGATTAATGGAAATCATAATTTTTGCTTCATTTCAATTAGATAACTAAGAAAATAGTGGTGACGTGACATTTGCTTTTGGTTTGTACCGAACAAACATAATTTTTAGCCCAGGGCTAGTTTTCAGTATTACAGTCGACATGCTTCATTATTGTGCTGTTTTGTCACATATTTTAGCCTTATGAAATAGTTACAGCGTCTTGCAACTTGGATGTTGCAAACACATATTTTGATTATTTTGAGAATTATTGTGCGGTGTCTTCAATTCTTCATCCTCTAGAACTCCAATAGTGGAATAACAATGTAATGTCCGCATTATAGCTTGCTAATAAACCTACAATGTAAATGTTTTGCTTTACGTGACAGACTTACAAGTTACAATAATGCCATATCTGTTAGCTGTGACACAAGATGATGGTGATTTACAAGTGTCTGTTATCCCAAATTTCAGCGTTTACTTTATAGCCAACTACCTAGTACTGTGCATAGGGAATAGGGAGTGAGTGAATGAGGTGTAACACAGCTGCAGTCTCACAGGACATAAATGGAGTTAATAGCCCAGTTGTGTTGAGGAAAGGCAATTCAGTGTGTCTTGTGTTGCTAGGCAGGCTTCCCTGTCATTGATATGTTGACAGTGTATGTAAACACTGCTCTAAAACTTCTTTAAAATACTGTCGTTTCCAAAGGGACTTGCTGCACCAAAAATAGCATGACCCATGGAACAGAAGTTAAAAATAAATGTGATGGAAAGCAGCACTGACCTTTGCTCCTGCTGTGTGGATGACCCTAGACCAACTCCATAAATTCTTCTGATGTTGCTTGCAATGTTCTTGTACATATGGTTACATGGTGCAGGAAAAGCAAATTAATGCATTCAATTTAGTAACCGCTGCATTGTTTCAGTAATGTCAGTGTAACAACAGACATAATACCAAAACACTTGCATTTAAATAGAATGCTATTAATGACACATGCATTGACTTGGTATAACTTGTCTGAATCCTATTCTTATTTTATTTTACTTCCTGTAAGTAGGGAAATCTACAAAGATAACACTTAAGTCTTCTTAACTACTAATAATGTGTTAGATGCACGCCTCAGTGCTTATTTTCTGAGCATAGGTTGAGATAATTTCCCTTTTATGACTTAATTATGTTCATATCTCTGCTGCACACAAGAATGAGTGCCAGTTTCATGAAACATAACAACAGAAAATTGTCACACTTATCCTGATGAAAAACTTACATTAATTCATTGGAATCATCCAAATCATCCAAAGCAAAGTATAAGGAAAAAAAACAAGAAAGCAACCAGGAATTTGTTCTGAGAAAGATATTGTAATTGATGGCCTTTGATTTACCTTGTTTCTAATGGCGGGTTTAGAATCATGGCTGGTAGACACACTTATTATCCTGTTAGTATGATGACATGATGTATGACCCACTGGATTGGCTGGTCGTGCAGGTAAATGTTTCAGTCACAAAAAGACTTTAAAGTAAGGCTATTTATTTCAATCGCCTAATTTGAAATTCAAGCACCTTATTTCAAATTTAACCCCTATTTTCTTTTTACATTTTTGTGTCTATGCTATAATAAAAACAAAATTAAGCCTCCACACTAATAATAGTCATGGTTGCCATTCTATTTTTGAGTTGTCCATCGATCCTATTCTTGTGAATGTCATATCTTAGGAACATTGTGACACTAATTCTTCTCTTTGATATTTATTCACATGAATTCATTGATGAACTGATTAGAATTTTATGGTAAGAGGTCAAAGGTCAAGGCCAGTGTGACTATATATGCATCCCATTTTGCTTTGAGGGAACGTTTTAAAATTCAGCACAAGGAATCAAGGGTGAAGCCACATTGTGATCTGCTCTGCTTATCATATTTAAGTTACTCTATTACACTGTAAATACAAACCAACACCTCCTGTAGGATTTTCAAATTTAACGCATTCTAGAGCATTTAATAGCTTTATTGTCATACTTGTATTTTTTGGTGTTGTGTTGTCATAAGTAGGTACCTTGAGTGTACTGAAGTAAGCGTGTAACATCATATTAGGCAGCGTGACACTGCAGCAGCTTGATACTGATGAGAGTTGTGGACATGGGTCAGAGTAGTGAGGCACCGTTTATTCAGGCTGCATGAAATTGTAAGCTTGTGCACTGGACTGGTAGAATCAAAAATGCACCCAACTCTCCTATCAAGATTACTGAAAGCAAATAATGCATGTGGATGAAGAAGGCCAGCATATAGTCTGATCCTTTCTATCATAGCTTCTGTCTGTAGGTGTACGCCTCTCTGTGATTTTACACTTTTGTGTTCTCTAAAGTATGTGTGGGACGGCACTGACTGCAGGGCTACAGGCATGCCTACAATAATGGAGTGCTTTGTGGAAAGTGGTTGGGATGCCTCTATCACACTGCGCTGCTGTTGTCTACTTTCTCTGCTCATCTCTCGCAGTGCTAGTCAGCTCCACATGGCACAGCGAGTCCTTCCACCCACTCCATGCCTCTCTCACGCTCACTCACACACAGATTATGCAGCTAAGCATTGTGTGTGCTTTGACGTGAGAACAAAAGCTCCACAGTCTCTAATACTGTCAAATGTACTGGGAGAATACCACATGGGCTTTTACTGTATACGCTAGAAATGGAAAGAGATTTTTTTTGCAGCTTTGCAACATTGAAAATAATTTACTCTGTGAGGTTTTACCTGACTGTATTCTGTCATAATAATGTAATATTCTACAGCAGTATTCTTCAACAGCAATATTCTTCAACAGCAAATAACTTTATGTGACCTGTAGCTAATTCTATCATCGCCCTAGAGTAACTTGTCTGTGGCTGTGTCGAAGTCATCACACAACCTTCCACATTTCAATCACAGCTGACTTTTATCAGTGTTTGCTAATGTTTTAGAGATAGATTTTTTTTTTTAAATGCCCATTTTCTACTTTCTCTTGTTCGCTGTGTGCATTAGTTCACTGACAAGAATTTGAGTTGAATATCTTGGTTGTCATTGTGTGTACAACATTTCGGTATTTTTTTTAATGTCACAAATCAGGTTCATTGACCTAACTTTTAAATTCTATAAGCCCATAGAAACTGTTACAATTTCCACAGACAGCTGTGAAAATATAGAGAGTGCAAGAGGCACACCTGTTGTTGTAGGATAAAGAGTTTTAAATGGCTTACCTATAATCATAAGTGATCATTTTTTCACCATATAAGTACAAACATAACTGATGCTGACCACTTTTCTGCTCTCAATTGAAGTGTTTTGAAGTAGAGGCATTCAGACTCAGAGTGCCCTGCAGAAAAACAAGGTACTCTAGGAGCGTCTGAAGTGGGAGGCGCCTATGGCTCATCAGCAGCACAAAATTGCACACTGCCCATGAAGAACTGAAAACAGATGCCTCTGACTGCAAAAATGTGGTCTGTCTGATCAGGCCCTCATAATGTCACACTCTGTTATCCATCATTAGATGACGTAGAAACAAGAAAAGCATTGCAAGCATGTTTGAAATGGAATTTCTGAAGCAAATAAACTGCAATGTGATGAGTTCATCATATACTCTAGAAAACATCTTTACTTTTAATTGCTGTTTACATGAGCTATTTATTAGTTACTTATTAATATGAGCCTGTTAATTCTTTGTGTGAAAGGTGTTGTGGAAGGTGACCTGGCAGCTGTGGAATCTTACAAGACATCGGGAGGTGACATTGCAAGACAGCTAACATCGGACGAGGTGCGCTTATTAAATCGTCCCTCGGCATTTGATGACGGTTTCACGCTGGTCCACCTCGCCATCCGCTTCCAGAGACAGGACATGCTGGCTGTTTTACTCACAGAGGTCAGTACAGACTATTGGGTATTACTCTTGCAGGACTTGCCTGTCGCAGAGGTGTCGTCATGGATTCTCGACACACTGCAGCCGCACACTAGACAAACTTCACAGTACATGTTGATAGATTATTAATCAGCAAAAGGTTGTCATGATACTAGAATTTTAAATTTTAATACTAATGTAATAATGATATTTGATATTGGTTTTGACACTATAGCAAAAGGAGAAAAAAAATGTTGTATACACACAAATTATTTATTTTAATACACGTAAAATGCTAATCTGTGTGCAGCCTCTGGATGAAAATTTGTTTGCATCCTCTTGTAAAGTATATAAATACTTGGATACTTTTCACAATCTAAGATAGTAGGGAACAAATACAAAATGTGGGGGAGGGGCAACAACTGTATTAAAAAAAATCAAGAGGATCTCTGGAGTTTTTTTTCTTTTTTCTTTTGCAAAATTCGTTAATTTCAAGATCCAATGAGAGGATGAATCACAAAGCGATTGTAGGGAGGAATGAAACTGGAATTCAGCCACACACTCCTGTGTGCTTGTGGGAGGTTTGATTCAAAGACAAGCCTGGTGTACAGAGTACATCCTGGTCTCCAGTGTATGTGGGACGGCCAGTCCTTTATTAGAACAGTGTTTCCCCGAGGAAATGGACACCGACACAAACACTTAAAGGAGTCATGATGTTCATGTGTTTCTTTTAATGACAGCAGTCCACAGAACAACTGGAAAATTATTTGAATATATTTTTTTTATTACAATTATCCAAAAAGTGTGCAGCTTTTGTCACTGCAGTATATCTTACGTACTTACCAAGATCAGTATTGTACAGCCAGGGGGAGTATTTTCCCCCTGACAGCCATGCTGGGTCCTCTGAGAGCTACTCTGGCTGCTACTCGCAGGAGAACAACTGTTGCCGTCTTCACCACCCTGGAAGCGTTTAAAAAAACGCAGATATTTTTCTCTGACTTCTGCTGTGATCAGGTGCTATATAGAAAATAAAATTAAATAAAACAAACTTGACCTTCGGGGGGGCAACTTAGATTAGTGTAGTAAAATTAGATCAGCCACTGTAAAACTTAAGCATTTTCAAACTCTTATAGAAAAGATTGTCTCAGTCTCACTGCCCTATCATAACTCCATGCACACACATACACAGCTACATGCAAAATAATAATCCACTTTGAAAGTTGTTTTTGCATCAGATAACACATCTTATCTTATGTTTGTATTCGGTGGACAAGGGTGTAGTAAGGCTTTTGCAGTAATTAGAGGCGCTCTTGCTCAATTCTATTCTCTGCAGGTTACCCAACAAGCAGCCAAGTGTATTCCAGCCATGGTGTGTCCTGAGCTAACAGAGCAGATCCGTCGTGAGGTAGCAGCTTCTCTTCACCAGCGCAAAGGAGACTTCACCTGCTATTTCCTCACTGACTTGGTGACGTTCACCCTTCCAGCAGGTCAGCGCCTCATAAATATATGACCAAAGCCAAAAAAAAAAAAGCCCACAAATTCATGAATATCTTAACATAAATCCCACTAGCTACCAAAGTTTATTTTCTCTGTTTTGAATTAGGAGAATTATGTAGCGGAAACACAGTCTAGCCATCACATCTGGCTTGCCAAGTGTGTAATAGAATGCTTGTTCTGTTTACTTGTGGCATATGAAATTGTTTTGCTGTTTCAATGCTGAGGGGACATAATGCTACGGTTGTCTGTCTCCGGCTGCCAGAAGACGGAGGCCACTTCAGGCTCACTGTCTGAGTATTATTCTTGCATAAGGAGTATACAAGCCCACAAACGATGGAAGTGATTCATTCAAAAGAAAGCTATACTTGGCATTTTTACCAATCTCCCACTGTATAATTGCATACATTCAATGCAAATTCTGTTAAATTTCTTTGAGTAGAATAGCTATTATTGGTTCAGTTTGTTGCTGGTAGATAAGGATTCCTGTTGCACCCTGTTTTCAGGACAATGTGCTTTGGCTTCTGGCCACGTGAGAAAGCCATTGTGTTCAGTTCCACAAATTCAATGCATTCTTTTATTTTAGCTAAAGAATAAGCTACTGTTTTGACAGGAGCTCTGATCATGCAGTGAAAGCCAATGGCTGGCTGTAAAAAGAACAAAATATGATGGCTTGATTTTAAATAAGCCACGGAAGAAACATTTTTCTCAGTCGTTGCCCTCGTCAGTGTCCATGTTATAGCTTGTACCAGTAGTTCACGTGTCCCCAGTAATAACCCTCTCCTGATTTGCCACCCCTTTCTTGTGTTTTCCATCCTTTGTTTCAGACATCGAGGACTTGCCCCCCACAGTTCAGGAAAAGCTATTTGATGAGGTGCTGGACCGAGACGTACAAAAAGGTAAAATATTTCCTCTATTAACTCCATGAATTAGTAACAACTATCACATGCTGTGTTTACATATGGATGCAAGAGAGATGGAGAAATCAGATCCAAGATGACAAAGATAGCCTGGCAGCTCTGCAAACAGAGGGAGCCCCCCTTACTAACTGCCTACTATAACAGGATGGCTGCCAAATTCTGGCAGTGTTGTATTACTTGTATTTTCCCTGTTGCCCACCCAGTGCTCTGCATGCCTGTAGACACACAGCCGCCTGCCTTTGCCATGTATACTACTTGCGTCTGGCATAATCACCCTAAATTTTAGGGATTTCCCTGATCCCCACTTCTTACTCTAATTCAACACACATTTATATGGAATCCCACTTCTGCAACTTCTTATATATGTATTTCCTGTATAATCGGCCCAGAGTTTCAAATGCTGCACCAGGACAAACGGAGGTTGAAACCTTTAGTTCGCCTTCATTCTTGGTGTCTTGCTTGATCTTAAGTAACATGTTATAGCAGAAACATGAAATGTACAAGTGAAATGGAAAACCTTGTCTCCATATTCAGGTGAAGGGATTTAAGACTGGGTCAGTTAACACTGCTTAAATCTCTTGAAGTTTCTTAAGGATGTTTATGGTGTCTGTGCAGAAGACATAAGTATCAATGTTTGAAAGCTGTGCAGTTATTTCCAGTATAATTCAATACCTAATCTCATTTACGTCAAAAACCTCAAGAAAAAATTTAATTCGGTCCCACAGTAAACAAAAACTTATTTTAAATTCCAAACGGATGCTGATATATCAACTTCAAATGATTTGACCTCATTAAAATCTATTAAAGCAGTTTTGTCATAACCTTAAGAGGTTCGTATAAACATCAATATTAACACATTTAACCAGCACAGGCACAAACAGAAGGAAGGGCAGTGATCAGACGAGCGACTGCGACACACTTCAAACTCAGCGGCTAGTGTCAGGTTCAAAGCACTCAGATGTACACAGACCTTCACTTGAACTGTCTGAACATCCTTTTTTGTTTCATGTCAGGCTGCGATCAGAAACTCGACTCTCCATAACAAAGAAGCAGACAGTATCATACAGTGTTCTCTGTTCAGCTGTAAAAAAAAAAAAAAAGTTCAGCTGACACTGAGAGAGTTCCCCAGGCAAAGCAGCCTGCAAAAAATATCAGCGTATACAAAAAGAGGCATCAGTATACAGCATATGTTTTCCAACTTCTTACTCTAACCTGAATTCTCAGTCAGACTGAGTTCCAGGGTGTACGTGCGGACCATTGTAGACATAGTTATGTCAGATTTTTTTGTGAAAAGTGTGAGTAACGGTTAACATTCTCCCTTTCAAAAGCCATCTTGTACTAAAGCTTCTAAATGAGCCTCAACCCTATGAAACATTTCATTTCTTAGCAAAGCGTGTTTGCTTTGAGTTCAGATAATTAGCTAGTAATACTGCTCATCTTTTTTCCTTCCCTCTTTTTCAGAACTTGAAGAGGAGTCTCCCATCATCAACTGGTCCCTAGAGCTAGGAACTCGATTGGACAGTCGACTGTATGCTCTCTGGAACCGTACGGCTGGTGACTGTCTCCTCGACTCTGTGCTGCAGGCTACATGGGGCATCTACGACAAGGACTCTGTGCTCCGCAAGACCCTCCACGACAGCCTACATGACTGCTCTCACTGGTGAGGCCTGCAGAACAGGCAATAGGAACATAGATCAGTGTCCTTCAGACTTTTTAAAGCCAACCTGTGAACAGTCTGACATGCTTATTTGCATCGAGTCTCTGTTTAGCAGACTAAATGGCATTGTGATCTACAAATAAATTTGGACAGGGTGAACGTATTGCTTCTTATATACTCTTATCAATTGTGCTTAAACCAAATTCTTGACCATTGCAAAATACAGGCTCCAATAGCAAAGTCTTTCATTTCATCTACAGCTATTCCTACAGTTTAGGCATCTGTATTATTATTTACAAAAAGGGAGCAGATTTGGTTTTAATGTTTTTTTAGGACACAAAAACACCTGAAATTTGATGTTCAACAGGTTCATGTTCCCCCCTTTTTTTTTTTTTTTCCTATAGCATTTCAGGACTACGTTGGAAATTCAGACACATCTAGGTTGGGATATAAATATATATATACCCAGAAATATTAAGATCGCCTGCTCATATCTAAGACTTAAAGGAACAGTTCACCCAAAATAACCTTGCATCATTCTCCATAACAGAAGTTTTTTTTATTAAGGCTTCTCTAGTTTACACAAAATCCCCCTTTTTTTTTTTGTTTGATTGTGCAATATTGGCAATTATCGCAGTAACTAAGACCTCTCTGTCTATAAAATCCACCACACAGAGATTTAGAGAACAAGTTGGTTTGTTGTGGGCCAGTGAAGGTTGCATTCAACACAATGTCAGCGCCTTGTTTTGTCGTCCTACCTCTCACCACCTTCTCCATTTGTACGGAAGATGTTGATTCTGTGCCGTCTCTACCTTTGCTCTCATCTCAACTTTGACTTATTACATCTCTGTAACATATATGCAGACAGCAAGGCATAACAGGGCACAACAGAATGGGCTAGGTAGAAAGGGCTTAAAGGGGGTCTAAGTCTTGACATCCCAAATTGATTGAAAAGATGTTATAGTGCGTTCCATTTGATCTCAGAAGTTGGAAATCCGAGATGCCAGCCAGACAAGTCATCAGGAATGCTTCCTGAAGTGGGAACTCCAACTCAAAAACTCAAAGAGACTTGACTATAACCTCAAGCTCCAAATCAGAGTTGGCCGCTCCATGCATTAACATATCTGTTATAACAAAGCCGTACACTGCAGTGTTTATTAACTAAGTCTTGGTATCGTGTAAATCAGTCATTGCGACAGTATTGTGCCAGTTCTATTTGTGGACACGTTGCTTATCGTGTATTGTTATAAACCTGGTATTTGCTACCAAGGCTAACAATAGCCGTAGCTGCTTTTGGGACTTGTTGCCAACTCGTAACTGGAAAGTGGCCAACAAGGATATGATGTCATACCCAGCTCCAACATCTGACTTCTGAGGTAAATGGAATGCAGCAATATTTACACCTTTTATGAATTGAAACCTTTACTGTAGATAGTAAGCTGAAGCCCCTACAGTGAAAAAAAAGTTGCAAAGATTATGCTATGCAACAAGGTTTTCTGAACCTTTATTTATTTAGTTAGCTACTTTCATACATTTTTTTCAGTTTTTGATGCTGACGAATGAACACCAAAAAAGCCTCAATACCAATATTGGCCAATATGGACGTGATTGACTGATATCGGTTTATCAGCAAATACGGAAGCATTCACTGATACCAGTGGCCGATAATAATCTGTTGTGTGTCATTAATTTTGCGCCGGCCAAAAATAGCTGCAGCTTTTAAGAACCCCTCGGATTAAAATCATGTTTTTGATCTTGTTAAAAAAGAATTCAGACAGGTCGTGTCTTCCTAGAAAGCCCAAGGGAAGTAATCTTGTGTGGAGCTAGCAGCGCTGAGACTGCTTCTACAGTCCAGTGTGACTCACTTAATCTCAATATAACTGTGTTTTGACTATTACCTTTTATAAACATAGTGTAATTCCCCTTCATGTGTGTACTGCAGGTTTTACACGCGCTGGAAGGAGTGGGAGTCATGGTATTCCCAGAGCTTCGGCCTGCACTTTTCACTGCGGGAGGAGCAGTGGCAGGAAGACTGGGCTTTCATCCTTTCCCTCGCGAGTCAGGTACATTCCACATGAAAGTGAGCACACTAGTTTGGAGGGCAAGAGCTTCATATGTTTAAAATATGGCACACTAATGATGTATGAATTATGCAAGAAGCTTTACTGTTCTTATAGCAGTTTATGTAATATGTAATGCCCTCTGAATGAGCATCCTGCCTGTCATCAGCACTTTTCACTGTTCTGCTTGAACTCAGAGTCTTTGGGCAGGTTGTTATTATGTTATTAAATATGGGCTTTTTGTCACGCTCACATACTCGTTACTTGACAGAGAGAATGCATATTCAGGAATCCTTGCTTTGTATTTTTCACTCACACCACCTTTCTGACTACTCTTTGTGTTGTTTTCTTTTACAGCCAGGATCTAGCTTGGAGCAGACCCACATTTTTGTTCTTGCACACATTCTTCGTAGGCCTATTATCGTCTACGGAGTGAAGTATTACAAAAGTTTCCGTGGTGAAACTCTCGGGTACACCCGTTTTCAAGGTGAGCGGTGGTCCCCGGCGCATCGATGTTTTAGTCAGATATTGTTAAAATGTGGCACCATTCTAGCAAGCGAGGAAGGATGAGACTTGTTTTTATGAGACTGCTCTGGCCTACGTCTGCATAGCTGACATAACTGCCCCTCCGATCTGTAAGTAATTACTATTTACAAGTCTACTGTCTTTCATTTACGGGGTATTTGAGTACCATGTTACTCAGAATAACATAAGAACAACACTCCAACCTGCCATAGCAGCACATATGGGTGCGTATTGTGATGTTGGGAAGTGTTACACATACACATACAAGATATCTAAACCATCAGAATTCATCAAAATATAGAGCCAGGGTGGAGAGCCAGATCTGTGGTTATAGCTAGTTATTAAAGCGGCCTGGATTCAGTTGCCAACTGCTTGTGGTAAAACCTGCCTGATAGATCTTCGATTTATGGTCGCCAGGATGCAAATGCAAAATATACAAACGATGGCATGCACAGTGGTGTCTATAAGGGAGGAGAGTTCACTTTAAAGTGGTGACCAAGTGAACCCAGTAAAAACACAGTGGTTACTGGGAGAGGAGAGTGACTCAACAGAGGTATTCATGAGGCGTGTGAGAGCCACTTTGTGTGTCACTGAGCTGAAGAAACATGAGACATGGATACTGTCTGTATTGTGTTCTCTGCATTGTTTTAGCAATAGCCTGTATCTCCCTCTGTAGCTAACCATGACTACAGTATGCGTACATGCGCACAATATTCTATTTTTTGTCGTTTGGAAAAAAGACGATAATCCAACTAAGCTGTTTACACTCTAAATTAAAATATTCCACTAATATTCTTGTCAAAACACAGCAAATACAGTCAATCTTTCAGTTCTTTCAAAAAGATTGGTATTGCTGATATTCAATTTTTTGTAATGTTTAAAAGTTGTTGTGTTTTTCCTTCCAATCAGAACTTTTTCCTGTGCATGTATTTCTACCGCAGTTTTGCAAACTCTTGCCTGCTGTTGTTACAATTAGAACTGCAACTAACCATTATTTTCACAATCAATCAATCATTTTTTCTATAAATCGTCAAAAAATTGTGAAAAATGCTCAGTGACGTCATCAAATTGCTTCTTTATCCCAGCCAATAGTTAAAAACCCAAAGTCTCTTCATTTACTGTCTTCATCTACTTACTGGGGTGACACAGAAAAGCAGCAAATCCTGAATTTAAAGAAGTTGGAAGCAACATATATTTGACACTTTTCCTTGAAACAAGTCAAACAATTGTTTGCTTATCAAAATTTATTTTCAGTCATGTGATGAATTATTTTGTGCAGATGTAGTTATAATACACAGAGCCGATCATCTCCTGTAAACAGTAGACTGTATGACAGATTACTGTAAACAGCCCAGTAGAGGCAGATAATCTGAATGTGCTGTATACATGTCCAGAAAATACCCATAAAACAAGAAAAATACTGGCACATTGCACGTTTCAATCGGAAAATGCTTCATTCCTGCCAGATTAGAAATCCAAAATGGACATGCTGTTTGCATGATCTCTATCAGGTTCGGAATGTTGCCATACTTGAAGTATACTGGACGATTAGCTTCACGATCAGCGATCAACCACAGTATTTGAATGTATGCATGTTTATGCATTAGTTTTTATTTTGTGTTTTTTTTTTGTGTTTTTAACAACAAAACTCTAAAAAAAAAAAAACCTGAAAAACGGAAACTAGTATTTCTTTACCATGTCTTAATTTTTGTCTTATGCATACACAGTCATTACTGTATGTAGTTCAACTTAGATAACATATCATCCAATGAAGTAAATATAGCTCAGTCAACAGCAGACATCTGCTTTCTTTGGTACTTTCACTAATGTTCCAAACCACTGCTTTGTGTCCTTTCTCCTCTCCTCTCCCCTCAGGTGTGTACCTGCCTCTTCTGTGGGAGCAGAGTTTCTGCTGGAAGAGCCCCATCGCACTGGGCTACACGCGGGGACACTTCTCCGCACTGGTGGCCATGGAGAACGACGGCTTCGACAATCGCGGCGCAGGCGCCAACCTCGACACAGACGACGACGTGACCGTGACCTTCCTGCCGCTGGTCGACAGCGAGCGCAAGCTGCTCCACGTTCACTTCCTCTCAGCCCAGGAAGTAAGGACGCTCCCCCAATGAGTCCGATGAGATTTTTCCCCCCTCTTGTCTTTTTAAATTGATCTCTAAATTAGAAGGGGGGGCGGGGGGATCGTTGTAATGCCGTGAAATATTCGTGCCACAGGTTTTCCCCGTGAGTGGCATCATCAGGAGTATGGCTATCATGAGTGGACGAGTGATATGGCGCCCTCTAACGGCCTCTTGTGTCTGTCCTCAGATGGGTAATGAGGAGCAGCAGGAGAAGCTGCTGCGGGAGTGGTTGGACTGCTGCGTGACGGAGGGCGGGGTCCTGGTGGCTCTGCAGAAAAGCTGCCGCCGCCGCAACCACCCGCTCGTCACGCAGATGGTGGAGAAGTGGCTGGACGGCTACCGTCAAATCCGCCCCTGTGCCTCTTTGTCCGACAGCGAAGAGGAGGAAGATGACGATGAGTGACAAAAGTGAAGCGGGCCAGGGGGTGTAGTGTCCGGGGGAACAGGACTCCTCCCTTATACCTATCCCATTTCCTGACACGGACAAACTGTGAAAGCCTTCACATGTAATGGGAAAAAAAATCTTTAAATGCATGTGTTTTTTTGTTTTTTTTTTTTTAAAGGAATATAAAGAAAAACCAGCATTGACTCAGATCAACACTTTATATCTGTTCAGTGTGGGCACTGACAAAAGCACACTTCCAAATTGATCTTTTTGATGTTTTTTCCAGTTGTGTAGGAGTTGGCTCCTTTAGTGTTTTTGTTTTTGAATGGGCAGGGACAAAGCCAATAAATACAGTTATCTTTAGACAACCAGAGATTGTGTAATAATGAATGACTTCAAACCTTATTAATACACACTGCACATTTATTAAAACATTTGTATATGAATACAGTATTATTGCTTGAATTAAAAGTTACATAAAGCTGAAA
>KV751325.1:8220218-8267768 GCA_001698575.1 Mola mola
AAAGAGATTAGTGATATTTGAAACTAATATACATTAAAAATAAAAATCTTACTTCAAAGATTAAACGTTCCAATTTACTTAATTACTACAGTACAATTTTGAAGAAGTACTACATGACTTGAGTATTTGCTTTTCCTGCTACTTAATGCTTCACTCCACAACAAATCAGGGGCAAATATTACACCTTTAGTCCACTACATTAACTTGATTACTTAGTTACTAGTTACTAGATTCTGCCTATTGATAAAAAAAAATATTAACACTATGATCTCTTACTATTATAAATTTCGTTTTGAATTAATTCATCCTGTAGGCAATGAGGGGAAAACCATGACACTGTTAATCGGAAACCACTTCACTGCCCCGGTGAAGTGGTTACATGACTTTTTAGAACCCAGGAGAAAGCTGGTGGAAAATAAAGTCAGAAAGATAAAAGTGAGAAGCATTCCCTGCTATTCAACACTCTACAAATTCAAAAAGCAAGGTATGCAAGATGGGGATAGACAATTAAAAATGTCTGAAAGACATTTGATAAGGCAGAATTCTGCAGAAATGTCAACACAAAATTGTGTCATTCGGTGTCTTACAATGGGAAGCTGGTTTCTCGATGCTCTGTAGGCAGGGCTTCTTTGCATTGTTTTCCAATATATCAGGGCTCTTTTTGTCTTCAGCCTCCTGGTCCTTACCCACCTGCTGCTTACTCTTGGCATGAGGAATGTGAGGGAATGTTTTGACCTGGCGGATTGAGCTTTTTTTGAATGATTGCTTGCCTGACACCCTTGGTGGGTTGACAAAAGACCCAACAGATAGCCAGAGTCTTTCCAAAATATCATATGTCACGTCTATAATCAAGGATAAGTCCTCAGCTTCTAACCTGCCCTTGATCTTAAATCCATGGTTTATCTCGTCATTAGATGAGAAACAGTCAGCTATCAACTGCATATTTCAGTGCATTAGACCAAACAAATGGGCCAAGTACTGTGTCTAATTTATCTGTCAATGTCTATATACAGTCCTTGTTCTGTCCACTTCGTCCAATGCCTCACTACTGTTTATTTACACTGAAAAATTGCTTTAAAGGCTTACAGAATTATTATTGATCCCTAAACCAGTCACACTTAAGTTTATTCTACCAGTGTCCATGATCATCAACTTCCTCAGCTAAGAATGAAGCAGAATCGTGGTGGAATGAATGAGACACATTGTGACTCTTTATCGTCTCCTGCCTCATGTGGGCATGAGTGCATGTTTTTCTTCTCTCTGTTGGCCTGCAGGGCCTTATCGCATTGGGGGTTTTTTTTAATGGAGGAAGGCACATTGTGGCTTCTGGCAGCCAGTGGCTCGCGTTGGCCTGCAGGGCCTTATCGCATTGGGGGTTTTTTTATGGAGGAAGGCACATTGTGGCTTCTGGCAGCCAGTGGCTCGGTTCGCCCCGCAACACAGGATTTCCTTTCTGCTCTTCTGTTCAAATTGAAAAGAGACGAAAACAACATGTAACAGTGAGCACGAAGGAGGATTATAATATATAGCAAATACATAAGAAGGAAAATTTAATTTAAAAGATGAAATTGTAGACTAATATGACTCTTTCAGAATGTATGCAATTCAACAATTCTTGCCTTCTTTTACTTGCACACTGGTCAGGCTACTGCTTCCGTTCCTTTAATCTTCAGGGCAACATTTTTGATGAATTGCAACTTTTAGAAATGTACTGACAAATTAGAAATATAGAAATGTAAAGACAGATGAGGCCTTCTAACATGCTATAGAGCTGCCGTGATTAATCAAGTACAAATTGTGATGTGAGGGCCTCAGGCCCTCGGCATGAAACTCATTCCATTGAAGGAAAGAGCACTGCAGATCATGATGGGGCCTCATCCACTGTGCCGCGTAGAAAACGTCTCCAGTGGGATCTCCTCGTCATGACAGTAACGTTGGAAAACCATCAGGACCATTCAGGTTAATTTTTTTTCTCAACAGAGAATAAAACTTTCTTCCACCTTTCAATGTCCCATGGATTAGTATATGGGCTTACATAATGCCACTGTTTATTTTCATCCATTAAATGCTTATGTGTGCAATTATTTTGTTTAAAATAAATTGTAAAAATGAATAATAAGTTTAACTTGACTGTGTTTCCTCCCTTTTTAAATACAAATTTAAAAAATTATAGAAACCTCAAATGAATACTGAATAGTGCAGACAAATGTTGCAGGGACTAGAGGAATCATCACACTGGAGTAAGTGAATGGAATGCAGAATACTTGTTGTGTATTAAGTGGCCATTCAAGACACAAGCATTCATGAGTGGGCAAAACTTCAAGGATATTTTCATGTTCTTTTCATTTTCAAAGAAACGGTTAAATTTTGCTTACCCTGATGTGTGTGTGATGAAGCTTGCAGCTGGTGCGGAAGCAGCAACCCTCCTGCCATAAGTTGCAGACGGTCTCACTTATCCTCGCTGCCTCACAGTGTCGGAAGCAGCAGTCGTCTCCCCAATAACCAATTAACAGTGAGACTTTTCCTTGGGGTCACCAGCCACTTTCCAGGTAGCCACACTTGTGTACTCATGCTCAAATTTTCCTTACCTTAGTGCAGTTGGAATAATTAAAATCGTAGCAGTCATCTCCATGGTTGCCCATGGTGAGCAATCATCAGCAAATTTTCTTTAAGACACTGAAACAGAGATCACAGCATCACACAAGAATTTAAAACAAACTACTAGTTGAAATTACCACAAGGTCTCCAACATAAAAAAAATCAAGATGATCAAGATTAAGAAGCCCACTTGTAGGTTATTTACAAGTATTTATTGTGGTTCAACAGGTATACCTTCTGTACCTATTTCCTACTGGCCTGTAAGCCTTCACACACATTTTTAACCACAGGTAGACCATCTTACAAACTGCAATTCATTACATTCCCACCCACTGCCAGGGGCCACACCAACTAAAACAGGGCTTGTAAACTGCAGCACCATGCTTCACTGTCTTCACTGTGTACTGTGGCTTGAATTCAGAGTTTGGGGGTCGTCTCAAAACTGTCTGCGGCCCTTGGACCCAAAAAGAACAACTTTACTCTCATCAGTCCACAAAATGTTCCTCCATTTCTCTTTAGGCCAGTTGATGTGTTCTTTGGCAAATTGTAACCTCTTCTGCACATGCCTTTTTTTTAACAGAGGGACTTTGCGGGGGATTCTTGTAAATAGATTAGCTTCACACAGACGTCTTCTAACTGTCACAGTACTTACAGGTAACTCCAGACTGTCTTTGATCATCCTGGAGCTGATCATTGGCTGAGCCTTTGCCATTCTGGTTATTCTTCGATCCATTTTGATGGTTGTCTTCCGTTTTCTGCCACGTGTCTCTGGTTTTGCTCTCCATTTTAAGGCATTGGAGATCATTTTAGCTGAACAGCCTATAAGTTTTTTGCACCTCTTTATAAGTTTTCCCCTCTCCAATCAACTTTTTAATCAAAGTACGCTGTTCTTCTGAACAATGTCTTGAATGACCCATTTTCCTCAGGCTTTCAAAGAGAAATGCATGTTCAACAAGTGCTGGCTTCATCCTTAAATAGGGGCCACCTGATTCACACCTGTTTTTTCACAAAATTGATGACCTCACTGATTGAATGCCACACTGCTATTTTTTTGAACACACCCCTTTCAACTAATTGCCCAATTGCACAGCCTTAAGAGCGTGCATATCATGAATGCTGGGTCTTGTTGGTTTTCTGAGAATCTACTGCACCTACTGGTAAATTGTTTGCCATGTAGCAATAAAAAATATACTAAAAACCTGGATTAATCTGGTTAGTCACATTGGACAGCTATTATTTTGAACACTACTGTATAATGGATGGATTGCTGTCAAAAAGGCTAGGCAAGCGGAATAGAAACTCAACTGTGTGTTTTTCTAACTCCTGGTTCATGATGTGAACATGTAAGCCATCTATACAATAGCAGGCAATCTTCCCAGATCTTTTCTTGGCTTTTATTTTCATTGGCTGCAGAGTGGGCTGGGACCAGCAGCAAGACACTTCCACAACATTGCTGGGAAGCTTGAATCCAAAAACATTTATTACATAACTGGATAGCTCTTAACATTCCCACCACGGTGTCAAACTTATTTTATAATCTATACTAATACACTTTTGGGAGGCAAAAGCTTGTTTCAAAATTCTGCAGCTAGCCTCTTGACCAAAGCTAAAGGATATTTACCAGTCACATTCACTTTCTAAATTAAGCATTATGGAGATCTAAGTGGCTTAGGAATTCCTTGTGTTTTACTTATTTGTTGTAGTGTCATTGCAATTTTTGTCTATTTTCGATGGCTTTCAATCTGGTGCTCAACTGATTCGCTCTACCTCTATTGATTAGTTTTGTACTGGTGTGATTATGTGTCTATTTACTCATTTTTAGAGCCCGAGCCAAATGCAAGTTTTACTGCCGATAAATATATTTGATAGTAAAAAGGTTCTGATATCAATATACAAAGAGGAAGAAGCATGGAAGAAACAACATCCATCAATACAACCTGCTTCCAGAATCACTTGCATCTGGATCACTAGACTTCCCATACATCCGGATTTATAGAATCCACAGACTCTGGGACACATGGATGTTTTATACATTCTAAGTAAACTGTTATCATGTTGTTGTGTTCTGTACAAGTGACATCTATTGCATGACTGTCCGTCCCAGGGAGAAGGATCCCTCCTCTGTGGTTCTTCCAGAGGATTTTTATTTTCCCTGTTTAGGGTTTTTTAAGTTTTTCCTCACTCGGTTTGAGGGTCTAAGGGCAGAGGATGTCACATCTGTACAGTTTGTCAAAGCCCATTGAGATAATGTGTAAATTGTGATTTGGGGCTATACAAATAAAATTTGATTTGATATGATCTCCCTGCTCAAACTGTAGCCCCCGCGACCTGGACCAGGATAAGCGGCAGAAAACGAAACGAAACGAAATGAAACAAAACAAAAAGAAAACATATGAGCTGCAACATCTTGTGAAATCAGTGTCTGCACACAGTTGTTTGGATTAAAGAGTGACCCGGTTAACTGGTGACTTTCAGCTGAGTGTGTCTGTCTGTTGTTTCACTACAACAACTGTTAAAAACAAAGAAAATACATAGCTGTCCTTCTGAATGCATCGTTTTTAGTTCTTCTTACAAAACCTACCTGAGTAGTCATGGATTGCTAGCTGTTTAATGCCAGAGAAGTCTGTATTTTATTTGAGGGAACATCTAACTGCCAGGAGAGAGAGTGGTTATTTATACTACAATGCTTTGCTATGTCATTATGTCTTATGCCTTTAATGTTACATAAAAGACAACCTCAGCGTCATCAAAGAAAATCACAGGTCACAGCAGTGTCACAGAAGATGAAACTGGGGAAATGGAATGACAATATTAAACATATTTTAGAAAAAAAAAAAACATTATGCACACACCGACATACTGCACACCTTTTTGCTTTTGCCTTTGTTTAAAAACATATCATCAGTATGGAAGTTTAGAGTATGTTTCTCTCTATGTATATAATTGACATATATAGAAACATATATGTGAATATTACTAGTATTTGAGTATTACTGTACAGTATAACAGAGTATGTACAGTATTTACATCATGATTTATTTCCACATGCTCTCAATAATGACAACAAAGCAAAGATTTGCACAAAATAAAGGTCCTGGTCAATGGACCAAACTCACTACACTGCATAATCAACCCATGTTGCGTATTTAATTAATGCAATACAAAAACAACTGAATTTGCAATTTTGAAAGGCACAGACTTTCATTGTTTGTAAATATAAAGGCCTTAATTAGTTTCACACCAATGAAACACCATTCTGTCTATGAACTTCTGGCTCAAAAAATAAATAAAATGAAATTGAAAATAAATTCACATTATCATTTCCCCTTACAACGCATATTCCCACATCTTCTCAGTCCACAACCATAACTAATATTCTTAAAATACTCTGAAAATGTACCTTACAAAAGGCAGAGTCGCTTCATTAGGTGTAGGTCAAACCTATAATCTAAGAGAGTCTAGAAAATGTTCAAATAGTTAAATGATGTATAATAAAAAGATATTTCGAGCTAACTGACAATACTGATACTCATAGCATCAGTAACTATAGTCAAACGTTTGACTGAGATGACATTTTACCAATGTCACTTCTCAACACGTGACTAAAGTTTGCGGCGTGTTTAAAGGTGATTACGATTTATTTCAACTTATGCTACATCACCAAGTTATCATTAACATTAGTCAACATTAAGTGTTAAGACGTGAAACAACTGTCTTATTCAGTTTTTTTGTCCAGGTGGTGTGGAAGCAGGCTGGTAAAGTTCCAGAAGTTAAGGCTCGACTGCCAGCTTTTGAACAACCAGGTGCACAACGACGTGGCTAAATATAATGTTGTATTTTAAGCGTTTCAAAAGCCCAGCTTGCAAAGCATACGACATGGACAAATACATGTTTTTGGCGCATTTATCAGAGTAAAGTTACTGTTCAAAGATAATGTTAAACTGCTTTGTGACAGCTTGTAATAAATCCAAACTTTACTGCCAGCTGGGCTCTTGCTCCATTTTCAACGGTGCCTTCATGCTCAGAGGTCGAGGAGATTTAGTCCCTCCTGGCTGCCGTAATGTCTAATCTCTTAGGTGTTTTTCAGTCCTTTCATTCAATAAACCAAGCTGGTGTCAAAGCACTGCCATTTCCAATAGTGGTCTTTACTACAGTAAGTTCAAGGAGACACATTTTGATGACATGGCTGAAAGTGCTTAAAGTCAAAAACAAGAGAAGATGTCAACAACAGTCATCAGATTCTAAATCTTGTTATAAGAGTACAGTCGATGGTTTCAGCTCAGGTAATTAATTCAAGGCAGGTTTTGTCCCGAGCTTAGTTTGGTTGAGTAAAATGTAAGTATTCACAAATGATTAAGTACTTAAAAATGAATACATCTGATATTTGGATTAAACGATTAGGTCCACGATATAATCACTTAATCCAAATAGCCTACTCCATATCATACTATCATATTCTCTCAAAGGAATCGCTGCTTTTCTTGGAAACTCTAAGAAACTAAAAATCCCTTAATATTCTTTTGATGTTTAAAGAAATATTTCTTTACATAACTGGCACTGACAGCGTCAGTGCAAACTAAACTCAAAATGCCCATTAAACCGGAATCCCACAAAAGTTTCACAGAGCCAAGCATCAATCGGAACAGTATGTTTTATTTATCGCTTCCAGCTGCACTGTATGCTATATGTTCACTTTGTACAAGAAACAAATACAAATACTCACACTAAAAACCAACACAAACCTGCAAGCAGCCGTCTCTTGCTAACGTCGCGGGGCTAAAAGGATGGATGTGGCTTCATCGGAGCAGAACACAAATAAACTATAAGGAGGAGAGTGTGGGCTTGTTCACGTGAGACTATGATTATAAGAACATTTAACAAGGCAATACAAATCTACGGGACTGAAAACCTTGAACATCAAAAAACATACATTTGATATATTAAAAAAAAAAAAAAATCCGCAGTAGAGAAAAGAGGTGGAGACATGAAAAACAATAATCCAGACTTGGTTTCTTCTCTTGGAGTTGGAAATATTTAAAGGTTAATGTTTATATTCCTGAGTCAGTAAGAGATTTACATCTTGTTTACTTGTTTATTATTTTATAACACTTTCCTACCTTGTTAGCTGGTGCTGCAATGTACTGTACTTCTTTTGGATGCAAATAGGTCATATTTGGGACAGTAACCACATCTTAAGAGACTTCAGTTCAGCAGAGTTACAGCAACATCTAAATGGTGCAACACACTCAAAATGCAATATCTAACCAGAGATTGTGAGTCTTTTATTTCCTTTCCTTTGTGTATTTGAAGGGGTTCATCATACATCATTAGCTAACAGGAAAACACAATGGCGCCCGTCATCTTGCTTCTAAATTGAGGACCCACCGATCGCGACCATGAGAAAAGGCCAAAGATGAAGTCCAAAATTCTGATCTCATTTCTTGTCCGCTAAACATACTGAAAATCCATTCGTTTCCACACACTGAAGAACAGAAAAACTAACATTCACTTCAAGAGAACCACAGAATATAAGATAAACAGAAGGGGTAAAGCAAAATAACATAAGACATGTTTGAGTTGAAATGCGTGAAACCATCAGGAGAGCAGGAAGATCGAGGCTCGACAGATCGTTTATCAATTTACTGTTCCTTCAAACCAGGAGGGCGGATCATAGTTCCATCCTGCTCGTGGTTGGTGTCTCAGAAGTCAGGAGTATTCCCCTGAAATGTACTCAGGAATAAAGAAAAAAAAAAATCACTCTGATCAATGGAGAATGGAAACAGATAAGAGTGAAGAAAGGTTTCAGGTCTTCGGCGCATGAGTTCTGACAGTCAGTTCCATTCCCGCGTGGCAGCTCCTGTGAGAAATAACACACTGTCCTCACTTGGGTTTAGTGGTTTTCATCCGACAAGAAGACGCGTCGCCCGGCAGGCAGTCTGCTGGTAGGTTCGGATGGCTGAAGTCAAGCGTACAGTCAGACGGTAGAGTTGGTGGTCTTACATCCAATTTAGCGCCCTCGCTGGGTCTCAGCGGCAGTCAGTCCCTACGGCTCAGTCATGTGCTCTCTTATGGGGTCACCATGCTTGGGGGGCTGGTTGGGGGAGGTGACCTGTGATGGATGGGTACCGGGGGGGCAGGGTATGGGTGAAGGGCACTCCCCCAGGCACCAACCCCTCCACAGGTCCGGGAATCCCGCCGGGGGCGATGCCCACCAAACCAGGGGGGAATCTACAGATGGACAGGAGGCGATCAGCACCATCTTTAAGCACTTTTTTTTCTTAATACAGCTACTATCTGTGGCTCAGGATCATACAGCAGCAGCTAGCTAAAAGAAACCTTCGGAAAGTATTTTAGTATGACTTAAATATAATGTTGGACTTTTGGGAATGAAAACAATCATCACAGAGAATCAAAACATCATCACATTTGCATGAAACACTATATTTAGAAATGGTTTAACAGTTCTAATCAAGTGTGATAGAGGATTTTAAAGGGCCATTCACCCAAATTACAAAAGGGCATTATTTTACACATCCACTCTGTGGTTTTTAGACATACAGATTATGGGTTTCATATTTCTGCCACCTCCTGAATATATATAAAGGCCAATGAACGTTTCTATTTTTCTTTTTGGTGTTGATACATCTCTTTAATAATTTGGGCAAACACATGCTTTACTGCAGGAAGCTAAAAGGGGAAAATTGGAGGGAAGAACTTTAAAATAATACAAGTGAACACATCACAGGTTTGTTGTTAGTAGTTTTACCATCAGAGACAAACTGTGGTGTGCAGCCTTCATCACAGTCTCCAGCTGATCTGTGTTTTTACCCTCGACACTGTCAGTGCACTATCTGGATCCTTGCTCTAGAAATGCTGACGAAACAATAATGGCAGCTAGTGTGTTGTACACTACTGTGAGTGTTTGAAACCTTCTACGTCCTGTTCTGTCTCAGGGTGGGGGGATGGATGAGTAGGCACAGTTACAGGGCGCATGAGTTAGTATAGAGCAGAAAAACAGGCTACAGCTTTCAGCGGGATTAGGTTTTATTCATGGTGTAGTTCATTCGCACTGGCCTGTGTGCCAGCAGTGGTAGTATTCATTTACCTGGTTGAGAATTAGGTATATAATTTGTCCTGCATTCCCCCCGTTGCTATGGCCTGTACCATGGTTTGGTTCACTCGGCTGTGTGAGAGAAGCAGTTCATTCTGGTTGAGACAATGTAAAGACTGAAAAACCAAGAGCCTTTAACAGGATAAACTAGTTTGGGCCAAGTTAAATAAAAGTAGGGGCCCAACCTCATCATTCAGCAAAAAGTCAGAATTGTGACAAAAACACATTTGAACATCTGGACTACGGCTCCCCCATATCTATCTAAAGACTCATATACTGCGGGAGTTGACTTCTGTGTGCAACGAGCGCGGCCATGTTTGGTTCTCCTTCCTACCTGTAGGCCGCACCGTTGATATCCGGGTGAACTTGAGGCTGCTGCTGCTCCATCATCCCCCAGGGCGCCGAGGTAACAAAAAACTCTTTGTTGACACAGTTTCGGAGGCTGTCAGGGATCCGGCCTGTGTCAAGACAAGAGTGGACGTTGGCGAGAAGCTAAAAGGCGGGAATGCGTACGAATCACAGGCGCCTCCGTACCAGTGATGGCTCTGCGTATTTCTGTGGCGGCGGCCTCCCTCATCTCCAGCGACGCCTGCTCACTGTACCAGGCGGTGTGGGGCGTGCAGATCAAATTGGGGGCATCTTTTAGAGGACCTTGGGAAAAACTGCAGGAAAAAAAAGCATTAAATGTACAGGACAAGAGAAACAGAGTGATCAACCAATGCAAGTGAAAAACAAGAATTACATTAGACTTTAATATTTGTGAACATCTTGACCGATTAAAATGTAGTATTATTATTAGAGATCCTTGTTCAGACCACAGTATGAAGGTGTGACTATAAACACCTGAAAGGCTCTGACTCGTGGACGTCCAGAGCGGCTCCTCGTATCCTGCCTTCTTTCAGAGCCTGAGCCAACGCCTTCTCATCCACCAGACCACCCCGAGCTGAGTTGACCAGGAAAGCACCTTGACGCATCTACACACACACACACACACACACACACACACATATTTAATTCTCCTCAATAATGATTTCAACATGTGTTGCTTTGAAATTGCACACCCAGAGGCTTGGTGCTGTGTGGGAAGACTTAAAAACAACTACAACAAGGAGGAGGGAACAAATGCTTTTTTACATACTGTACAAAGAACAGGCTTTTCAAAAAATATATAATTTCAATGGCATTAATCCCTTCATCCACACATAATCTATGCAGCTGTGTACAAGATGCAAACAAACATTGTATGTGAAGCTTATATATTACAATGAGTGAAAACACTGTTTTTTAACAGCAGCTGTACATGGTTCAGACAGTTAATAAACCAACTAATCTAAACTGCAATTCAACTGATGGCGACCAGGTGGCAGCAGAGATGAAGAGAAGAGGGTTTCTTTTTATCATTTTGGGGGGCAAAAATCTGTTCATGCAGACACTTCAACACCAAACCGCAAATCATTCAATTCTGGTTTAAGCATGCTATGGTTAAGTAGTTTTATATTTATCTCATGTGCTTTTTGTTTATAATTTTGTTGTTCAAGTGCATATTATGACTTTAATGTTACCTTGTGTTGGATTACAATGCAGGAATATGTACTGTTTGTATTAATACAAGTAGTGAGTGAAGCTTATTTTTACTGGTTTATAATAGATGAATGTTAGATTTCTGTGTTTTTTGGATGAATGATGATTATTTAAACTTTTAGGTGGCACATTTTTCAACCTTAAAGTCACTATTTTTGGCTCCTTTCTAATGAAGAACATGCATGAAACACACTGAGATGCTCCTACAACCACACTGACCTGAGTCATGAAGAAAAGGACCGATGACAGAGACTCTTACTATCGCATTACTGATAATAATGCTAAAAGATCACCCCTGCCCCACATGTAAATCCTTCTGAATTTGGAAATTCTCCAAGTGAACAACTTCTTTGCCTGTGCTCATTACGGCTCTTTAAAAGACTGTTTAAATAGCCTATAAATGGAAGTCTACAAAGGAATGCTGGCAGCCGAAGGAGAGCCAGTAGCCAGCCGTCTGCTGCCAGGCCAGGGGGTTAAAGCTGTGCAACAGCCCTCCCCTGATCATTAGCATTGCACTTATAATGTGCAGCCTGAAAGAGCGTCCTCAGCCCCTGACCTGTTTAATGGTGAAGTCATTGATGAGGTGGTGGTTGTGTTCGTTCAGGTTGCAGTGCAGGGAAACGCAGTCGCTCTGGTACAGCAGGTCCTGGAGCGTGTAGACTCGCTGAACGCCCAGTGAGCGCTCTAAGCCATCCTGGAGGTAGGGGTCATAGAAGATCACGTTGAAGCCAAATGCCTTGGCCCGCATGGCCACCGCCTGGCCTGAACGCCCTGAGGGGGGTAAGAGATGGACAGAGGGTGCAGGAAAAGAGTCATAATTATAAGTAATAATGACACTTTGGACAATGCCTTGATCCCTCAACTGTACCCCAGCAGGATAAAATCTATACGTCTATAAGAGTACTAGTGCTCAAAATAATAGTTGATTCCTCGTTTGATAGCTTGACACTTTATTCATGATCACCTCCATCAATGGCCATGTTTTACTGTCTGTGAGTCTGTATGTATGATTTCTTTGCAGGAGTACACAAAAACTATTGGATGGATTTGCATAAACATTTTACCAGAGGTGGTCCTGGCTATTAAAGGATTTCAAAGATTGTTTATTATTAGGAGATAAAGCATTTTTGTTTATTGGCTTTTAAACAGCACAGTGGTGCAGTGGTTAGCGCTTTCGCCTCACAGCAAGAAGGTCCTGGGTTTGATTCCCGGGTCAGGGCGTTCCTGTGCAGAGTTTGCATGTTCTCCCTGTGACTGCGTGGGTTTTCTCCGAGTACCCCGGCTTCTTCCCACAGTCCAAAAACATGCAAACTGGGGGTTAGGTTAATTGGTCACTCTAAATTGTCCGTAGGTGTGAGTGTGGATGGTTGTTTGTCTCTATATGTCAGCCCTGCGATGAACTGGCGACTCATCCAGGGTGTACCCCGCCTTCGCCCGAAGATGCTGAGATAGGCTCCAGCTGGCTGGATGGATGGCTTTTAACTTCAGAAATGTTCAAAGCTCAGCATGTAGTAAGTATGAAACAAATCCCAACCAAATGGGGATATTATGATGAGATATCCATCCATCCATTTTCTACTGCAATCAATGCAAAAATTAATGAACTTTTGTTTTTTTTTTTAAGTAACTTTAAAACTACTGCATATCCAAATCCTTGAGGATTTCTTTCTGAGGGTCAAGGAGTTTAAAAATCACTCAATAACGTTAGAGGGATCGTTCAGTCTTGGCAGAAGTTTGCTATCTCAGATTGCTTTTGTTGCTTAATCAATTGGGAGGAAAAAAAATTGATTGAATACTTGATTTGTCACAAAGAAAAATATCAACAAATTGTTATGTATTTTACTTTGAATTGCTTTAAACTATCAACTATGCTGGCCCACTATAAAAACCGGCTTTTATCCTAGTAGTCTATACCTGCTACACATATTAATACCATGTTGAGCCTGTTAGCATGCTAACAAGAGCTGTCTCACAGAGCTGCAAGTGTGGCAGCATGACTCTTTGTCTTATTCACTATTTATGGAGTTTAAAAGGCTGCTCTGTGAAAAGTAGGGGCAGTGAAATAAAGACCATTAAGTAAAGTAACTAGAAAGTAGCATGTAAGCAAGTAAGTAATGTAACAGCAAAAAGCATATTAACGGAGGATTCACACTCTTAACTAATCAAAATCAAAAGCAAAGCTAAATTTCAGAAATTTCCGATGAATTAAAAAACACATTTTAATAAAAGAAACTGTCCCTGTTTCTGAGACAGCTGCTGCTGGCCAGAGTAGTAGTCTTACAGGTACTGTAGCTGTCACCCAACAAAAAAAATCAGTTCACTGCTGATGGATGACTGTCCACTCTCCATTCAGTATGACAGAAAACCATAAGCAAATCAAGTTTTTTGACATTCATTTTCTCCCACATATTTTGCCGAACGCGCTCATTAACCCCACGCACCATTTTGCCTTCCCGTGCTTTCCAACAGTTTCAGTAAAATTCCAAACAGGCTGCTCACCGAATCCGATGAGGCCGAGGGTCTCTCCTCGGATCCTGGCCGCCCCTGACGCCACCTCCCGGATCTGCTCCACGCTCTGGACCCGCGTGCCCTCCCGGAGAGCCTGGTACAACCAGGTGTTTCGCCGGTACAGGTTGAGGATGTGGCAAAGTGTTGAGTCTGCTGTTTCTTCTACAGCCGCTGAGGGAATGTTGCACACCGCGATGCCTAGAGAGATAAAATAAATTGAGCGAGCAATGGGATACTGCATACACTTCAAATGTTATGATGGGAGTGTTTTAACACGAGATCTGTTTTCTTTATCACCTCCTCCAAACACTGCATATTAAACAGGATAGTACATATGCTGACAAAAAAAGAAAAACACAAACAGCAGTAAATAAGATATCAAACTAAATCCTCCTCTCATACCAAACCCATGCTGAGCGAGAGTTTCACATCAGTGGAAGCATCTGTGCTGCTTGCACAATGTCTTTCATTCCATATTCTATCTGCAGTATGTCGTAACTCCTGTTACATATGCTGCTTTTGATGAGTCTATACAGTGAGCAGACTCTGATGATGCATCATTTCTGCTCAATATCTTATTTCTTATCCTATGGTAATAAATGAATGAGCCACATGGCTCGTAGCAGCCACTGCTCGTTAGTTATTCTCAGCGTCTTATTACTGTCTGCTCCTGAACAGCCTCTCGTTTTTATCCATCAGTCTTCCTTCTCTTGTGCCCGCATCCTTATTCGGTCTCACCGAGCTCCCCGGCAGCCTTGATGTCGATGTTGTCGTAGCCACTGCCGATGCGGATAATGATGCGCAGAGCCTTGAACTTCTCCAAGTCCTCTCGAGTAAGGGTGATGGTGTGGTACATCATGGCCCCGACTGCCTCGTTCAGCACCTGGGGGACATTGGAGAAATGACGCGTCCCCGTCATTGTGTTATTACATATCAGCGTTTCCTTAAGAGAGGGAAGAAAACTAAATCATTATGATGACAATGTCATTACTGTTCTTGGTCAATATCATCCCCATGTTCAGAATCAGACCGCATTATTGTACAAATGAGCAACTTCATGAATAAGAAAGCACGTTCAAGTCCACCATTCTTCATCTAAATGCAAATTGATTGTTTCTACGTGCTAAAATATGAGTGCTGGTGTATTTAATGAGTGCTTGCCAAAACTGTTTTTGTCACCATCAGTTCATTTGGACTCGATGCAAACGAGGATGGGGCCGATGCGGGGCTGTAATGTAGACTGACAGCCCCCTGAGAAACTCAGAGAGCATAAGCAAGTAGCCGCTGCAGGCTACCGCTGCTAACTAACAGGTTTAAATTCACAGCTCGCTAACTGAATTAACCTAATCCAGCCACATTACCATAGCCCTGATTTTCCATGCAGCATGTTTTTCTTTAAAGCTGGCTGTGGTTGTTGACTGGATGCTAAATTCCAGTTAAAAGCTCTCCTTTTGCATTTATCTCATTACTTGACTAGAAATGTCTCATTTATTGCATTCAGAATACAATTAATTCAATTCTTATTCTCCTGTTAGAAACTTCGTCTGGAAATTCTGAAGTTGGAAGCTTCAGTGTGACATAAATTTCTGTGTCTAAAAACGGAATTAGATCAAGAGATTGTTTTCACATCTGCATTGGATGGAGGGACCCAAGGGGCAACATGCAGATGAAATCTAAGAAGAAAGAAAAGTCCAGAACTGTCATTTTAGACATTTTACAGCTAATAAAAGTAAGATTGTTTAAAAAAAAAAAGAGCGTCCTTCTCCTCTCCCAGGGTTCCAATCCATCACTCTCAACTATCACTACAGAAATTAAGAAAATACATACAATCAAAACATTGTCATTCTTCTATGACAAATTACGGACATGCATCATTTCTCTGGAAGGATTCTCGTGTCCTGATTGATGAGGTGCTTTCAGATTTGAGTGTGACTCACAAGCTTGGCTTAATTACATTCTTGACTTTGAAAGAGATTTTATTGTGGAATTTTAAACAAAAACAGTCGCACTTGAAAAAAACCCAACAGTGGTAATTGGTAAGTTAGAGTGAAGACAATAAACACGTAAATAAATAAGCATGCCACTATTCTCCTCTCAGGAAATCCTAAAGTCTTATGTGTCTGGCTAAGGACAGAAGTGCGTAATAGTTAATAGACTGCGAGTGCTTTCAAATACATTCTTTTTTGCACGCATTCAGTCGTGGCTAAACACGTTTTGCAGCTCACCGCTGGCATGCAGTTGCACTTTGAGAGCGAAAGTACTGCAGTTTACACTGCATCTGCGTGCTTGCAGGTGGTGCATGCAAATAAGACAGCAGCATGCTGTTTGGTGTGTAAGATGTGTTATGTACTTGTGAGGGAACAGAGCTTTACTGCTGAAACTTGCAGTGCGGCTGCTGGCAAGTGTGTGTGAGTGTGTGTGTGTGTGTGTGTGTGTGTGTGTGTGTGTGTGTGTGTGTACAGAGTTCCCCATCTGTACCCTCCGCTGTGCAGTTATACTTGTGGGAAAACTGCCAACCTCCATTCTCCCAGATGGGTGCTCAGTATGTGTAATGTGTAAATACGAGAGCATCTTTGTGGACAGAGATTTCCTCTGTGTGTACGTGTGTGTGAACTGTGTGTAGGAAAAAGACCAAAAATCAAGTCTTCATTTTGTATTTTCTCCAGTTAACCTCTAAATTCATAGTAACAAGGTAACACAGACGACTTTTTAAATGGTACGCCAGAAAAAATAAAGGCTTTGAGACGTGAATACAAGATTACATTTTCATACAGCACTGCCCTTTCTGATCTTTTCTGGGGTGCAAAAAGACACAAACCCTGCAGCTATTAAATGTGCTACAGAGCTACTCCAGTGTATAGTCAATAGTTTCATCCACTCTGGCTTGGAATTGTAACAATTATGCCGCATTTCTATTACCAGTCTCCTCCTCCTCCTCTTCATCCTCCTTGTTTAACAAAGCACTACTTCAGCAACCAGTTGGATTAGAGTCAGTGATGGAACCATAAAACAATATTTCAGCAGTGACGGTGTGCAGGAGTTCTTGTTGCACACTCCCCAACACACTCAGGTGTGCAGAAATTATTTCTTATTTCCAATTAGATATTTTCCTTGATCATTTTAAAGCGCACCAAACTTCCCTGCGCAGGATAATAGCTCCAAAGGAAGCTGATAAAATTTAGAATATTTTATATCATGTCAGATCATTAATCATCAATTTCACAAAGTTGCTCCAACGCTTGTCACATTATAATTTTAATCTGGAATTCCCTTTATAATTGTTTTTCTTGATTACAATCAATCAAGAAAAAGGTGAGGCAGATTTGGAATGAATTCTCTCAAGCTTCATTGTCTATAAACATAAACATTAAAATGAAAGCAAGTCATCACGACCAAATTAAAGTTAATTACATACATAAATAAATGCTGCTAAAGAGGCTTTTAAATGGGGAAACTTCACGGGAAACTCAAGATTTCGGATACAGCTTAGGGAGCCATCGCAGGATGACAATGCAGTTTTATGAGCTACACGTAAAATACAACATGGTGAATGAAAACCTTGATATTTTCTTACAATAAGACATCTTTTTAGAGCTGAAAAGAAGCTGTACCTTTTCATGTATCTCCTGTGTAGACTGGGCATCACAGAAAGCCACGGTGGCCAGATCTTTGAGGATTGGCATCTCCACGGTGCAGTCGCGCCCATCCAGCAGCGCCACCAGGGGGCGCGGGTGCATAGGTCCATTCATAATCTGGGGCCGGATACCTGCAAAGGAGACCGGGAGAGGAGAGCGCTGGTTAATTATTTATGTCTGGCACAAACAGTCGAGTGAGCTGCAAAATAGAAGCAGTAAAATATAGGAAATGTGTTTGGCTGAATCACAGTGACTTCACACATACACACGCTTGAGTGTGAGTGTTGGAGGGTTCTCTAATTTACACCACTGTCAACACATCTCTTACCTGGCAAACACTCAATATCAAACGCACACACACTTGCTCGCACACTCACAGCCACGCTTGAAACACGAATAGCCCCCTCTCTTGCTGTTATTCACACTGTTACCAGGCAACAAGTCCTTTCACCCCATGAGGTCATCACCTCCATTATCCTATCACCGTACAGAAGTGCCTGTGTGTGTGTGTGTGGAATCCGAGTGTAGTTTAGACACTTAACATTCAACAATAAGATTCAAACTTTTGGTCGTCTTCAGGTTTGAGGCTGGGATTTTTCATCTTTACTGGTATTTATGGTTCATTTGTTAAGGTAAAACACACACAGAAGGACTGGAAACAAGCACGATGATACAAGCGTCATAGTGTTTATAGTCGGTGCTCATTTGCAGAACTTGTCCTTTGAGGGGTTTAACGAACAATGCAGACATTTAAAAGCAATGACCATTAAAACTTTTAAAACGAAGCTTGAAAGCTAAATCGATTGCAAAGACTGGGCTTGAGTACATGTTTGTTGCTGAATTAACCAGGATTTGGTGGTAAAAACTGATGTGCCAGCACTGACTGTCTCACTCGAGACTCTATTAAAAGACTGACCGATTCTTTTGGCTCTGCTGAAATGTGCCAATAAACTCTATCCCCATCAAATAAATGTGATGTGTAAAATATGGCAATATTATGGTAAAGAACATTTGACAGTATGGCCACAAATTCCACAGAAAACATGGGAATAAAAAAAGAGAAGTGTGTGTGTGTGTCTTGGGGGGGGGTCCACACTCCACCGCTCTCTGGCTCCCTGCTGCCTGTTGTCATGGTGATTAGAGGATTTTTTTTTTGGGCAGGATTATGAAATATTTTATTTAGTGACATCTGCGCTGCTGCAGAGGACATCCAAACCAAAATGATCTCTTTCCGTCTCGTCCTGCTTTTAGGAAAGCGAGGAACAATGTTTGTGACCTAAGCAACTGCAACTTGCTGCCATCATCACATGTATATTCACATTTGTTTTATCAATGAGGTATCCTACATACTGTAGCTCAGGGCAGTTTTGGCCATTTTACAGATTTCTGTATGTTTGTCTGCATGTTTGACTGGGCCAGACTCAGTGGGGGAAAAAAGTGATCTCACATATTTCCATACATCAATTTTCTTTTTTCTTTTATTCTGGACGTTTGCTTTTTTTTTTGGGGGGGGGGTTTACACGCTTTTGTGTCACAGAGACAGTCCGACATTCCGAGATCTATACTGTCCTTGCTGATTGTGGTTTGTTGTCCTGACTTTGATTGCTTCTTTTTTGTATATGCTGAATTTACAAACTCTATCACATATTACATCACTGGAGCATTGTTTTCACTTACAAACACACAATCTCAGTTTACTGTTGTGTAAGCCATAAATGAGCTTGAAGGCAAGGCAACAAATGATCCGTCCTGGATGATCACTGAACCACATATCTGATTTTGGAAAAGCCTTGTTTCAGAATTATTATCTTGAAGCTTATTTTGCTCAACTGTTTTCTGTTAGTTTTAACTGGTCCCCAGTTTTGCGCTAATTCCGTGGGGGACGGGGTTTTATTTGTGCTTATGAGCCTCTTTATAACTGTGCTTGATAAGTTGCAGTAGAGATAAAGAGATGATTTTTTAAAATAGATTTGACATTACCAGCACTAACAACCTAATTAGTATTGAGCAGCTCTCCCAATAAAAACGTTGCTTCATATAATCATAAATGGCCTATCAAAGGACAAGAATAATGAGAATAAAAGTACATTAAAAGACATAATGTGGAGGAAGTGACCTAGATCTTTCACAGTATAAGCTGAAAGCAAGAATTACTCTCACTGGATAGGTTCACTGTGTGTACGTGTATGTGTGCAGAGGCGCACCTGTGCCTCCAGAGCTCTCCCTGCACCTTCTCATCACACTCCTGCAGAGTTCATTATCACAGCTCAGATTGGTGGAGGAGGAAATATCTTCACACACGAGAAGACTGCTACTCAAAAACACACATACGCATGCACAGCTGTGCACTCACACACACACACACACACACACACACACACGGCAACACTGCAACTGCACAACTGCTTTGCTTATACTGACACGTGGACAAGAGTCACTGGGCAAAAATTATTTCTAGGTGGCTGGTTTTTCCAGCTTAATAAGGTAGAACATGGCAGCGCTTTTATGATGAATCTGTGGATAATTAACACCTAACAGGACTGTTAATTAAGGTCTTAATGAGTCGGATATCTGTATAGTGACTTGAAGGAATTTGGACAGAAAGAACACCTACCGGTCACTCAGCCCATGAGAAAAAAGGCATGTTTATCATACATGAGCAAAATGTGTTGTATTTGAATAAAGCAAAGATGTATGTGTACTCACAAAGACATACAAACACGCACTGCATTGAAAAGGTGTCACTGACTGAGGCTGTGAAATGGCCTCATGTCATGTCCCTCCTGGGATTGTCTGTCACACTGAAGTTAATGAGTTTCAGGGACTTAGTCTCTAGTCTCACATTGTCAAAAAGTTCTGCACTACATTTCCTCTTGCCGTTGCCGTGTGGGTTCAAGTCCGTCATTTGGAAACATCAAAACCATTGTTAGTGACAAATAACAGTCTCAACTTCCCGTCATCTTAATGCCACATTGATTTGCATCTACAGCTGTGCCACAGCCTCAGAAAAACTTTATCAAAACGCTGTCAAATAAGGCCGGACAGAACAACCTAACCCAATTTTTTTTAGGCTATATCACGATACAAGGTATTTAGCAAAATATTTCTCCACAAAAGCTCTTAAAAAAATGCTAGGACCGGGCAATAAAATCAAATGTCAGAACATTGTTGACCATATACAGTAGTGTTCAAAATAATAGCAGTCCAATGTGACTAACCAGATTAATCACT
Source organism: Mola mola (assembly GCA_001698575.1). Lineage (NCBI taxonomy): Eukaryota > Metazoa > Chordata > Actinopteri > Tetraodontiformes > Molidae > Mola > Mola mola. The sequence goes on from KV751325.1 coordinate 8,240,883, forward strand.
GTTATTAGTATATTTTTTATTGCTACATGGCAAACAAGTTACCAGTAGGTGCAGTAGATTCTCAGAAAACCAACAAGACCCAGCATTCATGATATGCACGCTCTTAAGGCTGTGCAATTGGGCAATTAGTTGAAAGGGGTGTGTTCAAAAAGATAGCAGTGTGGCATTCAATCAGTGAGGTCATCAATTTTGTGAAAAAACAGGTGTGAATCAGGTGGCCCCTATTTAAGGATGAAGCCAGCACTTGTTGAAAATGCATTTCTCTTTGAAAGCCTGAGGAAAATGGGTCGTTCAAGACATTGTTCAGAAGAACAGCGTACTTTGATTAAAAAGTTGATTGGAGAGGGGAAAACTTATAAAGAGGTGCAAAAAATTATAGGCTGTTCAGCTAAAATGATCTCCAATGCCTTAAAATGGAGAGCAAAACCAGAGACACGTGGCAGAAAAGACAACCATCAAAATGGATCGAAGAATAACCAGAATGGCAAAGGCTCAGCCAATGATCAGCTCCAGGATGATCAAAGACAGTCTGGAGTTACCTGTAAGTACTGTGACAGTTAGAAGACGTCTGTGTGAAGCTAATCTATTTACAAGAATCCCCTGCAAAGTCCCTCTGTTAAAAAAAAAAAGACATGTGCAGAAGAGGTTACAATTTGCCAAAGAACACATCAACTGGCCTAAAGAGAAATGGAGGAACATTTTGTGGACTGATGAGAGTAAAGTTGTTCTTTTTGGGTCCAAGGGCCGCAGACAGTTTGTGAGACGACCCCCAAACTCTGAATTCAAGCCACAGTACACAGTGAAGACAGTGAAGCATGGTGGTGCAAGCATCATGATATGGGCATGTTTCTCCTACTATGGTGTTGGGCCTATTTATCGCATACCAGGGATCATGGATCAGTTTGCATATGTCAAAATACTTGAAGAGGTCATGTTGCCTTATGCTGAAGAGGACATGCCCTTGAAATGGGTGTTTCAACAAGACAATGACCCCAAACACACTAGTAAACGAGCAAAATCTTGGTTCCAAACCAACAAAATTAATGTTATGGAGTGGCCAGCCCAATCCCCGGACCTTAATCCAATCGAGAATTTGTGGGGTGACATCAAAAATGCTGTTTCTGAAGCAAAACCAAGAAATGTAAATGAATTGTGGAATGTTGTTAAATAATCTTGGAGTGGATTAACAGCTGAAAGGTGCCACAAGTTGGTTGACTCCATGCCACACAGATGTGAAGCAGTTATAAAAAACTGTGGTCATACAACTAAATATTAGTTTAGTGATTCACAGGATTGTTAAATCCTAGAAACAAAAAAGTTTGTACAAAATAGTTTTGAGTTTGTAAAGTCAACGGCAGAGACTGCTATTTTTTTGAACACACCCCTTTCAACTAATTGCCCAATTGCACAGCCTTAAGAGCGTGCATATCATGAATGCTGGGTCTTGTTGGTTTTCTGAGAATCTACTGCACCTACTGGTAAATTGTTTGTCATGTAGCAATAAAAAATATACTAAAAACCTGGATTAATCTGGTTAGTCACATTGGACTGCTATTATTTTGAACACTACTGTACCTTGATATCAATACTGCAATAATATTTAAGGATGCTTACGCTGACAAAATATGAACACAATGAGAGTTTTGAATGAAAAAAATCATCAGTAATGTGGACTTAATAACTGAAATGTATGAAACCAAATATTCCATACAGGTATAACACTCCGATAAATTCAGCATTTACTGTCACAATAACAGTATCCAAAATCTCAGACAATGTACGTTCTCATATCATGACACTACATATTGCATATACTGACCAGCTCTACATAAAAAATCTACATGTATCTGGAACTACATATACTGTCTTTTAAAACTCTTCAAGCTAGACAAGCAGTAGCACTCAAATCAAATGAAGCTGCCTGACGTTTAACCACTTTCAAGGCCTAGAGAAAATAATGTCTTGGCCTTAAGCCAGGCTCAGACTACAGAGGAGTTTTAAAATCCAGTATACAAAAATGATTTTTGCATCACTTAAAAGGAGAAACTTCTCTGATTTTCTTCTGTAAATTCAAACATGCTAATCTACAAGACTTGTTGTATGAAATAAAATGGTAAATACATCAAACACTGCAGACGATCCTGTCACAGGAAGCTCACAGGTAATCTGACGGTGAAGCAGATGTAAGTGAAATGGAGAATGAATGATTTTACAGTGTGTGGAAAAAGTATAACAGGTCTGAAAATGGATGGGAGATGGACAACAGGGCTTTTTCCACTCTTTATCTGAAGATGAGCTGTAGTTAGCACACTAGCTACAGTAACATTAGCCTCACAGGCTAGACAGTTTACTAGTCTGTTCATGTTTCTGTCATTGCCTAGTTTGGATCCGTCCAGAAAATACTGACATAATCATCCCCAGTAAATTCACTCTAAATATTAAACATGTTTATATTTATCAGGGCCAACCCGACGAGTCTACGAACACCTTGGGAAGTTTAAGGCGGGATCTGTAATCTCGTATTCTGGGTGGAGTATCGGCACCCAACGAGGACCCAGAGCAGATTTCTGCTCCAGTTGTTGGGAAGGGTGAATCAGGGGTGAAATCATCCTGAAATTTCCACAGTCTGAGTCTAGCTTGAGTCATAATAAAATATGTCCTTACATCCTCCCCATGCCTTTCATTCATTGCGTTTTAGCTGCCAGTTTAGGTGGGGGGAAGAGGAAGACCATGTTTTTCTTTGGGCTTGTGCCGAGGAATACGTGCCATTATGAGAAGATTAATCTTGGTAGGAAACCAGTAAGGAAAAAAAAGGGCTAACAAGATAAATCAGCAAAGACTAAGCTGACATAGACTATTATACCTGTTTTGGTAATAATGTTATAGAAATAGTCTCATTTGGTCAATCAGGGAGGCTGTAAATTTAATGTTGATATACAGATTGCCATTGAGCTAATGAAAGTCATCTGTTGATGTTGATGTTGTAAGCAGCATCAGAGATTTCATACAATTAACTTTTCACAATCATTAATCCAATGATTGTGAGATGACAACTTGGGTTATGTTGAGATACTGAACTTGACATTATAAAAACATGAAAAACAGCTTGTTGTATTAACTTCATGAAATAATAATATTCTCTAATCACGAGAAAACAAATGCTCTAATGCTTTTTCTGCACTCAGGTGGCCAGTTCTGAATTTTAAAACTGGCAAAATGAGTCTCATCACACAGCATCTGACGCCAGTGATAACACACGAGGCACTACATGTAAACCAGAGGCCCAGCTAGTAAAGATTAAAAACACTGATTACATGTAGCTCTTTTTCTTTACTTCTCTCCATCCCTGGTTCAGGTCAGCACTAGCCTGGGGAGTTTTGACAGCAGCTTGCCAGCTGTTCCACCCTGCAGCCCAACCCAGAACCTGGACCCAAAAACAAAAGCAAAGCCAGCCAGACTCAGACAGAACATCCCACTCACTTTTAACGGGAACAAAAATCTACCACTGAGCCTGAGTGTCTATTTCCATAAACTGTGAGCAGCAGAAACCACTACTAACTATAGATGGTTCAGATTGGAATAAATTTAGCTGATAGTCCATACAGATGAAAATGCTAATTGCTTGTGGTAATTTCCTGTAATCGTGCCCAATGTATTTATCAGTAAAGGGGCCAGTATGCTTGTAAGTCAGCAAACAATAAAGACACAATGTCACCTGCTGGACTAACTAAATCTGAAGTGTGTTCAGTGTGACAGTGGATAGGTTGTGTATTGGACGATCCCTAAAGGAAAGGAACGCTTGAGTGGACTAACTTTGATATCATCTGTTACTCAACACTAATGGCAAACTGGATAATTCGACAGGAAGTATGAAAACTTCTGGCAGAGTTGGTGATGGTCTACTTTCAACCACAAATGGATTACAGATGTTCCAAACTAAAAGGCCTTCTTGGATTCTGACAACTAAAACATCATCTTTTAAGCTTTAGAAAAAGGAAGAAAGTGGAGCTCATAGAAATGTGTCCTCAGTAAATATGATCTTGTGTGATTCTTTCGCCTGGATGGGGAGGTCTTGGAAAAGCAGCGCAGAGAGATGCCGGACTGTGTGAGTCAGATTTTTCAGAGGGAGTAGGATCATTTTCTAAATAGAGCAAAAACAATCAATCAGTGAAAGAAAATAAACCTTGGCTCAAATCTGTGTTTCTCCCCTTTGGTGTGGAAACCAATCATAAAATTATTATTTAATAACATTACACTGCATCAGTGATCTTATGTTTCTGTGTGCTCTGGTGTGGTGGTTTCATGGCTCTGCAGCACGCCTCGGCTGGTTTACAAAGACCACTTCTTTAGGAAGTTAATGTGCTCACCTCAGATTTGACTTGTGGCTTGTTTGTGGGGCTACCGGTGACTCTTTAAAAGGTAAATGGCCCACTTTGGGATGGCAGAGTTGCATTACCTTACCTGCCCTATTGTGAATCCATGAATAATTACATTGTATTCTCTCCCATCTCAGATCTCTTGTTAATAGCCCTCTGAGAGAGTTTGGTATTCTCACCTCACCGAGGAGTGGGGAGACTCTGTTATCCTGATGCCATTTTTAACCGACTCTAAATCACAGGTGACTTTTTCTAGCAGCTTAATTTTTCACCCAATTTCCCACCTTCTTCTCCTCGTATTGGAAAGGTAATGAAATGCTCCTAAATTACTCGGGGTTGTTCACTGCATCAGTGGAACAATAAAACTCCAAAAAGAAAAGGAAGTGAGGAAGATTTTCCATGGCACAATGATGTCAGGGCTGCAGTGGTGGTCGCCGAGTTCACTGGAAGCTTTCAGAGAAAACCACTCTGCAGTTGATGGAAAGCCAAAACCAGCTCAACAGGCTTAAGACCAACAGCTGGTTCTGGTTACCTAGCAACTCCCAAGCTGGGGGGGGGCCTCCATGATGGGACAAGTTAGAGAGCGAAGGGGTGAGCCAAACTCATAACCCAGTGGGCTTTCAATGAGACAAGTGCAGCAGTGAGACAGGGGAGGCTTAATTTGATCAAGTCTTGCCTCCAAAATGCCACCAAACCTAGCAACCCAATCTTAGAGGCTTGAAGAGCAGCAGTCCGGATGTGAGTGGCACCATCCATGGTTCTTTGGAGGATTTTTTTCCCCCAGGAGAACACGAACACAGACAGTGACACACGGGTTGGTGGCACTTTGCCTCACACACACCCACGGATGATAAGCATTAATGATCAGCGATCAACAGGGACGTTACATATTTTGTTAAAATGTCCATTTCACAGCTGTCAATGCCCCAGCTCCTTTCTACTCTGCTTTTGGTGTCTGCTGATGTGTCCACAAGCTGCTTCCAACGTACAACAGCACAGATACATTATATCAAAGTGCGCACATGTAAAAAGAAAAAATAATCTGGCGCCTGTGTCCTCTGGAGTGTCTACTTTCCTGTGTTTACAATCCCATGGCATCAGGAGAACAAGTGGGGAAGTGTAATCTTTTTTTTTTGGCAGACCTGCCTCCTCCAGGCCCCCACTGTGCTCTATCAACGCTGGCTATATCATCGCCACCCCAGCCTGTCTCTTGCTTGTCCATGTAGACACACAAAGACCTTGTTTGTCCTCCCTTTGCTCGCTCTCCTCCAAACTTATCACCAACCAAACGCCTGGCCAAGAGCAGTAAGGGAGGGTAAAGATAAGTGAGTGAGATTGAAAAGCTGGGTGTAATAAAAAGTTATAACATAGGAGAGAGATGAAAAGAAGAACCCTGAAATAAAGACATCACAGGTTGCGTCGGTGGTAAACACTACACAAAGTGAGCCGGAGGAGCATTCCCCGATCAACCAGCTTCTCTTTAAATGTTGTCTTTTGTTCTTCGCCAGCAAGGCCTAAAAACAACAGCGGTTCTGAGACAAAAGCAGCTGTCAGTGCTGATGAACAGCGAACCATGCACTCTGGCTTTAGTTTACATGCACACACACTCACACAGGAGCATGTGTGCAGGCCAGGAACATGTATACACACAAACCTGGCAGGAAAGGGAGATACGCAATCTAAGCTCTGTATATCCAGCCAAAAGAACTGACTGTTCCAAACCATGCACACAAAATCAGAAGGTGTAATACACATCTTTGGAAAATATAAGGAATGTTTCAATACCGTTTTCTGCTGTTATAGTAAAGAGGGTATTTATACAGCATTGGCAGCTCCGATGGAAATAGGGGATGACTTTCAACTATATTATGATTTCTTTAGGCCACATCAGTATACATGGTATATATCACAATATTTCTCCTCGAAAGCTCTTCATAAATGCTATGACTGAGCAACAACGTCAAATATCAAAATAGTTTTGACTATTATAGCCGTGATATTGTAGGGATAACTATTGGTACTTGATAAAATATCAACACAATGAGAGATAATCAGTAATTTGGATTTAATGGATAATCATGTTTCAATATAAAAAATCTAGGACATTATTAGTGTATTATCCTGCCTTTACTTTTTCTAAGTGATATACTTGTGTATCTCAAAAAAAAATGTATATTGCTGAATAGTTTGTTATTCACAATTTAACTGAAAAAGTTATACTTTCATGTTTTCTGTATTGAGTATACAAAGTGAGATATTTTAATCAATTCATGTTTAGAGTTTAATGATTATGACTGACATAGCTAGAGTGAAATATTTCAATATTTTGAAATGTGTTGGGGTTTTTTTTACAGCTTTGAGGGCCATAACTGATCATGAAAATCATGAAATTTAATTTTTTGAAATGCACCAGTATCTTCTCATATCATGACAACAATAAATATTGTATATCCTGCCAAGCCTTTCATTCATGCTAATTTCACATAATGTTTTAAAATGATTGAAATGACTTCAAAAATGAGCAATGATAGTCATCTTTTTAAGAGTATATACACTCTGTGATACACAGCATTCACTCATGCAAGCAATCATTAACACCCTGACACACAGCCACTTGTATACCATTCTTATATGACCCTTAACCCTTCCGGCGACATTCCATCTGATCTCACCCTCCCCTCCCTGCCCTGTGCAGCTCTGCGGTTTCAAACTGAGGAAACGCTGAAACACTCACACGTGTGGTGTGCGCACACTCAGTTTTCATGGCACACTGCACAGAAAAAACATAAGAGGCTCATTAGCCTTAAAGCCAAATCCAACACCCCCTCAACCTCTCGCCATTACAAGCACCATACAGCTTTTAATTATTACCCCGATGAGTACGTGCGCACACACACACACACACACACACACACACACACACACACACACACACACACACACAATGTGAAGCGTGCTCCTTGCCTGGGAAATGCTGTCTCCACATTCTTCAGGACGTACACATGGCAGAGGACACGTAGTAAAAAAAAAGAGGGTAAAAAGTAGGTTTTTCAAACAGTTTGCCCTGGGGTTATCGTCTCCTCTCCTCTCTACCTCCTCCTCCAGCCTCCCTCCCGTCCTCTCTTGCTCTCCCGCTGCTTGTATCCAAATCCCTCTCCTTCGTCACCTCACTCCCAGAACCTCCATGTCTTTCTTTTTTCAGACAACTTGCACACTTAAGGGTGGGGAGGATAGAGGAAGGTGAAACAGGAGGGCAGTGTGTGAGATGGGGTGGATGAGGAGGAGATCGACAACGACAATCAGCCCCGGTTCGTTTCAACTCCTTTAAATTCCAAAGCGTGGGGAGGGGGTGGGGGGTGAGAAAAATGAAGCTCAACTCGTCCTCAACTAGCAGTCCGCATTTCTGTGCACTCTCCTCCTCCTTCAGCCCTCTTCAGTCAGATCACTTGTATCTTCTCTCCTCAGCCTCCTCTTCCCTGCTCCATCACCTCCTTGTCTCCCTTCACGGCAGGTTTGGGCTATTCATCCACACGTCACCCTCACTCCGTCAGCCTTTTGTTGCGAGTCGCAGAAAGACTGAGCAAGAAAACGAGAAATGGAGAGAAAGAGAGACAAGAGAGGGAGGGAAGGCTGGGGGGAGAAAAAAAATGGAAAAAAACAGACAAGCTGTGCCTGAACTATGCAGGAAAAAAAGAAAAAAGACGAGTAAATAAAAAGGCTAGAGGTGGGGAGTGTTAAAAAAAAAAAAATCCTTGGAGAGCACCAGTCACAGCGAGAGGTGCAGTGCTCCTGGCACACGTAGGATTCCCTTAAAAAAAAAAGGTAGAGGGGGGGGGTGTTTAAAAAAAAAAAAAATCCTTGGAGAGCACCAGTCACAGCGAGAGGTGCAGTGCTCCTGGCACACGTAGGATTCCCTCCTCCAATCTCCCCAACCTTCTCTCACTGAATTTTGTTCCCTTTTTCCTCGTCTCCCTCCCTCCCTTCCGTCCTTCCCCTCCCTCCCTGCCTTCAGTTTCATTTTTTGTGATCTGGTCTTCACGGTCCTGAGTGCCAGCCACCCACCAACCCCCGCCCTTTTCTTTTTTCCTGGTCTCACTCCCTCTTGCTCTCCTTCACAATCTAAGCGTTCAAATTATAATGTTTCTTAGTCAACGCTGACATGGGCCCGCGTTTAATGTTACTGCCTTAATGCCAGCCCACTGAGTGCAATCAGGTCAATGCTCCTCATGTCGCGCAAAGAAGCAAGACTTAAGGGAGCTCCTCCACCTTTGAAGCAAATACTGCGATAATGACACCTGCTTCACTATCTGGAGATCACAACAAGCAGGAAGTGCGTTCCTCTTTTACTGGTAACTGGAGACAAACCTAGTTCTAAAGCAAACTTATGGTAACACTTGTGAAAATCCATTCTGGATTCTAATTGATCCCCTGATTTAAGCACAGGAGTAACAGATTAGCTTGTTTACTACTACGGCAGTCTGAGGGGGCAGCCTGAAACCAAGTCACTCTAATGTCTTCAAAAGGATTTTCATCCTGAAGGTTAAGACGTCAGACCAGGACAATGCTTTTGGTCTGGGAAACATGCACTCTGAAATGCATCACCTGGTGCCTACAGTTTACCTTTAAATTCATTCCTTCATCAGCCAATACGTCCCCAGAAAGTTATTTGTTTACTATTTTATTGATCAATAAATCTTTTAGCTATAAGAGAAAAAAGTCAAACATCTGTTTCTTCAAACTTCCTGAAGAACTTATTTTCTTTTTTTTTTTTTTGGCGCTGGACTGTTGTGTTGCAAAAATACAATCTGCAAATGTTTCCTTAGGCTTGAAAATATGAAAATTATTATAACGGACATCTTTACAACTCGGATTTTCCGAGATGCATTCTTAATAAATGCAAATATGACCCCTATGTTTATTAATTTAAATACAGTACAAAGATCCCCTCCAGACATGTTTTAAAACTTAAAAAAACTACTTTGACGATTTATTTGTCCAGATTTCTTTGTCAGAAGAAAACCAATTAGTAATTCTCATGTTTGAATTGCAACATATTCTTTTTCATTCATGGAAAAAACCAGTGTCTATGAATAAACATATGGCTCATCTATAAAGTTTAATTATTAGACAAAGCATGTCTCCATTGTCAGTGGAAGTGCAATTTCAACATTGCACTTGAGTGCACTGCATACTGGACCACAGATTAATGAAAAAGGTCTACTAGTGTCAAACTCTTCAAATTCATTATTCTGCACAGTGATTCATTTGGAGGCTGTTTCAAAATAATATATTACTCATTCAGTTGCACTTGAATATAAAAAAGTTTTTTTTAAAAGAAAGATTATTCTGCAGTAGCATATTCCCCAATGAATCTCTGTATCTGAAAGGATCCAAAAAAGTTTAAAATATGTAGGAATAAATATTGGTCACACGTTAATGTATTCTTGCTCTTTTATCTACTGGTATTTCTTCCTAGTTAATATTAAAAGAGACATTCAGACTTACAACAAGCAGTAAAAAAAAAACCAACTGGATGATAATGGTGTATAGAAATTCAAGCCTGAGAGATAAATTCACCATTGCAATATGAGCAAATGTTGGCTTATCTGAAAATGTGAAATTTCAGTTCAACTACATTTAAGATCTTGTAGGAAAGTCTCCATGAAATAGCCAGTAAGAAAACTTAAACACATGCAATTTGTCTCAATTTCATATTTTCTGCATACATTTGCATATAGATACATTTTAATGAAATATTTGGTTATAGGAAGTCGTGCATAACTTTTTCACCGTCATTTTATATTCTACATAGCTAAATGATAAAGACAATATACAGATTAAGCAACGATGAAAATATTTTCTATGATAAATGAACAAATCCATGACTCAGAACCACCTTTGGCCACATTTCCTCCAAGCAGTTAAATTCAGTTCAGTTTGGTAAGGTCATTACAGACGTGCGTTTCCACTGGCAATGGTCCCATTATCTGGTGGGAGGGGTAGCTTCACCACGCCAGCTACGTTAGTTGCATGACATCATAGAAACACAAATCTGTGTGTCCCTCTAATAAAGTGGACGAAGAATCAGTAACAAACAAAGGAAACAATGGAGGACGTCCCGCATTTCGTCTTGTTTCTTGTCAGCGTATGGCTGTTTATCACACAAACTAAACGGCCCTGTTTGTGAAAAGGCTGCGCAGGAGAAAGACGGCCTAACTGTCGCAGGGAAATGGGGATTCTGTCCATGGATGAGCAGAATGTATTTATTCCAATTTCATTTGGAGAAAAGTAAGTGTAGATTTCATTTAAGAGTTTTGTTTAGAGTCCATAAATCAGGCCTGCAGTAACGAGACTCATTCATGAAAAGAGAATATTTAAGGAAGAAGGGCCTACAAAATATTTTGACCACTAAAATTCCCCCAGCCCATCTGCCTCCTGTGATCCAATCCAATGCACAAGTTGCCAAATGACTGAAGCACAAATGAGATTGTGGGAAGATGGCAGAGAGGAGAGTGAACAAAAAAAGGAGGGATACAGAGAGATGCCACAGCTGCAGGTGGAAAACAGATGTTGAGGGCCTGCTTCTTTGTTTTGTTATTTTAACACAGAAATCTTTGTTCTCCCATTCATGCAACGTCTGTTCATCGCCCCACCTCTCCAGAACCATTGCAGCACGAGAGAGAGATGTAAAAAGGATTTTACACCCCTCACGTATGCTGCAAATTTTAGTGAATAAAAGTGTAAACAGAAAAATTAATCTATACACTCACACTTACATTGAAATATTGCTTTACCAGCAATTTGCCACCTCAATGTGTCAATTTTGACTAGGTATCATAAGAAATTATGAAAATTTAGGATCAAACACATATTAATGGCTGCTCACACACGCACAGACACACGCACAGACACACGGCCTGAAAACACTGTGAAACACAATCTCTTTTAGGGACGCAAGTACTCCTGAACAGAACTGACATGCCTCCTGAGAAATGTATAATATTCTAGTCTCTCTCTCTCTCTCTCTCTCTTTCACACACACACACACACACTTTTCTTCACTCTGGTGGAGCAACCGTTAGGATTTAATTTAACAAAATGAATTATTCAAGGTGACTCCTTTGCACTAGACAAAAAGGGAGAGGTGAGAAGTGGGAAATAGAGGAAAAACATGAGAATGGCAAAAGAAAGAACAAAAAGATGTGATGGGAAGAAGAAAAAGAAGAACAAAGTACGAAAACAGACAAGGAAAGTTGATAGGAAAGAAGAGAAAAGGGAAACAAAACAAAGACATGAAAGAAAAGCAGAGCACAAGAGACGAGAGTGAAAAAAGCAAGGAAGCTGAAATTTAAGGAGAGACAAAAAACAGAAAAGAGGAGGGATGGTAGCATGAACTGTGATGAAGAAAGTAAGTGTCAGGGGCTTTCAGCTTCTCATTTCATCGTTTTTCATTTTTTTCCCCTTTTTTGCTTTTTATTTTGTTTGAGTGTGTGACCTCTCCTGTCTGTCTTTCCCTCGCCTCTGCTCTCCCAACCACAATTTAATCACTTCATGTCTCTGAAAGGATGCAGCAAACTGGCCAGAAAGAGCTTTTGGCCATTCAAGGTCCGGTTTCTTTTGATAGCTCCTGTACTTTATTTTATCAGCATTCAGTGCGCGGAACAGTCGAAGACAAACTGACATGAAAGTAAAGAAAAGAAACAGTACGTCGGACAGGTCATCCTCTCTCAGAAGCAACATGGAGTCACTTTTTGAATTTAAATAATTGTAAAGGGAATGAACCTTTAAACATTAATAGATCAAACAGTAAAAAAATAATCAAATCTGAAAAATAAAAATGATCATCAGTTAGATGAACATGACACTCATAGTTAAGTTTATTAAGAGCCAAACAAACTGAAAAACCAAGTTATTACTTATGCAATCTCCCTGTGAGCCCACACTCTGTTTGCTGGTCTTGCTCAATCTTCTTTGTTCCATTGTCTTTGGTTGGCTTCACTCTCAACTCTTCTCTTTTCCCTCATTTTTCTGCACACACGCTCTGTAACCCACAACCGCAGTCATGAGCGAATGTGCTGAGCTGGGCATGATGTTTGTTTAGAAGCATATTTCTCCCATTCACCCCCCCACAGCCACCACTACCACTGGTCTACTCCCCGTCAAATCATTTCCCAAGATCAATTTTCAACAAATGGGAAGCTGCGATTAATTTATACCCATAAAAAGAGATAAAGGGAAACTGAGTAGTCAAGATTTGTTTGGACCTAATCCTGGCCGAGTATGAGTGAGGTCAGAGACTTATTCGCTCATGGCAAAAAAGGAAATCACTTCCTGATATTGGAGAACATCTGGTGTGAAACAACAGACACACATCCATACTGTACACACACACACCAGCAAACATACAGGCCGCACAGAGATTTAGTTATTTTAAATTTGCTTTTCTTTGTTACTTGAATGTGGTTCCGTAGATCATTCAATTCATCTAAACTAGAAAATTTGCCTCAGAAGTCCTTTAGCTCAGACCAGCTGCCACCCATGCTTTCATTTTTATGCTCACAGGCTTGTCCCTGTGACTTAATTATCAAAAACCAGACATGTTCCAGAACAGCTTCTCATCTTTCATACTAATAATTCTGATTGATTGAATTCCATAACTGTCCCACGTTGCAATGAAAACATCAAAATTAAGGCTGTGGCATTGGTAAGCCTTCTCCCCAGGCCATAAGTCAAAAGTGAATTTAACTGCGTTCAGGGGAGTGACCAGCTGCAAAACAAATACGGCCGTGACTCATTCCAGATCAATTTAGAAATTGACCCTCAAAATCTAGTACGCAACACTGGCAACTAGCTGCATCTACATAAACAGCCAAGGTGGAGGGACAGGAAATGGTCCATTTCCCTTCCCCCACACTCTAAACATTGTCCATCAGTAGCCAGACTTTCTCTCTTAATCCCTCACTCAGTGTAACAACTGGTTGTGGTTTTGACCTGGACCCTGTTAATACATAATCTGCTCTCTCCAGAACTAGTATGCCATAACCCTCCTCCATCATCAAGCTAGGCCTAGAAAAATCAGATGATTGCGGCAAGTATGTCTCGCAGAGCCAAACTGACCTGAGCTGGCATCAGGTCACCTAGCCAGAGTCCACAAACTAGAGCTAATACACTCTGCTGGGTGGAGAGCAGAAGTTCCACAACACCACCGGCAGTTATTATGCTGGTAAGGGGGTATGGGAAGTGAGTTTGACTGATAAAAAGGTGGGGTCTTGTTAAAGGGTATTTCATGAAGTATCACATACTGATCTGGCCGAATTTGTAGGCTACTTTAAAGATGGGAAAAAATGACATTCCCATATTTTCTGTGATACTGTACATACAGTATATCATAATGCGTAGCTAGTTCAAATAAATAAATTTGAGTCATATCTGACAAAAGATAACTACAAAAAGAAAAAAAAATACCTGCATAAAATCATATAAACAACAGAGCCAATTGCAAGAAGCAATGACATATTTCATTAAATAGGTTGTTGACAAAGAGATTATAATTCAGTTTACAATTGGTGTTGAAAAGGAAGCACCACTGCTTTTAGTCTTGCTCATTTAAACTGCCACTTTATCTTTACACCTGATGAAGTATTTAAATAATGGGAAGTCAATTGAAGAAACAAGCTGAGCCACTGTTTGCAGCAACTCTGCTATCCTTGCATTTCAGTGTCTACCCAAGAACGTCAGAGAAATGCTCATTTTAAACGTGAAACTGAGTTATTAAGTGTTTTGACCTGATCTATTTAATTTGGTACAACTCTGTGATCATTCAGATACTCAGTAAAAACCCAGTGAACACTGATTAGACCATAAAATAATAAAACAAGTTGAGCCAATGTTAGCTGCCTCGCCTTTATCTCCATCCTGCATGCTGTACAGATCTACCACTACTTAAGAGAAAAACATATTTCCGCTTGTGGAACCAACACACAGATGTAACAATATCATTTATGCACCTGAAAAAATAGTAATATATTTTCTTTATAGAAAGGAAGGATGACATGTTTGATCTAATAAATGGGCAGAAAATAATTCTAACTAAATATGATTAATTAACATTTTCCACCAGATGCATTAGATTTACCAGCAGCTTTCTTAAAACAAGAACCCCAGTAAATTTGCAGTATCCTCTGACAAATGGACCAACCCCTTGACCGCAAGTGAATCTGCCCACGATTACCACCAAAACCCACGTTGCCTAGCAACATACAATTTAGGAATATGCTTTCAGAGCAGCTTTGTGGCTGTGTCCATTAACAGATGAAGTTACCAAAGCAACAAATGTCGGCCACATGTAAATGAGTTCTAGTCTGCTGAGTGCCTACTAACAATGGGATGTATGTGTAGGAGAAATCCTTGTCAAAAGGAGCGGCTCTCTGCTGCAAAGGCCAGTATTCTGTCAGGAAAGCCAAACAATTAGGATATTTTACTGTTTACTCTCCTCGACCTAAGAGTCAGAGATATGACAACAAGATGGCCTCACTAAAATGTTTAGTTCCCACTCTGCCTTGGCCCCAATTCAGGTCCATTTACTACTATCTATGTACAGAAGTTTATAGAATCTCACAGAAAACCAGGAGAGAGGTCAGACAGAATGAGAATATCTGTGGATTAGTGTGGCAGTGGAAATAGGGGATCTGGGGGATTAAACCTCTCCTCCCCTCTCACAACAACCTGCCCAGAGAAAATGACACAATCATACATCGGCCATCAACACTGTAATTCGTTTATATCCGTCCAATAATGCTGCTAGTCAGACTCCAGTGAGGCAGCGTTGATGGAAAAATCAGCCCTCATCGCCCAAACTGTCGGAAATATACTTTAATCAGGCCATGTGTGTGAAAAGAAGACAAATCTGATAAGGATAAATTATCTAGATGATTATAAAACAAAAATGTAGACAATCAGTGACACAAATGTGTCACTGATTGTCTAAGTTTAACTACTTAATCCATCCATTCTAATATTGAGTTGTATTTCTGTGAGTAAGTAAAAAGCCAACTCCTATTTCTCCTATTTCCTATTGCTATTGACAGCAGCAGGACTAAGGAAAGATTGTGTAAATGCTATAAAGGCGACTCTGATGCACCCTTATTATCATGATGCATGAGGACCGTCATGTTTACGGAAACAGGGGTTGTGGGGATGTGGGGTCATAGTGTGAAGCAGAGCAGAAAGGACTTTATTAAAAACATTTGCACTTACAATGGTACCACAGCTAAACAGCTACGCACCACTAATACTGTTACCATTATACTGCTTTATGAATGCTGTATGGATGAGTCAGTTTAAATGAAAGTGAATTCCTCACCAAAAGCATTACAACCTAGCTAAGTGAGAAAAAAAGATCTTTGCAGCAAGACTGAATTGCATATCGTACACAGATGCGTACCATTGTAAAATAATTCACATGCACTCAAGGAGATCTTATGTATCTGACTTTTCTGGCCAGAGAAGTCTTTATATGAACTATTCACACATGGATGCAGGTCTCAGAAGGTGTAACATGAAGATAATGTGCACAATGGTTAAAGTTTAAATATTATGAGAAAGGGTGCTGTAAGCTGTGCCTCCCAAATCTTCTATATTACATTTCATCAATGCCATTCCTTGTGTCATTCTGACACTTGAACAGCATGAGATTATTGAAATAATAAAAACACAAAGCATATGACATTTTGACAAATCTGGCTCTCACACAGATAAGCAGACAAGAAAGAGGTATGCAAACAGGATCGTGGCAGGAACCAAAAGTAAGACAGGGCATGTAAAGTCATCCTGTGAAGGTTTTAATCACAATACAGACAATAGATTTTGAAAAAGTAATTGGCAGCATTTTGATTTTGCTCTTCTGATCCTATTAAGAAAAGGGGGATTATCTATCTATTGTTAAAGTAATTAAAAAACACACAGGACAACAAATTAAAGCACCGACCTGAAATAAGATTACATAAAAAAAACAAACATTCTATTAATATTCTCAATGTGTTTGGCTGTTTTAAGGTCAAGCAGAATGAATCACAGACTAGTAACCATACTCATTCTAAACTAAAATGTACAG
This sequence comes from Mola mola, assembly GCA_001698575.1. Classification (NCBI taxonomy): domain Eukaryota; kingdom Metazoa; phylum Chordata; class Actinopteri; order Tetraodontiformes; family Molidae; genus Mola; species Mola mola. The sequence continues at coordinate 8,257,371 of KV751325.1, forward strand.
TGGTTGCACAAACCAGAATATAAAAGACTTATTTGCCTGAAATGGTACACATGTATCAAATACTAATTATCCATTGTGATGACAGATGAAATTCAGTTTAGAATTCAGTATGCTTAAGGCTAACCAAATTGTAAATAGAAATGCAAGAGATAATAAATTAATCACTTAGATGGTCAAAAGAAAATTAGTTCCCATTATCTTGCTACCAATTTATCAGCCAAATGAAAATCATACGTCCATATTATTTTGATTATAAAAACTTTTTAGTTGTTTTAAAACAATATTTTCAACATTTGTTGGTTCCTGCCTCTTAAATTTGCTTTGTTCATTTAAAATGGTACATGAAACATCCTTGTGTTTTAGACTATTTGGTGGACAAAAAGAAACAATTTAAGAGCTTTCAGTTAAGTCACTGGGAAACTTTGATGAGCAATTATCATGGTTTTTCATGAAAATAACTTCCAGATTGCAAGAAAAAGCAACATCTAATTTATCAAGGAATACAACAGCAGATAACAAGAATGGAAGGAGAAAAAATGATTTACTTGTATCTGGAGACGCCATAGTGGATACAATGACTGGCGGACCCGTGCGTCGGCTTAACTTCTGGCTAGCAACAAGAGAACCTTGGCCCTGGCCTTGACTTGTGGCTCCGATTGGGACAAGGGCATTGTCTGATGCAGGTCCACCACCCTTACGCATCAGCTGAGGACTGGGGTGAGGACTGTGCATGGGTGACAGCGGCAGTAAATTCCTGTCCCTCTTCATCAGCTCCATGGGAACTGTGTAATTGGTAGAGTATGCTTTTGGTACCTGTTGTGGTGGCTGTGGTAAAGCTGGCATGGATAAGGGCATCTGCTGTGTCATACCTTGCATGGAATGAATAGACCCTGCTATGGCAGGCATTGACCCTGTCATCTGCTGTGGCAATATCTGCATACCCTGCATGGGCATTCCTTGCATTGCCATCCCTGAAGAGAAGGCAGACATAGGTCTTGATTGAACAGGCATGATGGCTCCAGTATAAGGCCCCGGGGAACGAGGTGGTTGGCCTGGGTAGCTTCCAGAGGCTTCAAAGAGTTGCTGAGAGGGTGCACTGCTGGGCCGCCTACCCATTACTTCTCCCATCCTTGGGGAGATTGTCTGCATGGCCCCAGGGGTCTGTGGGGGCATTAGCTGAGGGTCCACATTCAAAGCTTGAGTAGGCTGAGGAGGATGGTGGTGGTGCTGATGCTGATGGTGGTGAGAGACGTCAGAGCGATGGCTAAAGCTATTAGAGCGAGCTCGCATGGGTGTTTGAGGTTCGGAGGGGGCTGGTGGAGCCTCAACTGGCCGCTTGAAGTTTTGGACCAAACGAGACAATACACGAGCCTGGCCAAGGTTGGGGGCAACTGTACACACATCGTTCTCCTCCATGACAGCCAGCATGCTAGTGGAGTCAAATCCCTGTTGAATAACTGATGAGATGGTGCTCTCTGAGAGGCCCTCATTTCGAAGCAAGGCAAGGAACTCCGGATCAACTGTTTTCTTGGGGTCCACAGGCACGGGGGTCTGTGGGGCAGTGGGGGGAGGAGGAGCAGGAAGTGGAGTAATGGAGGGAGGAGCGGCTGAAATTAGGACAGTCTGCACAGGGACAGGTGCAGCTGGGGCAACTGCTACAGGCTGCACCACAGCAGGTGGAGCAGGTAGCGGAGGTGCCATTGAAAGGTTTGGATCAGAAACAGGCATTGCAGGTGGGAGTGGCAGGGACTGTTGCGGCAATGGTTCTTGCTTAAGTTGTTGCTGTAACTGTGGCTGTTGAAGTTGCTGCTGAAGCTGCTGCTGTTGTAGTTGTTGCTGCTGGATTTGTTGCTTTTGGAGTTGCTGCTGTTGGATTTGTTGTTGCTGATGAAGTCGCTGCTGTTGTAATTGCTGCTGTAATTGCTGCTGCTGTAATTGTTGTTGTTGTAATTGCTGTTGCTGTTGGATGGTAAAGGGTGAGGCTGTCTCTTGCCTCATAATGATACCATGATTGGCAGGATCCAGTACTAGACAGGTGGCACCTTGCTGTTGCGGATCCAATGGGCGGCCATTAATATCACTATAAACCGGCTGTCCGGTCAGAGGTGGAGGCTCACTGCCATACCGTGGAGATGCATGCTCCATATTATAGTGAGCAGGAGATGGGTCTCGGGAAGGTCTGTGCTGTTGGCCGTCTGATGTCATTTTGGCAGCACCAGGTTCTCTATAAGCTCGATTAGACTCATGGGCAGTTGAAGGAGAGGGAGGAGGAGGTAGAGGCGATGCAGTAGCTTGAGGTGCTGCCCTCACGCCCTGACCTTGATCCCAAGCGGCACGAGCCCCAGGTGTAATCCCAAAATGAGACCCTGACCTACTGAGTGGATGAGGATGAGGCAGTGGAGGCTGATGTTCAGGTCGGTAAAATCCCTCAGGTTGCCGAGGAGTCACGGCTGGCTCATGGGAATAGTAATCCTGATGTGGAATGGATCCTCGGTGAGCCATGGGTGCACGTTCGTAGTGGTTTAGATCTGGTACAGAGCTCTTCCTCAGTCCCCGTGGGTTGTGTCCTTCTGAGTAAACCTGTCCGTAGAGAGAGTCTTGGTAGGAGTACGGTTCGTGTTTCAAATCCACGTCAGGGGGGCGCACTCCAGGTGAAGGCTCGCACCACCCTCCTCCCTCCCCGTATGACAGAGAGCTCCGTCGGCTAGCTACTCTTGCCTGCTGCTCGAACACACTCTCAGCCCTGTCCCACTGACCCTCATTCCCTCCTAATGTGTCCCAACTGTGGGAGCGACCAAGACCCAACTGTTTGTTAGTGACAAGCATTTGCAAAAAAGGAATAAAACAGAAAAACCTTCAACACACACAAAAAAAAAAATGATCCACTTGAAGCTGTTTTTTAAAATTGTTTGAAGTCCTCCTGCACCGTAGCTGTAGAACGGAGAGAGGGAAGTGAGAAACAAACAAGAAGAAGATGAAGTAGGCTCTATCGTTTCACCTGATAGCAGGTTGTAATAGTGTCCGTCCGTACTATTGGGTGACTCCCCCCTTTGGCTGTCGCTCCTTGAATAATTAATCGCTGGTCATGCCGGCTTGTTGTATGCAAGAACGGAGGACACCACACACAAACACATCACACAAAACCACGCAAACAAACAGTACACTGCAGAGGTAGCTCAAAATCTCTATGGAAGATATGGTAACAGCACGTATGCTTGAGATCAAATGTGCATAAAAAAAGACAAAAAAAAATAAAGACGGGGATAGGTTTGGTTATAGGTTGGGATGGGCAGGGGCTTGTACTAATCCAATAGGGTTTATCTCTCCCTTCACTGGGACATTTTACCCGCTCTGCCGATTGCTATGAGGGATTACATCTCAATAAAGCCTGTTTAATTCCACTTCCCACTGTGACGTCATATGAACCAGATACAAGCGCATCAAGTAATGATGATGATGATGATGATGATGCTGGTAATGATGATGCCAATCTTTCAGTCCACCCACAAACCCCTCACCCTCTCCTGAAGAGTCACCTACCTGAAGCTGTTGATCTTCTACTGTTGTCAACAGGTCTCAGTGTTGCCGGATTCGCAGTGCAGGGAGGGGAGGCCGGGAAAGGAGCACAGCTTCATTGAATACAAATGAAATACAGTTCTCTCAGTTAAGTCCCATGTGCTGTCAGTAAACATCAAATCCACTCTGATTGGATGCTAATCCCCCAGGCCCCATGCTTGCACCAGAGCCACCACGCAACTGCTGCCCAACTCACTCTGAAATGTCCTTGATGCTCTCACTGTCACTGTCCCGATCTCCCCAATTTGATATCACCCAGACCTGCTGTCTGTATGCCAACTGGACAACATTAAAAATTACAACACATGAATTTCATGAAGATTTGTAGATAGTCAACATGCAGTGGGCCCTTATTCCTCCCGATGTTTATCATTTCAAGCACTGATCTGCTGAAATGTCAATGTACTATCTGTCTTATGAGTGAAAAGAAAATGTTAAAGCCACACTTATCCAAAAGGTTTGAATCTCTACATAGTGTTGTTTGATAATGTTACATGTTTAATGCTAATTTTACAACAATTTTAACCATATGACACTTACTGTCAGTAAAACACAACACCTTCTGCTTCTTTCTTAAAGCTCCTTTGATCTCCCCCACTTAGAAAAGCTCTGTAATCTGGATTTGCCCCTTTACAGAGAAAAGTAAAACACTAGGGGAGTGCGGTTTGTGTGTGCACGTGTGCATGGAAAAGGGGGGAGGGTTCTTTTTGTAACAGCAGTTAATCCAAAGCAGCTACAACCTTTGCCTTGCAAAACCCCTATGCTTGCTTAGCCGAAACACAATAGGAAACTCATTCCACATTGATCAAATGTGCCATGGAGACCAAAGCTATTTGCTGCAATGTTGAAACATTTTATATGACGCACTAGCCATGAGAAATACATATGTATTGATGTAATTGATGGCATATATTTATCATTGTGTTTAATCAAGGTGATGTTCAGCATTTGTTTCAGCGATTGTACCAATGTTGCAAGCTGCCTGCATTTCTCACTTCATGTGACTGCGGCTAAAACCTGATCCCTTCTGCAGACGATCCACTTATTAATGCATGAAAACAGATGTAAGGTAAGGAAGTGTCCAATTTCATCTAAATGTAACCCCAAAGGTTATCTAGTGAGGGGCAGCAATAAATATTTTACAACGAGGAAGAAAGTTAATATCAGCATAGCAACACCAGACAAGTTCCTGAATATATTATAGAGGGTTTGTGGATACTGTGCAGGCACGTTGGTCCTCTGAACTTACATCTTGTTTAATCACAGCTGTGTAATTAGAGTTGGATGAGATCAGACAGGGAATATTTCAGAAGATGACAGGGAAAAAATGATGACAGTGGCTCTAAAACCAATTGTAGACACACCTTTTCTTTAGGTAAGGTCAGAGGAACATTAGTCAGCTTTCTGTTAAAACATAATTAAAATGGGAAGGAGAAGAGAGGAGAGTGAACCCTAAAAGAGATCTAAAGGCAACCATAAAGATAAGTCATTAAATTAAAGCTAAGAGTTGGGGGAGGGGGATCAGCATTGAAGCCTATTTTGATTTTATCAGGCAGGATTTTGCTCTTCAATAGTTTTACGGTCGTTACGAGAATTCATTACCCAAAGGCACAGAGTCCTCAAAAGCGTGTGAACTATATCATTCCTAATTTAAATGCTACATATAACAGTCTCCTTCACAGACTTGAAAGAAGGTTCCTAAATTTAAATTGGAAAAAAAAAAGAAACACGCACTGACACACAGTCATGTCAAGGGCAGCAGCCTATAGAGTTTGCATGATCTCCGTCTTTCTTTCTCCAACCTCATCCACACCCCAGCTCTCAGTGTGGAACATCGCTCATCTCATTAAAAAGTCAACCTGAAACAGAGAGATGAGGGCAGAGGTGTGTACTCTGGGTTTGAAGATCTAATCCATACAGGAAAGTAAATCATGCAGTTCTGTTTGTCTCAAACTAAACAATGTTTGACTTTCAAATTCTAATGTTCCTCCTTTTGCTGTACTTGCCAGACTGTGCACACAACGCCTGATTCACTGTAACAGAGGGATTTAAGAATTAAGCCGGGGATTTTAGAACAAATATAATACCACCCCAGGCAGAAGCTTATACAGACCCTACATTGAATAAGACTTGAATGGTAGCAAGTCAAACATATAGAAACCTCAGCCAATAAAAAAACAAAAAACCTCTACCTAATACTACTAGGGGTTCCACAACTTCAATTGTAAATCTGATCATCGACAACACATGAGGAACTGCGATTTCATGTCCTGGGGTAAAAAAAACCCACATATGATACAGCGTGCACTAGCAGCAGCAAGTTACCATTAAACTGCAGCTGCAGCTAATAAAGACACCTTGGCAACTACCAAAAGAGGAGCCACATCAACTAAGCTTGAATCACCACCACAACCACCACCCCAACCATGTAACTCATCTTTTGAAATAAGAAATAAAAATATAAATGAATCATTTAGGCATAAAACCGATGATCTTTAATTTTTACAAATCAAAACTGTAGTATAATGAGAGCATAGTCATCTGTGGCTTAAAATACATGTAAAAAAAAAAATGTGTGCTCTCTCAGACAATAACTAAAACCATTCTTGATTTGATGTGACACATAGGCCACTATACAGCGGCAAGTACAACCCTACTGCAGCTACGGTCTGTGGGATTGCAGAGTATTTGGTTGAGATCGTGGTCCAGTGGAGGCATTTTTCACAACTGTATACTTCCATTCACATGTCGGGAATCAAAAGTACTCTACTGGTATCAGTATCACTTAAAAGGAGCAATTTGTACAATGTGGAGTCTTATTCTTGAACCATCATATACTGATTCTTTGGGTCAGTAGCTTGGACCAGCTACTAACACAACACAAGTTTCTGACGACCCAGGAAACCTTAGCATTTGTATTTGACTAACTGGGAATGAGACTTAACCATCAACCACATTACATATAATACCTTAAAGGATATTGGCAGTGGTAATGTTCCGAATGATACCTAGCCCTATTTCTACCAATATAACAGAGCGCATTAAGTAACAAGTAACGAGATGGACATAATGTACAACAGACAGATCATGAACAAAAGAACTAGACATGGGTTACTTTCTGTGTATGTGTGTGCATATGGGTGCTTGTTTTAACCATAAATAGTTTACATGTTTTCCCAACTACTGGAATCAAATGTTCACATGCAAGAACTCAAAATCTAGCAACTTGAGGTCATGCTCATGCCCTCCATCTATACAACCACTTAGTTGCACACACATTTTGGCCAACCCTGGAACCCTCCTCAGAATTTTAACATTGTTCCGCCCGTCTCCTGATGTGTAGCAGAGACAGAAGTGGCCAAAACTCTTTGTTAATGTCTGTTTTCATTCACACAAGCCCATTGGCATTAAAGCTTTGGCCTTGGTCTGACGTGCATATATGAATAAAAATCACCTGCTAACACCAAGTGATTATTGAAACGGCAACAAAATATAAAAACAACTGTCTCCTAGAGTGTGACACATCGTGTAGTCAAGGCATGATTTGAATGTTAAACACACATGGACTTATGTATGAGCGTGTGGCAGGAGGCACTAACTGGAAATGGGATTACAATGCCACTACTGCTGCAAAGAATAACGTTGAATAATGTATTGCATGCTTAAAAGACATTTACATAGCTGCCTTGTGTGTGATTTCTGCTGGATTATTTGCTCTGAAAGCATCTCCATAGGGAATTAATTCACAGTAAAACGGAGGTCAATAATAATAAAGCCACCACCTATCCAAATGACAATCATATTAATGTAACATTCTGAATTGACACAATAAAACTTCCACTATACCAGTTTTGGTACATATCCATCCACCCATAATTCATCTCCTTTGGGTGCTTACCTTCAACCCACCACTCTGATCTTTCCTCCGATCGCCAGCCTGATCTAGAGAAGCTACATTTTGTTTCAGTGCATTAGTTTGCATTAATTTTAAAATGAGACCTTTGGAGAACTCTCCTCGTCAAACAAGTGCAAGCGCAAGTCAGATCAAACAAAGAAAAATAGAGGATCAAAAAGTGAGCAAAAGGATAATAATAAAGCAGGTTTTATTTGAAGACTTTCCCTTCATAGCAACATTTTCTACAATTTTTTTTAATCTGCTCTTTACCCATGCTCCTGCCCCAAGTGCTCCATGCCCCGCCCTGTCTCTCCACCAAGCCTTTAAAATAGGTCGTGGGTTTTGGTGAGGAGCCTGGAACAAGCCGGGGGGGGGGTCAGACCCCTCCAATGACTTCATACCAGAACAGGATGCCAGAGTGTGTGGGGAGGCAAGTAGGAGGGAGGGAGGGATGAAAGACGAGAGGTGGATGTACCAGCGGCCTGAATGTGTGTTAAAGAGCTCAGAATAGACAAAGCCCTCAAGACGCCTCCTCCCTTCTCATCCACAGCTTCTCTGATTGTCCCCATTTAATGTGAAGCACTATGTTTTGTTTTGTTTACTTAACGCGTTCAAGTCTCTCAAAAGTGAGAATATACAATATTCAAAGTCTAAATTTCCTGGTATTTCAGCTTGACTGGCTGCAATATTTACTGTTTGCTGGGTACACGTCTCCTACTGTTGTACATATGACAACACAAGACGCATTATCAAGCGTAAACGTATTTATTTAACTGCCAACTTAAACACTTGGAATCGCCATGAAAAATTAAACTACCCCACCTTGTGGTGTTTGCATCCAAGCACAGATTTAGAACTTGTAAATCAACATTCAGGGACATGCTGTTACTGTGACCTAGTTCATGTCGGACTGCCGCTCACATCCCGTCTCTGCCCAGATCAGTCAGTTAGCTCTGGCTAAGAGGCAATGGCAACGACTTGCACTGCTGCCTAAGCCAATGCATGCTGGGAACACAGATGGAGAGGACAGACGGAGAGAGAGAGAGAGAGAGAGACAGAGAGAGAGAATAACAGTGAGAGAGAGACACAGAGATGGGATGAGTTTGGGAACTGATGCTCCACAACAGATGTTTGACACAGTTCCCTTATTGCAGTTACATGCTTCTTGGCAGTATATCAAGCCCACAACAGAAGAAGCAGTTGTTCCATATATGTATTGAAAGATGATATTTAAACTAAAGAATTCTCTGTATTGGCTCCCGTAATTAGCTCATTACTCAATACATTTTCTTGGTTTTTCCTATTCTTAGTGAGGGTGAAATAGAAACTTTAGTTTAGAGTTGGAAAATAGCAAAAAAAAAAAAAAAATGCTCAACATAATTACCTAGAGCCAAGGGTATCACCTTTTTTTTTTTTACATCATCCAACAGTCCAAAACAAAAAGATATTTAGTTGACTATAATATATTTGAAGAAAAACATCAAAACCTGAGAAAGTGGAACGTGGAATATTTTTCACATTTCTTGAAATTAGTTTCTGATTAATCATCCTGTAAATCATTTTTTCCCCCTATGTTTGTATAAATAACTTATAAGTCAAAAGAGTGAGTTCTCTCAACAAAAGTCATGTACTTCTAATGTGTTTATTGTTTCAGCTCTCCTCTGCCAAGAAAAGCATTGCAAAGCATGAATGCATCCAGATCCCATGGTATACAAACTTAGCGAAAAACAATTTTCTTGGAAAAGGCTAACTGATTATTGATTAACTGTCAAAGGTAATTTGAGAAGCAAAAAAGCAAAACATTGCTAGTTTCCAGCTTAATAAGCGGGAGGATTTTCAGCTTTTCCCTCTTTCATATCATGTGAAAATCTCGATGTGCTAGTTTGTGACATGTTATAGACCTTCTATGGACAATCTCTTTCAGCCCTTTTAGTTTGATCTTTCATCTCTATTTAGAGCATTGGGGCAAACAACAATGAATCACATCTGTTATCCTCAATGGTAAAACATCCGCAGTTTAGTTTGAAATCAACATTCCAGCACCATGGCTACTTTTGATTGGAGCAAACAGCCACACTTTATCAGTCAGTTTAAATTCAATTAAGGCCACAGACGCAGCCCAGTTAGCCACTCATCACAATGAGTAAAGATGTAATCAATGCACTCCGCTGTGAAACAAGTATTGGATTGACACAGGTATCCCCAGAAAATAAATAAAGATTAGGAAAGCTTGTCTCGCTGTCTCACCAAGTGCTACCCAGAACAACGACACAATGACATTGGCTCCTCAACGTTCTTGTTGCTTTGTCAATACACATGATATGAAATTTGATTTCTATTTCACGCCTCAGTCAAAACACTCATTTAAACATAATAGAGGGAAGCTTTGACATTACGGTGCGGAACACCCAATGCCTCTGGGAAGCAAATTTAACGCTACCACGAAAAAATATGATTCAACACTGATCTTTTGACTTGCTCGACATGAATCACCCTCTTGTACACAATGTCAAGAGCAGCTCTGGTGAATAACTGGACTAGAACAAGAATCCACGTTAGTCCTTGGCATGATGACTAGATAAGCAGATGAGAAACGAACACTGCTGAAATTTGTCTGTGGGCCAAATAAGGCACATCAAAGAAAAAAAAGTTGAGGGATTTCTGAGTATTTCTGAGCAAGCAGGCTTTGCGGTCTGGAAAGAATTGATATGCCACATGTGGCTCTCATTCTGAGGTCGGAAATGGCGACACTGTTTCGTTCTAAATTACGGCATTTACAAATGTCGGGATGCTTTGTAAAAACAAAATGTGATGATATGCTTACCCTGTTTAACAAATAAAGCTGATACAAATACAGTAGATGTAATAGATTACCTTCAAATTGTCAAGGGGGTAAACAGATACATCGGTAACAGGTGAATCTGATG
>KV751325.1:8271192-8292655 GCA_001698575.1 Mola mola
TTTATTTTTATTATATATATGTATATACAATTTTTATATTTCCGCTTGATTTATACAAGTCAAGTGCATGCATTATATGCATACCAGCAATTTATGCCTGAACACATTCTCAGTACAGCAGGGAGGATGGTGGAGAAGGACAGCTTCTGCTGTGGATGTTATTGTTTTTCCTTTCAAATAAATTCTGAGTGAAATTAGCTTAAATTTTTTTGAACATTAGCCAGATGGCTAATAAAGTCATGGTGGATTTAGTGTCTTCACTCATCTGCTGCTGTTGGATCAAAACTAAGTCATGCTTTTTCTGATTCATTATTGATATATGTGAGTATGACTGTAAATGGCACTGTTATATTTGAGGCTCGTAGTAAATATGCTTCTTTGTAGCGTTTTGCATGCATCAGAGAGTTTGTCAGGAAAGAACTTAGTGGTGCCGGGCTCTTGGATAGAGCTCTGGCTTGAAAGAAGCAGACTGTCGGGCTGTGGGACACATGAGGTTTTAACCACAGGTTTCAAGAACTGGAATTCAAAGTTATCTCATAGCCACTGATTCATTTCTATGCATCCACTTGGCAAATCTCACACAGAGTGCACAATTTAAGTTGCTCTGGCCTGCCTTATCTCCCTGCTTGCTCTTGACGACTTAACCTGTACTCATCATGTCCATCCTACATCATGATAAGAAATCACAGACTGCAGCAAGGATTCACTGCACCAAGCATCTGAAATAAAGGAAACAAGTTATATAAGAACACCGTTTCCCTCAGTGGGAGCTCTCATCTGATCTTCTTCTCCAGAAAAGACACTAGAAAAAGGAAAACACTAGTTCCCCAAACTTCACGGCATCTGCTCTAGTCATCACTCCATAATCATCAGATGATGGCATGACCATCAGGTCTTATTCCAGCAGCAGCTATGTGGATCTCAAATATATCACTAGTTTGCTTTGTCCAGCATTTCATATTAGCTTTGCAACATAAACTACAAATCCCAGGCTTCCACAATCTCAACAGTTTGCTTTTTTGAGTAGTGGCCCATTTTTCTCTTCCAAATTCCATCTTATATTATGATTGTCTCCTCTGTCGCAACAGCACCTGAAACAATAGCTGATTATGTGTTTCAAATCTGCATCAATGCCGGGACACAGTCCCCTGGAGAATGCTGGGAAATGCAATCCTAGTCTAAAGGCAGTTCCACTCCTTCTTGATGCCATGATGGGAATTCCTGTATGTTATTGCAATTATTAGGTCTCTCTCTTTTGCATTAAGTGTTTTATTGATTTCATTCAGGAATAATGAGTACATAAAATGTCAATCAATGCTATATTACAAAAATAACATAAAAAAATAAAAATGTTTTGCTTTTAGACAGAGACGTGTGTGTGATGTAACTGGGGTCAGTCAGCATATAAACCACGCTCATTTACACCTTGAAATATTTCAAACACCACATTTCATCATTCCTGTTCTCACTGGTGGTCTCAAATTCAGGGATGACAAATCCATGAGCTTAGAAGAAAGGCCTGCTCAGCAGCTTTTGAGCTGCATTTGACCCAGACTCAAATCTGTGGTATGCATGACTTAATTTCCATAAAGTAATTCCAGAGATTTGACAAAGGACATGATCTGCTGGGAAAAAAAAGTCTCCAGTATGTGGGTTGAAAAGTCAGCATTAAGTTTGATAAGAGCTCTCAGGCAGAGGAGTGCTAGAGAAGATGTACAATTATTCTGCAGCCTTTAACATCATCACTACTGGATATTTACTAGACTAAGTGCTGTTATGTAACTAACAATAAGGGGACTAACCTGAGCAGAAACAGAGGAGAAAGTCACACAAACACAAATGTACATGAAGGAAATCCACAACTCCAGGGATTATCTGGCTTGATGTCAAAAGGGCAGGCAGTCTGCACAACACATACTCAGCAGTGTGGAAACAGGCTTCCTAACAAGTCTGTGAGTGTTACCAAGTGAGATTGTGACAAAAATAACTGCCTAAACTGACAAAATTCTTGGTAATAGAAGTCTTTGGCTCAAATTTCTCAGGATTGTGAGAAAAAACATGACTTTTCCGAGTTGTAGAGTGTCTTCTGAAGACAAAAAACTTCCAAAATATATTACAGTCAATTGACAAATTTAGTTTTGATCTCATGATTTTATGTATATTTCATGCACTTTCGCATTATCACTGCAACTGAGACTTTTGAAGGTCGGTACACCTGCGTCCATCTAGAGTTGAGGTTGTGGGTCTGATGGATTATGATCGTGAGTGATGTTGAAAGAGGACCACAAACTACCAGACATGGAACTTGCAAGAATTCTGGGCAATGAAGCCTATTGTCCTACATAAAACAGCAAGGTTGTGGATTATCCTGACATTCCTATAACTATTACTTCCAAAATTGCTTCTTAAATCGCACCAAAACAATTGTCAAGTGAAACATTTTTTTGCTTAATAAGGGGGTAAACTGTCCTTTGAAATGGTTTGTCTGAAAATGAAAGTGGCAGATGTAACCCACAGATGCACCACTGGAGCTCAGCGCACTGCATTGTTGCAGTGGTTGCATCACTCAGAGATGATGAATTCATAGTGCTTCTCTATTTTTGACATTCTGCATATCATAAAATTTCACAATCAGAAGGAGCTAGCTTAACTCTTTACAAACATCTCTCTTTTTCAGTTCTTTTCGTTACGTCTCTTTCACTCGCACTCCTTTCTTCCTGCTCCTTTTGTAATGAAAAGCGCTAAACATGTCAGGCAGCCCAGGAGATCTTTTTTAACTTGGTAAAAGCACAGAGGCAGGGAAGAGAACAGGAGAGACAAAAAGACAGAGAGAGATAGAAAGGGAGAGGTCTCTCCCTGACTGAGGCCATCCCTCAGAGGAACCGCCTCACCTGATTGAGAAACCTGTGGGTTTGCCGAAGGTTAAAAAGGCACATAATGCAGTAAAGCTTTGACTTTGTCATAACATGTATTTGACAAAAATGTGTGTGGAGGCGATTCTTTTTGCCTCAGAAAAAAGACCAAGGCGCTCTTTTTTAGCTTTCTTTTTTTAGATCATCTACTGAGCTCCCAGCCCTTGACCTCTGTGAACTGGTGGAACTATGTGAACTTGGTGACCACCAGCCTGTACACAAACAAAAGGGACTGAGCTGCGGAAGTATGGGTTTATAATGAAATAATTAAGCCCATGGGAAACCTTGCAACCTTTAGTTAACTGAAAATAAAAGAAGAACCTCTAAATTTTTCCCTTTTGCAATGATATCTTACAGGGTGCCAGTCCTACAAATATGTATGAATATCATAAGCTTATTTTATTTCTTGCTGAGAGTTAGAGGAGAACATGAAGATACAACCAGCAGTTCATTAGCTTAGCTCAACATAAAGGCTAGAAACAGGGAGGCCTTAGTCTCAATTTGCCGACTGTCAGACTGTACAGATTAAACAAATTAGATACGATATGAATGAATGAATGGTAAAAGCAGAGATGCAGAGTGCTTACAGACAGTTGGTTGTAGCTGAAAAGCATCATTAATGAAGGACATCACAGACTTCTTAGTCAACATTTATGAAGAACTGTGTAGAAGGAAGCTACCTAAAGTGACTGCTTAAGAGACTATGATTTATGCCCCTGAAAGTACAAGATGGCAGAAAGAGATAAGGCAGAGAATATAGGTTGGTTAAGGTTTCTCTTCTCTCATTAATCGGACAGTTGGCACTCCAAGGGGCACAAAAAGCTGTCATACACACTGCTAATTTACACCCCCTGCCAGTTTATTTTCTTCCTGCAACCCTCCTTGACTAAACACACCAGTTACTGAGGAACGCCCCTCCTCATTCCACCTTTCCATCATAATCATGTCCTCCAGGTCTGCCAGTCCATTTGTGCCTCTCCATGTATCCTCTTACTTCATTAAGCATGTCCTGTCAGCCTCTGGCGGATAGTGCACTTTTAATTCCCCATTTCTCCTTTGCATCGACTGTCCCCTGAACCACTTTCCTGTCCTTCCCTCACATTCCAACCACCTTTCTTTCAACTCTAAGCGCATTTAGACGTTACCGTAGCAAAACTACCTGGACTTGGGTGAATATGCAATGAATAATGCCTATTCATTTAAATTGCCTAGGAAACACATAATGTTGGCATTACTGTGCCCAGCAGCCTGTTAGCCTGATTCAGTGAGGCTTGTGGTGTGGCTCATATTCTTCCACTCGAGCTCTTTACATCTAATGAACTAAAATTAAGTCTGGCAAAAACATCTACACAGGGATGATTGGCAATTTATTTTGTCACAACGTAGCTACAAAATATAGACCAGTGACAACCGACAACAATACAAAGTTGTCATTTGAAATAAATGAAAAGAACCGTAAACAAGCCTCAATACCAATGCTGGTGTTTCCTTTTAGAATACGTACTCATTAAAAACATGTAAATGAAGGACCTGCTTTGCTTTTGGTTTCATGTTGGTGCAATGGCTATGACTAAAGTGCTTTCTGATTACATGGGACAGGTAGAAGTAGAGGCCATTACTGATGGCAAGCCTGAGTGTGTGCATAGCGTAGCACAGAGTCCTAGGGGACGCGCTCAGGGGAGTTGGCTACCACAATGTTTTTATGGTTATTGTGGACACATCTCAGCGTCTCTGTGTTGTTTTCTGACGGAGGGGCTCTGGGTGAGGAGCACACTGGGCAGGCTCCCCTAGCCAAAACATATTGTAATACTGTATATTTTTTATCACCTAGCTAGACTATTACTTATTTTCTTAATGCTATTTATCACTTATATAACTGCCACCATTTCTCTTGTTTTTGATGAAACACTGTAAATGATGTCTACCTGTGATAAATGTGCTCGTACCTTTAACACTACAAATGCTATTTATCATAAGCAAGTACAGCTACAAAACGAATGGAGCTATAACTATTGGTTTCATTTTTGCATACCTTCGTTTATTTATTATTATCCAGCATTTAAAGCTGGGATGATTTATTTTCGGTGTCAATGGGCAAAAATTCCATATTAACCTTTAAGATTGATATTTAAGTGGTCTGACAAAAAAATGGACTTAAAGTCAGTATTAAGGCTTTACTAAACTCTTACTGTGACAATACTTTTCAGCCAATCACAGGTCATGTTAGACAGAGGGTGTGCCTACTGCATGTTCTACAAAGGTAGATGTGCGTGCACATCCCCATGCCTGGTGAAAGGCTCATACAATGATGGACCAAAGCAGGAAAAGTTGCTCTTCCAGCTTTACTAAAAACTCTTCCACAGCAAAGAGCCAAAAAACAAGAAAAACCGACTCCTCACTTAAAAACTGTCCATGAACACTTCTCAAAGGGCTCCGTGGCTAAAGGACATGGCAGAGCTATGGCACAGAAAAAGGGATGCAAGAGGGAGCAGAGTTGCTACTTTCAGGATTGTGTGCTTGATTACCAGAAGTTACAAACTTTAGCTCTAAATACTCTGAAATAAGAGGATTATATTCTCTGCAATTGCGCAAAAAGAAAAAAACATCATCTGTTGCAGTAATGAGTATTGCTAGATCACAGATGCGACATAAACTATGTCCACAATAATAATAAAAAAGCTGGACTAGTCAGTGTATTTAACATTTTACCCTGATTTTGTCTTCTATTGTGCTGCTTAGACCTATGAGTTGTTTTGATGATGGGTTAAGTCTTTTTACGGATATTGAAAGACATTATAGAATTTCTCCCTCTCTGTCTTCACTTCTACTTTCTTTGTCCCCGTCTCCTTTCCAGCTTGACTCTCTCTCATCAGTCTGCACTTCTTTCAGTTTTTACTCAATTATTTTGATCATTTATTTATGACAGTATGATTAGCTTTTAGTTTATAAAAACAATGGATTTTCTCTTTTAGTGTCTTAATTATCCTGCAGATCAGCTAACATGCCCCCACTTTTACATATCATCTAACATTGTAGCTCATGTTTCTGGCTCTTAATTTCACATTTCCGTAATTCAGCAAGTGCTTTTAACAGTTTTCTTTCAGTAAAAATCACCACCACATTTTTGCCAAGAAATGCAATTTTTCTAGTCTCTGAAATAGGTCTTTACCGACATTAGAGGTGAACAATGTTACACTGACATTACTGTGTTTCTACACAATGCAACATGACAGAGAGAGAGTTAGGGCTGGGTATTGTTACAATTTTATCAATACTGATGCCATTACTGTTTATCGATACCGGTACTTATCGATACTTATCTATATCACGCTCGTTAAGTAGGTTTACAATAAGGACATGACATAAAGTTGTTAAAAATTGTATAATTTTATTTTTGCCACAAATTGAGCAACTATTTGTCTTTGAGCTTCTTAGAAGCTAACAGAAATGGCTAACAAAAAGATAACAGTGACATCAGGTCAATAGAACAATGAAAAAGAGGATACCTCTCCTGTATATTTTGGTCTACCCATCAATATGTTTTCTTTATACACTTTGTTGTTGCAGTGTTTTGCAGTGGAATGAGGTTCGTGTACAAATGTCATCATGTTGTAATATGGTAGGCATGGCTTTACGCAGAGAACACAACTTCAACTTCACTAAACCTCACTGATTACTTTCCCACACAGTGTTTTTGCAAGACAGCCATTTTTAAGTGATCTTGTTGCACACATAAGAAGATTTTTGCAGAGGCAGCAGGAGATGAGAGATACATCTGAAGCTTTCTATCCATTATACATCATGTCCATGTAGCAAACCAGTGCTTGTGCTAGTGCTAGAGCAACCATACCATGCTGAACTACATCTCTTCCAACTGTGCCAGGGCCAACAAATGTACCCTGCTTGAGCACAGTATGGAGCACTCACACTAGTCAAACAAACTGGACTTTGTGGGCAATCATAATTAGGCATGGTAGGGATAGCCCAGTGTGAGTGCACCCCTTGAGTTAGCTGCTATGCCAAAACTATCAAAGAAACTGCAGTGATTTTGCAAAACTTTGCAGTTGTGTTGCTGGCGTTACCTCCTTTACACATGACTACCCTCTGACGATAATTGCATTTAGTTGCAGAGTCATTAAGTTAACTAGCAGCGTAATCACTATTACAGGACGGCTGCCAGCTACATTTAATTGAATTAACATTACAGTACGTATATCATGAATACCGACAGCGATACCATTTGTCAAGGAGCTTAGTGGTACACATACGAGTGGCAATTAATACTGGTTTTCGATACCCATCCCTACAGACAGGGATGGTTAATTGTATTATACCAATCTTACAGGAGTAATTCAATTACTTAAGACAATGACATCTGCAGTTACCCAACAAGGTTTGTTGTGTTGTGTTTGTATTGTAACATTAACAACAGTGAGTTTACAGATAAGACTGACTTTATGTGGAGAGGGCAAACTTACATTTCAGAATAAATGGCTTTAAACTTAAGGATTCAGTACAACAACTTTAATACTAGAGCCAATAGCAAGTTTGGTAAGTTTACTTATTATAACATTAACTATTGATTATTTTAGATGACAACGCATGGCTTCATTGGTCAAAGTAGTGTTGGTCAAAGGTCAGTATATAGTATAATATAATTACGGCCATGTTGCAGCTACACTGGCTCTTCTCTAGACTTTGCCTAACAAAGGAGGCAATACACAGTTAGATTTATAGTTTGAGAGAAGCAGTGATATTGTGATCACCAAATACATTCCTAGAAATCAGGGATAATATGGAAGCATTAGACCCACCACTGCATATGCTGCCACCGCCACAGATGCTTCATGTCAGCGTGATAGAACAAAAGCTGTTGGGGGCTTAGTTTCTTACACGTTAGATATCCATGAGATCTGGGTCTGATTAGACTTTCAAGTGGCAAATTTCCCAAGACCGATTAGAGTCCAGCTCAGAAGGATTCACTGTGGTCATTTCCATGGGCATGGCAAAATGAGTCCACAGCCCCCTAGAAAATTTCAACAATGCGCTCTGCAGTTCTTTTGACATAGAGCTACAGAAATTAGTAGTCATGGGCAACAACCCAAGATATACAAAATTGTATCTTAGAGCCATGACCTAACTTCAACAGTAAGTTTGCTTTTTTTAAATTGAATTTCAAATTTAAGTGGTTTTTCACATTTCCCGGGGGTCTTATTCTCATGAACTCCACCCAGGGGATTTACCACTTCAACTTCAATCTTTATCAATTTACAGTATACATGATGAGGATCAAAAGTTTTTCAAGGTTTTCACGGATATTGAAAGATGTTGCCATAGTAACACCCTGAATTTTGATGCAAAGGCAACTTTTGCTATGAAGGAGAAAATTTTATGTAAATCTGACCCAAAAATCACGCATTTGATAAGATTAGTAAAATGAAGACATATGGATGTCAAAAAACAGTAAAAGGCTTCACGCAACCTACTGGTACCAGGCAGCTCACAAAAAGTTTATGAACTTTTTTGCACAAGTTCATAAACTCAGAAAATCCCAGGTATATCCTAGGGAGCTAAAATTTTCTGTGCACATGATTATATTATATAATCATATCATATCAAAAATATAATTTTTCCTAATCATATTGATTAGGAAAAACATGTCATATACTGAAACCTATGGTCTATTCAGAAGTCTGTCACTCTATATTTGTCACAATATTAAAATGAATTTCACATCTGTCTGAAATGCTATGTTCAAATACCATAAAACATAACATCAACACTCTTATCTGTTTAGGCATAGTCTATAA
The DNA here is from genome assembly GCA_001698575.1 of Mola mola. Lineage (NCBI taxonomy): Eukaryota > Metazoa > Chordata > Actinopteri > Tetraodontiformes > Molidae > Mola > Mola mola. The sequence goes on from KV751325.1 coordinate 8,279,915, forward strand.
AATTTGGATCAAAACAGAATGTACTAAATGAAAAACAACTTTTATTTCATGTAAAGTCTATATATATCTAGATATTCCACCAAAATGTGATACAATATACCTAAACGATTAGAGGGAAATATACCTATTATCAGTGGTTGAAGTTTTTGTATTCATGCCCTGCCCTTCCATAATTATCTTTGGACAGTAGAAATTTCAACTTGGGACATGGGTGTAACTGAGCCAGGTCCTTAGTAGACTTCCTCCAATTTCTCAAAGAAGAATCTCTGAGAAAACATCAGATGTTGAAGGTTTTTCTTGGCCTTCCACTGCCTGTTTTGTGCTGATTTTTCAGTATCTGATGACAGCATGAATAACCAAACTTGAGCATTTGTGCACATATGCCAGCATTGATTTCCATTTGAGTATGGCCTTGCTAATGTATAATTTCGATATAACATTTATCAAATTCTGTAACTCATCAACAGCCATTAAATAGAGTTGTAAAGTGGACATAGCTTATTCTTGAAGACCTCATTTTCATTCACCAGTACAAATTTTTATTGTTAGTTTAGGACCATAGGTTTGGGGTAATGCACTGGCAAAGATACTCTTAATCCTCTGTTGTCGTCTTCCACCTCTTTGATTTACGCAACCCAAGAAAGTGGCGAGCTCGTTTCCAGACTGAAGATTTTTTGGTTAGCTTTGGGAGATCTGGGTATGTTCTTCTCCCTTTCGACCTGGAGCTCAGCAGCAAAGGTCTCCTGCAATCGACTGACTGTCTTTTTCAGCTCTGCATGCTGTTTTTGAAGGAGTGATTTCTGATGGACCTCAAGCTGAAGTTCACACTGAAGAGTGTCAGCCTGCTGCTTGACATTGTTGAGCTCAGTTTCAATCTTGCAGGATTTATTGTATGAAAGCCTGACCCCTTCCAACTGTTCTCGTAAAAGCATATTCTTCTGCTTTTCCACCTGGAGCTCAGCAGCAATGGTCTCCTGCATATGTCTCATTCTCTCTTTCAGCTCCTTGTAGTCTTTTTGAAGGAGTGATTTCTGACAGACCTCATGCTGAAGCTCACCCTGAAGGGTGTCAGCCTGTTGTCTGAGACTGTTAAGCTCAGTTTCAAACCTGCGGCAGTCCTCATGGTATGAAACTTTGACCCCGTCCAACTTGTCTTGGAGAAGTATGTTCGTCTGCTTCTCTACGTGGATTTCAGCAGCAATTGTCTCCTTCATGCGTCTTATTGTCTCTTTCAGCTCCTTGTTCTGTTTTTGAAGAACTGTTTTCTGACGAACCTCATACTGAAGCTCACCTTGAAGTTTGTCAGCCTGCTGTCTCATATTGATAAGCTCAGTTTCAAATTTGAGGGAGTCCCCAGTGTATGACACTTTTACCCCCTCCAGCTCGGTTCGGAGAAGCTTGTTTGTCTCTTTTTCCATCTGGAGCTCAGCAGTGAAGGACTCCTGCATGCATGTAATTTTCTCTTTTAGGTCCACGTGTTCTTTTTGAAAGAGTGAGTTTTGATGGACCTCGCGCTGAAGATCAAGCTGAAGGGTGTCAGCCTGCTGTCTGACACTGTTAAGCTCAGTTACTAAGCTCAAGCACTGCTCATGGAATGACATGTTTAGCCTCTCCAGTTCTTCCTGGTGAAGCATGTTCTTTCTTTTCTCCAGAACGAGCTCATCAGCAAATGTAAACTGCCAGCATTTAAGTGTTGCCTGCAGTTCTTCATAAAAGTCTAAGAGGGTGAACTTCTCCTGAATTTCATCATTAAGCTGATGCTGGAGGCTGTAAACCTGCTGTGTGACTTTGTTTTGCTCTGTTTTAAACCTGAGGGAGTCCCAATGGTATGAAACATTGAACTCCTCAAGTTCTTCTTGGAGAACCTTGGACTTTTCTCTCTCCAGAAGGAGCTCATCAGCAAAAGTTCCCTGGCAGCATTTAAGTGTTGCATGCAGCTCTTCATAAATATCTAAGAGGGTGGACTTCTCCTGAATTTCGTTGTCAAGCTCACATTGAAGTATGTGAACCTGCTGTCTGACATTGATGAGTTGAGCTTCTAATTTGCAGGAGTCCTCATGGTATGAATAGTTCACCCTCTCCAGCTCATCTCGGAGATCCTCATTCTTCTGCTTCTCCATGTGGAGCTCAGCAGTAATTGTCTCCTGTATGCATCTCATTGACTCTTTCAGATCCTCATGCTCTTTTTGAAGGAGTGATTTCTCATGGCCCTCAAGCTCAAGCTCACCCTGAAGAGTCTTAGCCTGCTGTCTGAGATTGTTGAGCTCAGTTTCAAACTTGTGGGAGTCTTCTTGGTATAAAAGACTGAGCCTCTCCACATCGTTTTGGAGAAGCTCATTTTTCTGCTTCTCCACTTGGAGTTCCGCAGCAAACGTCTCCTGCATGCATGTCTTTGTCTCTTTAAGCTCTGTCTGCACATTTTCAATTACTGGGCACTGATGGACCTTGTGCTCAAGATTGCCCTGAAGGATCTCAGTCTGTTGTCGAAGATTGTTGAGTTCAGAATCAAAATTGCAGGTGTCCTCATTGTTCGAAACCTTGACTTCTGTCAGCTTTCCAAGGAGAAGTTCATTCATCTTTTTCTCCAACTGGACTTCAGCAACCATGGTTTCCTGCATGTGTGTCATCGTTTCTTGCAGCTCCTGATGCTTTTGTTGAAGGAGGGATTTCTGATGGATCTCGTGTTCAAGTTCACTTTGCAGGGCTACAGTCTGCTCCCTGAGATTATTGAGCTCAGTTTGAAACTTAAAGGACTCCTCATTGTAAGAAACACTGACCCCTGCCAGGTCTGCTCGGAGAAGCTCATTCTTCTGCTTCTCTACGTGCAGCTCAGCAGCAATGGTCTCCTGCATGCGTTTCATTATCTGTTTCAGCTCTTCGTTCTCTTTTTGAATGAGTGACTTCTGATGGATCTCGTGCTCAAGCTCACCCTGAAGGGTGTCAGCCTGCTGTCTAACATTAGTGAGCTCAGTTTTAAAGTTAAGAGAGTTCCCATGGTACGAAATGTTGACCACCTCCAGTTCGTCTCGGAGAAGCTTGTTATTGTCTTTTTCTACTTGGAGCTCAGCAGCAAAGGACTCCTGCATGTGCATCATTGTCTCTTTCAGTTTCTCATGCTCATGTTGAAGGAGTGACTTCTGATGGATCTCGTGCTCAAGCTCACCCTGAAGGGTGTCAGCCTGCTGTCTAACATTAGTGAGCTCAGTTTTAAAGTTAAGAGAGTTCCCATGGTACGAAATGTTGACCACCTCCAGTTCGTCTCGGAGAAGCTTGTTATTGTCTTTTTCTACTTGGAGCTCAGCAGCAAAGGACTCCTGCATGTGCATCATTGTCTCTTTCAGTTTCTCATGCTCATGTTGAAGGAGTGACTTCTGATGGCTCTCGTGCTCAAGCTCATCCTGAAGGGTGTCAGCCTGCTGTCTAACATTAGTGAGCTCAGTTTTAAAGTTAAGAGAGTTCCCATGGTACGAAATGTTGACCACCTCCAGTTCGTCTCGGAGAAGCTTGATATTGTCTTTTTCTACTTGGAGCTCAGCAGCAAAGGACTCCTGCATGTGCATCATTGTCTCTTTCAGTTTCTCATGCTCAGTTCCCATGGTACGAAATGTTGACCACCTCCAGTTCGTCTCGGAGAAGCTTGATATTGTCTTTTTCTACTTGGAGCTCAGCAGCAAAGGACTCCTGCATGTGCATCATTGTCTCTTTCAGTTTCTCATGCTCATGTTGAAGGAGTGACTTCTGATGGATCTCGTGCTCAAGCTCACCCTGAAGGGTGTCAGCCTGCTGTCTAACATTAGTGAGCTCAGTTTTAAAGTTAAGAGAGTTCCCATGGTACGAAATGTTGACCACCTCCAGTTCGTCTCGGAGAAGCTCATTCTTCTGCTTTTCTACTTGGAGCTCAGCAGCAAAGGACTCCTGCATGTGCATCATTGTCTCTTTCAGTTTCTCATGCTCATGTTGAAGGAGTGACTTCTGATGGATCTCGTGCTCAAGCTCATCCTGAAGGGTGTCAGCCTGCTGTCTAACATTAGTGAGCTCAGTTTTAAAGTTAAGAGAGTTCCCATGGTACGAAATGTTGACCACCTCCAGTTCGTCTCGGAGAAGCTTGTTATTGTCTTTTTCTACTTGGAGCTCAGCAGCAAAGGACTCCTGCATGTGCATCATTGTCTCTTTCAGTTTCTCATGCTCATGTTGAAAGAGTGACTTCTGGTGGACCTCATGCTGAAGCTCAACCTGAAGAGTGTGAGCCTGCTGTCTGACATTGCTGAGCTCAGATTCTAATCTAAAAGATTTCTCATCACATGAAATGTTCAAGCTGTCCAGTTCTTTTTGTATAAGCTTGTTCTTTCTCCTTTCCAGATTGAGCTCATCAACAAAGTTTCCCTGGCAACATTTAAGTGCTGTTTGCAGCTCCTCATAAAAATCTAAGAGAGTGGACTTCTCCTGAACTTCGCCCTCAAGCTTATGCTGAAGGGTTTCAACCTCTTTTTTGGCTTTGTTGAGTTCAGATTCAAAACTGAGCGAGTCCTGTTGGTATGACACATTGACTCCCTTCAGTTCCTCTTGAAGAAGTCTGTTCCTCTGTTTTTCAATCTGGAGCTCAGCAGCAAAGGATTCCTGCATGCCTCGGACTATCTCTTTAAGCTCTTCATGCTCTTTATGAAGGGCTAATTTCAAATGAACTTCATGTCCAAGCTCATCCCGAAGGGTGTCAGCCTGCTTTCTGAGATTGTTCAGCTCATTGACCTCATGCTCAAGCTCATCCCGAAGTGTGTCAGCCTCCTGTCTGATATTGTTGAGCTCAGTATCATATTTACAAGAGTCCTCATGGTGCATAACACTGACACCTTCCAGTTCATCTCTGAGAAGCTGGTTCTTCAGTTTCTCAGCTTGAAGGTCAGCAGCAAAGGAATCTTGCATGCCTCGGATTGTCTCTTTCTGCCCCTCATACTCTTGTTGTACGAGTGATTTCAGATGGACCTCACGCTCAAGTTCTCCCTGAAGGGTGTCATTCTGTTGTCTGAGATTGTTGAGCTCAATTTCAAACTTGCAGGAGTCCTCATTGTGCAAAACACTGACATCTTCCAGCTCATCTTGGAGAAGCTGGTTCTTCTGTTTCTCTGCTTGGAGCTCAGCAGCAATGGTTTCCTGCATGAGTCTCATAGTCTCTTTTAGCTCTTCGTACTCGTCCCGAAGGAGTGATTTCTGATGGACCTTGTTCTCAAGCTCACCCTGGAGTGTGTCAGCCTGCTGTCTGAGATTGTGGAGCTCTCTTTCAAACTTTTGGGATTCCTCATTGTGCAAAACAGTGATGTCTTCCAGCTCATCACAGAGGAGCTGATTTGTCTGTTTCTCCTTCTGGAGCTCAGCAGCAATGGCCTCTTGCATGTGTCTCATCGTCTCTTTGAGCTCCTCGTACTCTTGTTGAAGGAGTGATTTCTGATGGACCTTGTGCTCAAGGTTCCCCTGAAGTGTGTCAGCCTCCTTTCTGGTGTTGTTGAGCTCAGCTTCAAGTTTGTCCTCATTGCAAGAAACACTGAAACCATGGAGCTCTTCTCGGAGACACTCTTTTTTCTGCTTCTCCACATGAAGGTCAGCAGCAATGGTCTCCTCCATACATTTCATTGTCTGTTCAAGCTCCTCATGCTCTCTTTGAAGGAGTGATTTCTGATGGACCTTATGCTCAAGCTCAATTTGAAGATTGTCAGTCTGCTCTCTTAGATTGTTAAGCTCAGTCTCAAACATGTGGGATTCCTCATTGTGCCAAACATTTACATCCTCCAGCTTGTCTTTGAGGAGCTGGTTCTTCTGTTTCTCCGCCTGTAGCTCATCAGTAATAGCTTCCTGCATGTGTCTCATTGTCTCTTTCAGCTCCTCATACTCCTGTTGAAGGAAGGATTTCTGATGGATCTCATGCTCAAGTTCATCCTTAAGGGTGTCAGCGTGTTGTCTGAGATTGTTAAGCTCAGTTTTAAATTTGAGGGAGTCTTTATGGTATGAAACAGTGATCTTCTCCAGTTCATCTCGGATAAGCTCATTCTTCTCCCTCTCCACATGAAGGTCAGCAGCAGTGGTCTCCTGCATGCATCTCATTGTCTCTTTGAGCTCCTCATGCTCTTTCTGAAGGAGTGATCTCTGATGGACCTTGTGCTCAAGCTCGACCTGAAGATTATCAGTCTGCTGTCTGAGATTGTTGAGCTCAATTTCAAACTTGCTGGAGTCCTCATTGTTCAAAACACTGACATCTTCCAGCTCATCTCGGAGAAGCTGGTTCTTCTGTTTCTCTGCCTGGAGCTCAGCAGCAATGGTCTCCTGCATGCATCTCATTATCTCTTTAAGCTCGTCATGGTCTTTTTGAAGGAGTGATTTCTGATGTACTTCATGCTCAAGTTTAGCCTGAAGGTTGTCAGTCTGCTGTCTGAGATTGTTCAGCTCAAGTTCAAACTTGCGGGAATCCTCATTGTGCAAAACACTGACATCTTCAAGGTCATCTTGGAGATGCTGGTTCTTCTGTTTCTCTGCTTGGAGCTCAGCAGCAATGGTTTCCTGCATGAGTCTCATAGTGTCTTTTAGCTCTTCGTACTCATCTCGAAGGAGTGATTTCTGATGGACCTTGTTCTCAAGCTCACCCTGCAGTGTGTCAGCCTGCTGTTTGAGATTGTAGAGTTCTGTTTCAAACTTTTGGGATTCCTCATTGTGCAAAACAGTGATGTCTTCCAGCTCATCATGGAGGAGCTGATTTTTCTGTTTCTCCTTCTGGAGCTCGGCAGCAATGGCCTCTTGCATGTATCTCATCGTCTCTTTGAGCTCCTCGTACTCTTGTTGAAGGAGTGATTTCTGATGGACCTTGTGCTCAAGGTTCCCCTGAAGTGTGTCAGCCTGCTTTCTGGTGCCGTTGAGCTCAGTTTCAAGTTTGCAAGAGTCCTCATTGCAAGAAACACTGAAACCCTGGAGCTCTTCTCGGAGACACTCCTTTTTCTGCTTCTCCACATGAAGGTCAGCAGCAATGGTCTCCTCCATGCATCTTATTGTCTGTTTAAGCTCCTCATGCTCTCTTGGAAGGAGTGATTTCTGATGGACCTTATGCTCAAGCTCAACCTGAAGATTGTCAGTCTGCTCTCTTAGATTGTTGAGCTCAGTCTCAAACCTGCGGGATTCCTCATTGTGCCAAACATTTACATCCTCCAGCTTGTCTTTGAGGAGCTGGTTCTTCTGTTTCTCCGCCTGTAACTCATCAGTAATAGCCTCCTGCATGTGTCTCATTGTCTCTTTCAGCTCCTCGTACTCTTGTTGAAGGAGTGATTTCTGATGGACCTCATGCTCAAGTTCATCTTTAAGGGTGTCAGCCTGTTGTCTGAGATTGTTGAGCTCAGTATTAAATTTGAGAGAGTCTTTATGGTACGTAACAGTGATCTTCTCCAGTTCATCTCGGATAAGTTCATTCTTCTCCCTCTCCACATGAAGGTCAGCAGCAATGGTCTCCTGCATGCATCTCATTGTCTCTGTGAGCTCCTCATGCTCTTTTTGAAGGAGTGATCTCTGATGGACCTTGTGCTCAAGCTCGACCTGAAGATTATCAGTCTGCTTTCTGAGATTGTTGAGCTCAATCTCAAACCTGCTGGACTCCTCATTGTGCAAAACATTTACATCGTCAAGCTTTTCTTTGAGGAGCTGGTTCTTCTGTTTCTCCGCCTGGAGCTCATCAGTAATGGCCTCCTGCATGTGTCTCATTGTCTCTTTCAACTCCTCGTACTCTTGTTGAAGGACTGATTTCTGATGGACTTCATGCTCAAACTCATCCCGCAGGGTGTCAGCGTGCTGTCTGAGATTGTTCAGCTCACGGACCTCATGCTCAAGCTTAGCCCGAAGGGTATCAGCCTCCTGTCTGAGATTGTTGAGCTCAGTATCATATTTACAGGAATCCTCATGGTGCACAACACTGACGCCTTCCAGCTCATCTCGAAGAAGCTGGTTCTTCAGTTTCTCAGCCTGAAGGTCAGCAGCAAAAGAATCCTGCATACCTCGGATTGTCTCTTTCTGCTCGTCATACTGTTGTTGTAGAAGTGATTTCAGATGGACTTCATGCTCAAGTTCCCCTTGAAGGGTGTCAGCCTGCTGTCTCAGATTGTTGAGCTCAGTTTCAAATTTGAGGGAATCTTTATGGTATGCAACAGTGACCTTCTCCAGTTCATCTCGGATAAGCTCATTTTTCTCCCTCTCCACATGAAAGTCAGCAGCAATGGTCTCCTCCATGCATCTCATTGTCTCTGTGAGCTCCTCATGCTCTTTCTGAAGGAGTGATTTCTGATGGACCTTGTGCTCAAGCTCAACCTGAAGATTATCAGTCTGCTGTCTGAGATTGTTGAGCTCAGTCTCAAACCTGTGGGACTCTTCATTGTGAAAAACATTTACATCGTCAAGCTTTTCTTTGAGGAGCTGGTTCTTCTGTTTCTCCGCCTGGAGCTCATCAGTAATGGCCTCCTGCATGTGTCTCATTGTCTCTTTCAACTCCTCGTACTCTTGTTCAAGGAGTGATTTCTGATGGATCTCGTGCTCAAGCTCATCCCGAAGGGTGTCAGCGTGCTGTCTGAGTTTGTTCAGCTCATGGACCTCATGCTCAAGCTCACCCCGAAGGGTGTCAGCCTCCTGTCTGAGATTGTTGATCTCAGTATCATATTTACAGGAGTCCTCGTGGTGCACCGCACTGATGCCTTCCAGCTCATCTCGAAGAAGCTGGTTCTTCAGTTTCTCAGCCTGAAGGTCAGCAGTGAAGGAATCCTTCATCCTTTGGATTGTGTCTTTCTGCTCCTTGTACTCATGTTGTAGGAGTGATTTCAGATGGAGCTCATGCTCAAGTTCCCCCTGAAGGGTGTCAACTTGCTCTCTGAGATTGTTGAGCTCAGTTTTAAATTTGAGGGAATCTTTATGGTAGCAAACAGTGATCTCCTCCAGTTCATCTCGGATAAGCTCATTCTTCTCCCTCTCCACATGAAGGTCAGCAGCAATAGTCTCCTGCATGCAAGTCATTGTCTCTGTGAGCTTCTCATGCTCTTTCTGAAGGAGTGATTTTTGATGGACCTTGTGCTCAAGCTCGACCTGAAGATTATCAGTCTGCTGTCTGAGATTGTTGAGCTCAGTCTCAAACCTGCGGGACTCCTCATTGTGCAAAACATTTACACCCTCCAGCATGTCTTTGAGGAGCTGGTTATTCTGTTTCTCCGCCTGGAGCTCAGCAGTTATGGCCTCCTGCATGCATTTCATTGACTCTTTAAGCTCCTCAAGCTCTTCATGAAGGAGTGATTTCTGATGAACCTCACACTCAAGCTCACCCTGAAGGGTGCAAGCCTGCTGTCTGAGATTTTGGAGCTCTGTTTCAAACTCGAGGGACTTCTCATTTTGCAAAACACTGATGCCATCCAGCTCGTCTTGGAATAGATGGTTCTTCTGTTTTTCAGCCTGGAGTTCAACAGCAATGGTCCCTTCCATGCATTTCATTGCCTCTTTCAGCTCCTCGTAGTCTTGTCGAAGGAGTGATTTCTGATGGAACTCTTTTTCAAGCTCATCATGAAGGATGTCAACCTGCTGTCTGAGATTGGTGAGCTCAGATTCCAACTCTTGAGAGTCCTCAGGATATGAAACATTGACCACCTCCAGCTTCTGCTGAAGAATCTCCCTCTTCTGCATCTCCACCTGGAGCTCAGCATCAATGTCCTCCTGTATGCTGGCCGTCATCTCTTTTAGCTCCTCATGCTCTTGTTGAAGAAGGGATTTCTGAGGAACTTCACGCTCACCCTGAAGGCTGCCAGCCTGCTGTTTGAGGTCTTTGACCTCAGTTTCAAACTTGCTGGTGTTCTCATGGAATGAAACATTGACCTCCTCCAGCTTGTCTCGGAGTAGCTCGTTCTTCTCCTTCTCCCCCTGGAGCTCAGCAGCAATGGACTCCTGCATGTGTCGCATTTCTTTGTTCAGCTCCTCAAACTGTTTTTGAAGAAGTGATTTCTGATGGACCTCATGCTCAAGCTCTCTCTGAAGGGTGTCAGCCTGGTGTCTGAGATTGTTGAGCTCAGATTCAAAATCGCATGAGTCTTCATGGTATGAAACACTGACCATCTTCAAGCTGTCTTGGAGAGACTTGTCTTTCTCCTCCTCCACCTGGAACTCAACAGCAATGGTCTCCTGAGTCCTTTTCATTGTCTCTTTTAGCTCCTTGAGCTCTTTTTGGAGGAGTGATTTTTGATGAAACTCATTCTCAAGCTCACCCTGAAGGGTGTCAGCCTGCTGTCTGAGATGGTTGAGTTCAGTTTCAAAGTTGTGGGAGTCTGTATTGTACGAAACCTTTACCCTCTCCAGCTCATCTCGGAGCTCATTATTCTGATTTTCGACCTGGAGTTCAGCAGAAAATGTTGCCTGCATGCATGTCATTCTCTCTTTCAGCTCCTCATGCTCTTTTTGAAGGAATGATTTCTGATCAACCTCATGCTCAAATTCACTCCGAAGGGTGTCAGCCTGCTGTCTGAGATTGTGGAGTTCTGTTTGAAATTTAAAGGACTCCTCATTGTGCAAAACAATGATACCCTCCAGCTCATCTTGGAGGAGCTGGTTTTTCTTTTTCTCAGCCTGGAGCTCAGTAGCAATGGTCTCCTGCATGTGTCTCATTGTCTCTTTCAGCTCCTCATACTCTTGTTGAAGCAGTGTTTTCTGATTAACCTCTTGCTCAAGCTCACCTTGAAGGGTGTCAGCCTGCTGTCTGAGATTGGTGAGCTCAGATTCCAACTTGCTGGTGTCCTCTTGGAATGAAATATTGAGTTCCTCTAACTTGTCTCTGAGAAGTTCATCAGCAATGGTCTCCTGCGTGCATTTCATTATCTCTTTAAACTCCTCAAGCTCTTTTTGGAGGAGGGATTTCTGAGAGAACTCCTTCTCAAGCTCACCATGAAGGGTGTCAGCCTGCTCCCTGAGATTACTGAGCTCACTTTCAAACCTGCGGGAATCCTCATTGTGCAAAACATTGACATTCTCCAGCTCATCTCGGAGGATTTGGTTCCTCTCTTTCTCTGTCTGTAGCTCACCAGTAATGGTGTCCTGCATGTGTCTCATTGTCTCTTTCAGCTCCTCAAGCTCTTTCTGAAGGAGCGATTTCTGATGGACCTCGTGCTCAAGCTCAGCCTGAAGGTTGTCAGAGTGCTGTCTGATATTGTTGAGCTCGGTTTCCAACCTAAAGGAATCCTCATAGTATGAAATATTGAGCCCCTCCAGTTCGTCATGGAGAAGCTCCTGGCTGCGTTTAAGTGTGGCTTGCAGCTTGTTATACCTCCTCTGTATTTCTTCATTGATCTCATTGTGCTGGATTGCACTCATGACCTCTGTTTCAAATCTCTGGTTCTCTTCAAAGCGTGGAAAACTGAGGCTCTCCTCTTCTTCCTGGAGACATTCTGTGTTGTTCTCCATTTCTTGCTGGAGTTCAACTGCGATGTCCTGGGTGTCCAAATGTGCCATCTGCACTTCCTCATAATCAACATGAGGATTTACAATCTGCTGCCTGGCACTTTCTTTCTCCTGACTGCTCATTCTGTCAGTCATTTTGTCTGAACCCTGGCTGCCTTATATACACATACCTGATGGAATTAAACTTTCCAATGCTTTGATGGCTCCACCCTATCTTGCTTTGATGTTTGTATTCTATTTTGCTTTGATGTTTACAGTTCCATTCTTTTTGCCGTTTCCAAACAGTTTGTATAGAAAGCTGTCACCTTCACACAAATATCCCACTGTATGAGTCTTTAATTTTAACCATATCTACAGTGACTGATCACCTCTCCTCTTTCCTCTTGTGTATTTGGTAAACCCATGCAATTTCCAGCACAATTTCCAGTTGTTGTTTCTTGGCTTTCAAACTGTACAATTATATGTTTCATAAGCTGCCATACACACTATGGACTACATTTCCAATGCAACATGCTTGTCATATGACATGGGAAATGTAGTCCATAGTGTATGGAGCAAGAAAAGACTGGGAAAGGGGTGAAGTGTTCAAAAAACAGCTGCAAGATTCCACAGGTAAGTAGGTTAATTGGTAAAAGGTGATAATACCAACACTGGGTATAAAAGGAGCACACCTGAAAGGCTCGGTTGTTCACCAGCAACAATGGCTTAAGGTTGTCCACTTTGTGAAAGACTGCATGGGAAAATAGTCCAACAGTTTATAAATATTTCTCACTGTGCAATTACAAAGAATTTAGAGATTTCACCATCTACAGACCATAATATCATCAAAAGATTTAGAGAATCTGGAGAAATCTCTACACGTAAGGGGCAAGGCTGAAAACCAACATTAAATGCCTGTGACTGTCAATCTGCAGTGAAAACCAGCATCATGGATATTACAACGTGGTCAACTGGTGTCAGTCAACGTCAAGATGTGCCGCAGACTTATCCAAGCCCCAGCTCATCTGACATGGACAGACATACATTGGAAGAGTGTGCACAATTCAGTTTTTTTCTGGAAATAATGACTATTGAGTCCTCTGGGCTAAACAGGAAAAGGACCATCCAGATTATTTTCAGTGCAAAGTTCAAAAGCCAGCATCTACGATGGTATGGGGTGTATTAGTGCCCATGGAGTGTGTAATTTACACATCTGTGAAGGCACCATCAATACTGTGAGGTACATAAAGGTTTTTGAGGAACATATGCTTACATCCAGGTAACATCTTTTTCAAGGACGTCCCTGCTTATTTCAGC
>KV751325.1:8292686-8305056 GCA_001698575.1 Mola mola
CTGCAGAGTTACAATAGCATGGCTTTACAGTTAAAGAGTCGGGTACTCGAGTGACCTCCGTGCAGTCCTGACAACTTTTTCATAAGTGTGACAGGCATCAAATTAAGAATTTTTGTATATTTCCCCCAAAAAATAAGGTTATTCAGTTTTTAACATTAGATCTTTGTGCCAGATTAAACTGAAAAGGATTTGCAAATCACTGTATTTTGTTTGTGTTCACATTTTACACAAGGCCCTAACTTTTTCAGAATTGGGTTTGTAAAACCATTTCATCTTATCTTCTATGAACAGTTTGTGTAGATAAAATTAAGATTGCCAGACCACCTTAAACCCCTCCAAAATAGATAATGAGGCTATATCTACACGTCTGAGGGTTTAAACACTAATGTTATTTATCACAAGCAAGTGCAGCTATACAGTTTAAATATCAGTGATGGAATGTAAGTAAATACATTTATTCAGATTAAGAATAAATAGGCATTTAGCCTTTCTGCTTCTGATACCTGATACTCAGTGCGCTGTTAGTAGCTGGAGGCGACAGAAACTCCACCCAAAAGCTGAGAAAGCAGCATCTCTGCAGATAAACACACCACCATACTCTTCTAAACGGCTGTTAAAACGATTAGGAAGGATTACTTTTATAAAAGCCTATACATGTATTGTGGGTTGTTTTTTTTATAAATGAAAATTCTGCATGCTATATCTTTAAAAAAATGATCTGATGATAAGCATTCAAACCATAGTACAGCATAGTGCATACATGGAAAACAAATAAACAAACAAACAAAATCAAAGTACACTTACTTGAACTACTCTACTTTTAATAACAGACGTTCATTTAGTATTAGATATTTTCAAGGCTTTTACTCAAGTAGTATTCATTTGTGACTTTAACTTACCAAAGCAATTTTTTACATATTTTTACTGTTAGTAAAGTATGAGTTTTGGGTACTTTAGTAAACAAGATTATATTCTCTGTGACTGTGCACTCATCATCTGTTGCAGTAAGCACTATTGCTATATAGTACTGACACCACGTAAACCATGTCCCCAATAATAAATGGAACGCTAGATTGGTTAGCCAGTTATTTCACATTTAGTGAGACTTATTTCTAAACAAGACCGTCTTGTATTGTAACGTTAACTACAGTGTCTGCAGATGAAACCTACTTCATGAACAGATATACTGTACATTACCTTACATAAATGAACAACGGAATTAGTGGCATCTTATCAAGATAGATGAGAAGTAACTCCCTGAAGATTTGAGCTGGAGATGATCCTAAATGCAGTTGGTTTCATCTGATGTGAAACCTTTTTCAAATTCTGACTGAAAAGATGTGCCTCAGCCCACTTTCAAGTAAGTTCTGTTTGGTTGACTTGAAAATTTTACCTCATAGCTAAACACTACAAAAATTTGTCTATTAGTCATTTAGTAAAATGATCATTTGAATAATTAAATACGATGCATGAGCCAGTTGATATTTAATTAAATATATGAAGGTTTAGGTTGGTTGAGAAGTTGAATAAGTCACAATCCACATTTGAAACACCATGAGGCAGTGACATAATATACATTCACCTTTCTTTACAGGTGCAAGAGTACTGCAAATAGTAATGTGACAGCTAGTGATGTTGACGTTTGGATGCCCATCCTCAAAGTTTGACTTCCCAGACACTGAAAATGAAAGAGGTGAGATGATAACGAATAAGAAGAACAATGTGTAGTCTACACAAATTGCACGATGAACATGATGCAGAATGTAAACTGGCATCACAGGGAGAAGCTCTGATTACTTCAGAACAGCATAAAAAGTCAAACAACACTGATGAGCAGAATTGAAGCCCTGCCTACAGAAACTAGTGCACAAGCAACTTATATTTATTTGAGATTAAAGATATTTCAATTTCACCGGGAAATGGGTGGCATTCCTTTGCTTTGTTTGAGCCTGTCTCTATACTATATCCAACTATAAAGGAATTTTTAGTGTGTTGCTTTGTATGAGATAGGAGGGGACAGTGAATGTCTTGAAAACATATTTTGCTTCCTCATAGACAATGTTTCATTACAAATTACAGGCAAAACCTTTGTCTTTAAGACAGTGCATATTATATTTTCTTATTTACAAAAAAGGACAAACAAAAAAAATGCACACCTAAAGTTTATATGCTCCCTTCCTCAAGTGACAAGGAATTCTTTAATTTTATGAAGATAAGAAAATTACAGTATTTTGTCCCTTTTTTCTGAAAAAAAATTATATAAAAATTTTTCATTTTTAACTTGTCTAAGTGTCATTTGTTAAAAAAAAACAAAAAAAAAAACCATGAAAAAATCCTATTGTGAGTTGAGTGAATCGGTACATTCCTACCCAACTAAATGTTTGAATTTTTTCTTTGACAGTTGGTCAAACTAAACAAGACATCTGAAATCATTCTTTACACCACAAAAATCTAATATGAATTCTTATGTAGACAGCAGACCAAATATATCGACTATGTGAAAACAACATGCACTCGGAGCATTGGCTGACACGGTCACGCAGCTCACTGAATTGTGCATTACTACATCCTGCAAAACTATACAATGACGTGAGAAATACCAAGAATTTAGAGAGGGAGTGAATCTCTCAGTCTTGCAAACACTGGACAACCAAGCTGAGAAACTGACGACAGTGAACCGAAGCCCATTCGGTCATTGAAGGAGGGGCCTATTGTTTTTCACATTGTGCTGTCTCCTAAAAAATAATCGGTTTGTTTACATCAACAGGTGCTGGTCTACCGAAAGCAAAATTAACTGAAAATAACTATAAAAACCCTTCTGTTTCTGGAGAGTAAATTGAGGGCTTCTATAAAGGAAAACTCATAAGCAAAATGAAGGCAGATAACTGCCTCATTTTCCATGTTACCGTGATCATTGTCAACTGATTATAGCATAATGTAGTTTAATATTACTCATCAGTACATTACTTAGAAAATCTGGTCTCCGCGTAATGCAGTTTGTAAGTAATTTCAATGAAATCCCTCAAAATAATCTAAGCCTTATTAGGCTGAGAGATCATGAAGTGCTAATTTCAATTGCTGAACCTGAATGATCTGTCTTCTCCTACCAATTAAAGTACCTGATGCACATGCAGCAAGTGCGAAAACAATTAAAATTCTGATTAAGAGCAGAGACGAGTTCTCCAGTTCAAATGCTTGAATATGAATTTGCATTTCGCATTTCTACAGGAGGTAAGTCGTGATACCAAAATCGATACTTAATATATGAGAGCTTGACCTATGCTTCATGTAAAGTACCCTAACATGCTACTATAAAGTCAAGTCTAATCTTTGTTATGTAACTTTTTTTCAAATAAAAATGTTGTTTTAGTTTTCATAATTAGAACATAATTTTAAAGCTCATAAATCTATTAATCAAACTTACAAATGTATTTTATTGGCTTTGTAGAATAATGGATTGTTAATCGATTACTGTGTAAGAGAATGACAACTCTTCATAGAAAGCTTAAATATAAAATAAAAAGGCTACGGAAAAGAAACAGGAGAAGCGTCGAAAGGAAGAGGAGTGAGAGGGAGGTTGGTCATTACCTATGTGGACTGCCAATGTATCTAAAGATCTTATTTACCTCCTACTTTGTTTCTGGCACAGCTGAATGAAGTGTCTTTTACAATAAGCCAATAAAGCAATTACGTTCCTTGTTAGTTATAAAAAGAAAAACTTCAATTCAAAAAGTTTCCGTTTCTGTTGATAAGTATAATAAGTGTAAGAATACTTCCTTGTTGCCATCTTGACTTATTTTGCTTATTCCTTAAATGAATGTATTTGCATACATCTTTGACTTGATAATCAGACAATTTCATACAGAAGTATAAGTAGGAAATACTGATACTTTTGTAAAGGATTTGAAGCGAACCTTTAATGATATGAAATTGTTACTACTCTTGTGTTTCTAGATTCCATGAACAGCTGTATTGGTAGTTTGTCTGTGATTACCTCAACTGTTTGCTAAAATGGAGCAAAGTCTGTCAGCTAGTTCGGGTACGTCAACTACACGTGCTGTTGTAAAACAAAAAAAAAAAATAATAATAATAATAAAAATAATAAATTGTGAGCTGCGTGACTGAAATGTGACACTATGGAAACGCTACACAATGGAAACATCTTGTCAGGTGTTTTAACAGTAAACTACGTACAAGGTAAGCTGAGAGTAAATTAGTTGAGTAAGTGGGGTTAAGGATAGGTCATGCTTGCCTCAAAGGCTCCTTAAGAGCTAACTTCCACTGACCTAGATTAATACCAACCAGAACTATAACACACCCGTTTCCTGTCTGTGTGTGAAATGATTCCATCTGTCACGCTCAGCTGGGCTGTGAGAACACTGCTGAATGCACGCACGCACGCGCATGCACACGCACACACACACACACACACACACACACACCGGCTGGAAACTGCAGCCAAGGTGGGTGTCTGGCATCCAGTTTCCAGAGAGGAGATCAGAAAAACTCTGCCCAACATGAAAGCTCGTAAATGTTGAGACAAGAGATAGCAACTGTAGTCATAAAGGCATGCAGTGGCAGACAGTCATAAAAAGCAAATACAAATCCACCAATGAATACTAAAAATCTGAAATGATCTTTTCAATGACAGGAGGTTTTGTCTCTCTACTCTAGCTCTGATGAAAACTGTTCATGTGGCAGACTGTTGAATTATTAGATTGCTTATGATAAGACCAATTTACCATTGGCTGCCTATATGAGTTTTTGCCTATGTATGTGTGCAGATATGTGTATTGGCCTGCTTTTATGTACTGTATATGTGCAAGTGTATTAGGCATGTGTCCATGACCAAGGACAGCAGCTGGTATTGAATAGTTACCAAACATAAGAAACACAGACAGCCCGAAAAGACGAGCCAGAACCCCCCTTAGCCACCTGTGAGCGAGTGCACACAGAGAGATGAAACTGAAAGAAAAAAAGAGACAAGATAAGGGAACAGACATATTAGGACAGACGGCTGATATTCAGAGGAAAATAAGGGGGAGAGAGCTTAGCAGCAGGAAAAAAGGAGAGGAGAAATGTCAGGGATGAGGTTTAACCAAGGCAGAAACAACACAGGCAGACGGGTGACAAGTGGAAAAAAAAGCCATGGTCTTTGAGTTATTTGAAATATAAGCAGTTCAAACTTCCCCCGAGGCTAAACAGACTGGAAAACCTATTATCACTGTTCAAGTTGAGCATCATTTGAGCTTTCTGTTCAGAGCAAATTGAAAACACTTTTCTCAAGTCACATTCTAGACAAGATTGGAAAAGAAAATAAATAGGCTTACCACCTTGTATTTCTCTGCATACCAGTCAAGTTGTGGTTCATATCCACGTCAGTTATAATAGACTGTATGTAATGGCTTAAACCCCTCTGCCTTCACCCCTGGCAGCAGAGATCAGCACAGTTTCAAGGTGTTCCCAATTCAGTAATTTTAGCAAATATGAAATATGGATACGGTCCCCTTCTGTTCCTGAGTTATGTTGTTTATGATAGATATTGGTTTGAAGTGTGTTTTTACAAAACATATGATGCCATAGTAAAGTTTACCTTTGACATTTTAAATGCAGATTATCATCACCTCATGCTGTTAGACACACATGTGAAAATTTGTCATTTAGTGCACAAATAATTGAGTTATGGCCAAAATTTTGTCTAATACATCAGAGGTCAAAGGTCAGCCTTTGACCCCTGACAACCAAATTCAAATCGGTTTTAAGAAATTCCCTCTAGTTGTTCTTGAGATTTGGCTGTTACAAGA
Organism: Mola mola; assembly: GCA_001698575.1. Taxonomy (NCBI): domain Eukaryota; kingdom Metazoa; phylum Chordata; class Actinopteri; order Tetraodontiformes; family Molidae; genus Mola; species Mola mola. The sequence continues at coordinate 8,298,491 of KV751325.1, forward strand.
ATGGGACGTATGTATGTATGTACATGTTGAAAAATACCAGTTAAAAAAACAAAAAATAGTAATACTAATGTAGAGCATATAATAATGTATCTTTGGATATAGTGGTATGGCATTACTGTAAAATGACGTAAGAAGATGAACCTATCAGAGTGTCCTTCCTTTCAGCAACTGCAGTAATTAAATCCATATTATTGACGTATATTTATCAAAATTGTCATTGTCTTAATATTCATCAAAGTAAGAACACTTTGACTGCAAGTCTAAATGCAATAATACGACCTTTCACTGACAGGTAAATGTTAGATTTTGGCTATGCTGCTCTTTTTAGGTAGCAAGTTAAGTGTGGCAGTGACTCAACCACAGACCTTGTGCATTAGCAAATCAGCAAAATTGCTGATTGGACAATACCAATGAACTGTAGCTCTGTTATTGTGATAATGCTCTCTTTTATCCCCCAATGGCACAAACCCTCATTACTGGAACAAAGTTCATGGATAAGAGATGTTAGGTGGTCACCAAATCTTCAATAAATTAACAGGCGCTTGATATGTCTGATATGTGGTCTAACGAATAAAACGATTGCAGGATACACATTTGTTGTGCCTTAAAAAAAAAAACATTTGTTCAAGCTGTTTGAAAGCCCCAGGGACACTTATTTCTTACCTCACACAAAGACCCAAGGGAAGTATTCACAGAAGACTGCGTAGGAGGGACTGGGAGTCTGTGGCTTCTCTCTGCCTCAGTGAAACATTAACCCACAGTAAATCCTTTTTCTTCAGGATCATGAATCAGACATCTCCATATGGCTGGAAATCAAACAAGTCTGTGTGAACAAGCTGACGAGTTAAAAACCCAACCATCCCACAGAGCCCCTCAGCAGCCGAGAATCAAAGAAGTAGCCTCAGGCTCACCAAACCTTGGTAATATCCATATTCATACTGGAGATAGCTAAGTTGATAAGATTTCATTGCTCTGCTCTGCCACTCACTTTGTCAATACCTCCACAACTGCGAGCAACGAGCAAAAACTATGCCGCTTTTCACCGCAGATGAATGATGAGAAGCAGGAGGACAGCTCGCCCTCTTTTAGCGCTCTGCACAGCAACAAGTACATTACTGCTTGGTTTGACACCGTGCAAGCATGTGCGTGCGTGTGTGAGTGCTGATACTCTGCAGCCATGCTGATGTTAACTTCTCATTCGGATCAATGGGAAGTGCTGCCTCTCACTTAACAGTGGTTTAGAAGTCAAATGGTTTCATGGACATCTGCCAGATTTCCTTGTTTGGCCACCTGCCAGCGTTTCTGCAAGCAGAGAAGCTGCTCAGTGCATCAAAGTGTAGTATATAAAGAGATTTACCCTGAACTGGATAAACTTGCAGTATTAAAAATCGTCTTAACTGTCTTAAATAGTGTTAAAGGCCTGGAAAAAACACAGCACTAAAAACAGCTAAATGTCACAGCAAAATCGATGGACTTCCAAAAAACAAAGGAAATCAGTGGATTTGCTCGCTGGGTAAATCCACCAGTACTTTTCACTTCTAGAACAATGTTGGGTAAAGTTTGACATGCAGATTTGTAATAACAACCCATCTTAATAGTGAAGACTTCTGTGGGAGCAGACAAATGGAGTCTCAAATGAAAACCGCTACAAAGCTTATAAGCACTATTTACCCTCCTCTGCCAGAGTTTAAACTGCTTCTATCTGACAGCAAGCTTTCAGTCCCCTTAAATAAATGTCTTCGTGATTAAATTAAACTGTATAATGCAAAAAACAAAATTCTAAGGCGAAAGTACGGAGAAATTCATAACCTATTGCAGCGGACTAGCGTGCGACTGGTGAGTTTGCCAGATACAGCTGTCAGTATACACTGTGATTACTAACATTGAATTTAATTAGAAATACTGAGTTATAACCTCAGTTTTTATCAACTTGTTATTACTTACTTTTACTTTGGGGTCATAAAAACTTGCCAAACTCAGTGCATTTGAGTTGGGTTCACTAGACTAATTAAGAAAGACGTACGCAACACAACGTGGTTGAGGCCATTAAACAGTGTTTCAATGTGTTTAAAATAACTACTATGTTAGCTGTTACATAGTAAGTGGTGTTAGTGTTCTATTAGCTTCTGGTTAACCTTGTGATAAGACATGTTTTGTTTGTTGGCACGATGAGTTAAGTGATTGTCACGATTAGTAACCTGCTGCTTGTCTGAGAGGACAACATATTGAAATTGTTGTCCTAGTGTGTCATAAGGAGCACTGCTGGATTCTGGCAGCTGAATCAACTAAACACCTGGACAAATGTACTGATTACGAACAATTGTACATAAATATATTAAATAAGAGTTTAACTTTTGTACACTTCTCCTGCACACTCAATATAAATAATGTATTGTTACTTTAAAATGAAGTTTTTACATATACTTTATTCAAGGCAATGAGTTTGCTTATATCTTTCAAGTTCATCCAACTCATTAGATTTTACAGTGTATCAGCATAGAGATGCAACTAACAATTATTTTAATCATCAATTAATCTGTTTATTATGTTATAATTGATTAATCATTTACTCTATAAATTGTCAAAAAAATTGTGAAAAACCTAATTTTTTTCCAGAGCTTAAAGTGATGTCTTTAAATTGCTTATTTAGTCTAACTACTAGTTAAAAAAAAAACAAAAACAAACTCTTCATTTACTGCCAGAAATGACAAAGAAAGCCACAACCAATTGATGTTTAATCATAATGATCAAAAGAAGACTGAAACGATTATTAGTTGTCATTTCATTTGCTTTCAACTGACTAACCGTTTAATCCTTGCAGATTTACTTCACAGTCATGTTTGTAGAACCAAATATTTCCCAAAGACAGGTGGAGGAATTCCCCAGATATTAATCATCTAAGATGTGACACGATGTTATAAGTAATCAACCAGGACCTTGAACACATGTTAGGACACAACAATCTGTTAAGGCTTGAAACGGCATACATTAATAACAAGAATTACCACGAAACCAGAGCTCACGCATCTATATTCAATGAATAACTGTGGGATAACAGGTTCAAACTCGTATCAAATTCTTATCTAATTACATCATCAATTGCCCTGTGTCCAAACAATGAGAGCAAGCAGGACTATGAAACCAAACAATCCACAAGCGGGTCAAAGTCCGGGGAGATCCACAGGCTGCTACCGTTAACAAAACAGCTCATAAAAAACCAAGCACCCCACGCCTCACTACAGAGCTGCCCAGCCAGAACCTCAGGGGCCCCCATCTAAGACTACTCTGCCACACAGTATCAGCAAGCTTGTAAAACAAGCACTTAAACTTTATCTTCAGCATAACCATTGTCATAATATACCACAGATGCCAGATTAAAAAAAAACAAATATTTCCCAGAGGGCTTTTTTTCTGACTACAAGTCTATGTGTTCAGTACTGCCATAAAAAAGAAAGCAATCATTTATGAGAGAAAAAAAGTAAATTAGACTCCATATAATCAGTTAATAAAATGAGCTTCCACAGCTATTAGTAGAAGTTGCACTCAGACATGTGCCTGCATGCTGAACGTGTACATACTGCACTGTGCAAGTGAAACATCCTATTAGCCTGCACATTTCACAGAGCCATTAGCATTTAAATATGCAGGAGCTGTGCTCCTTTCAAAATGCCACTTTTACTCTGCTGCAAGGAGAGTTCTCCAGTTGTCATAAACAACTTTTTTTTTTTTCTTTATTCAAGGACCTTTTCAAATGTCAGGGCCAATCAAACACAACACGACAGGTCTCTGGGTGGAAAAAAATAATACAGCTCAGAGGGCAGAGCAGAGGAGCGGACTTGTCTTGAATATTCATGTGGTTGGAGGGCTCAATGACTGCTGTCTCAGAGAACTGTGAGCAATGGCAAAACAGTTTGTATGGCAAGAGACAGCTGAGAAAGTAAGGGTTTTTTTCATTTTTTTGAACTCTTTTCTTTCCCTCACCATCTCCAAATGTCAATGTCACAGACCCACAATGGGCAGAGGCTCTGTGTGCCCACAAGTGACTCTCAAAATCCCAACTTCAACTCTTTTTTATCCTCCCCTTTTTCCCTGTCAGCAAATTTTGGCAAAAAAAAAAAAAAAAAAAAAAAAAAAAAAAAAATTTTTTTTGAAAAAGAAAAAAAAAAAAAAAAAAAAAAAAAATACAGTTTTCTCTGCAAAGTGGTGCTCAGCAGAATGGCAAACAAACAGAGCCATTTCTGCACTGACTAGAGCACACTTCAGCATTTTAGGCATTTCTTTCAGTTAACAGCTCGCCTAACATCAGCAGGATAAATCCTCCTGACACAAGACAATGTCAGCTGGACTGGACTAGATGGGCTCAGCTGAGACACAATGAAACCTGTCCTCCTCCCCCTCCTGCTGCCATCTCCCTCCTGAGACACTGAGACAGGAGAAAGCAAGCGAGTGAAGGGAAAGGAAGTGACAAAAAAAAGAGGAAACTACACAACACATATGCCTGTATTTTGAGCCTATGTGTATATATGCATAATCCCTTTCAGGTTCCACCGAGCCGGACAGAGAGATGCCTCACTGGTATCTTTGTGAGTATCCGTGTCTCTCCCTCACTTCCTGCCTCTCTGCATTAATCTCTGTCTCTTCTCACTGGCTCCAGCAAGGCACAGTCATCCAGGAGGACATTATTAGCTGTCAGCAATAACAAGTGGCGTAGCGGCAACAGCAGCAGAGTCGGTTTCATAACAATGGTCACAGAGAGCCTCCTCTCAGCTCCAGCGACGGGAGCAGGCAGTCAGGACAGCCAGCTGCATAAAGATGGTGTTTTGTCTCTGCTAGTTCCTGCAAAAGTGGCACGCATGCACACATAGTTTGAAGACGATGCCACTATTCATTCCTAATCCCCTGTGGCTTGCATGAAAGTTAATGGCAGCTCAGACTGGCTATGCCAAATGAAGTAGAGGAGGTGAGGACAAACTTTATTTATTTATTTATTTTTCCCCCTGGCAAAGACGCACACATACTTTCCCATGTTATAAAGGCAGTGAATAACAATCATTTTTGATTTTCAAACTGCACCCCTCCATTCATCTTCATCCTGCGCCTCCTGGCTCTCTCTCTGGCATAACGTCCATGCATGAGTTGAGAGAGCGATTTGGACTTGTTTGGACTACAATGGCAAGTCATTAAGGTGTAGCAGGGACTCAAAGTGTGATGGTTTACCCCAGGTGGGCGGTGATTAGACAGCCAAGTGGTGTGAGCAAACTCCCATGGTCATAAATACAGAAAACAGTAGACATCTTCTCCCACTGCTGCTTTCCTCCAATCATATAATGTGGTAATAATTTAGAGAAATGTCCATTTGTTCATCCACTGCATAGCCTACCCACACTCAGTATACTTTAAGCTATAGTCATTTCAGTGATTGACCTGTCCAAAGCAGACATTTCAGTACAGGTGTGCTGAATTAATAACTTTACTGATGAACGTGTTCCTTCATAGTTACTTTTTTCACAATGTGACGTATTCAAATATTTTCAATTAAACTGCATCTTTGATTTGAACAATGACATGATGTACAGCAGCAGTGGCCATATATATACTGTATATATACTGTATATATAAAGATTCCCCACTCGCCCTCTGTGGGCGGTCCTGTGTCTCCTTCAAACTCAAGTCCTCTTCCAGAGGCCTGGGAGCCTGAGGGTCCTGTTCAAAATCTTAGCTGTTCTCAGGGGTTGCACTCTTCTAGACAGAGATCTCAGATGTTGATCCTGGGATTTGTTGGAGCCACTCTCCCAGCTTGGTGATTAGCCCCGAGTGCTCCTATCACCATGGGTACCACGGAAGCCTTTACTCCCCTCATCCTTTCCAGCTCCTCTTTCAGCCCTTGGTTTTTCTCGAGCTTCTCATTTCACCTTCTTCCTGATGTTGCTATCACTTGGGATTGCAACATTTACCACTACTGCCTTTTTCTTTGTTTGTCAACAACCACGATATTCAGTTGATTAGACAGCAATTTGGTTATGACGCTCAAAGTACACCTTTCTCGAATATACTTAGCACAAAAAGTAAGGAAATGTGTGTTTGGTCGAATATTTCCTTGTTGTGACAATGCTTCTTGGCAATAAATCTTATACCGTTGGAAAGCCTGTTTATTTCCCTTTTAAATGGTGCCACATTTGTAAGGAAAATGCATTTGTAAGATGAGCAGCAGAGTTGAGTATGTGGATTGCGCCCATGAAAAACTTGCCAAATCTTCTCTGCCAATGCCAAACAGCGTATTCTGCTATTGACTCTTGTTTGGTGTTGTTTATTGGATTGGATGATTGAAGTCTGAATAAACAATATATATTGGCAATTTAACAATTTATTCATTTTACACACAGGGGCCTGCAGTGTGTGACCAAGCTGGTGATATACAGTATATACTGTATGTACACACACTTGTAAATTAATAGGTTGATTTTTGATAAATATTCATGTTCAACATTTCCTACACTTCATTTAGTAATCATTAACTAATATTTATTTATAATTTATATGCTCCCCTGTATGAAATATAATGCACC
>KV751325.1:8305077-8321855 GCA_001698575.1 Mola mola
CATTATAATAATATGCATTAAATATGTTACACAATTTCTTAAAATGCAAATGAAAATAACTCTTAGTTGCAGCCCTAAAGGAAATTCAATTGGAGTGTACTTAAGAGCCAATAACATAAGAAATAATCTAATTTTGCTCCGGTAAAATGTAACCTGTTTAATCATTTTCTGAAAATGCTACTTGCAACTCTTGTGTAGCAATTGTCAAAAGAACCCCACCATGGACATCCTGACATAGCACCTGAGAATTTTACTAATTTAAACTAATTATGAGCTAATATTGGACTGAATTTACTCCATCGCTGCAATATACACTGCTGTCTTGTGCGCACACACACACACACACACACACACACACAAAAGGCTGGTTTCCACTAAGTAGTACGGTTTAGTTCAGTCCAGTAGGGTACACCTAGGAATGGTGATCTCTTGACTTGAATGGTAAGCATACCTTTCCACTGTGGACTGTACCACTACCTGGTGGGCAGGGTACTCACCGGACCTCTATATCTGCGCCTGCTACATAAGCAGCGTGACATCATAGCAAACGTGACACAAGAGTAGCTCTACAGTAAACAAAGGAAACGATGGAGGACATCTAGCATTTGGAGTCCCAAATATTTGTTCTTGTAATCAATATGAAATATTTGAACATGGCATGTGTGAGTCCCCCCACGATTCTGTCAACCAATCAACTGGCTGCACTGGGTGTAGCCCCGTCCACTTTATTGTACCTTAGTCTGTTTGGCTCCCCAAGTAAATGATGATGAAACTGGAATGAAAAGTTCCCTGTCTCAGGGTACTATCCACAACTTTTTACAACGGAAACACAAAAAATGCCATGCCATATCAACCTGAACTGCATGGTGGAAAAGGAGGCTGGTGTCCAGTAACTTTTATGTTCACTGTGCAAACAGGTCTTATCAGACACCTGATGCTTTGCTGCACAGTCCAATTCCAGCCTCCCAAAAACTATCCTGCAAAACCGCAAACCAAAACTGCTGACTCAGACACATCAGAGACACAACAAAGCGTGTCATAACAAGCAAGAAACAGGTGCTGTGTGCTACAGACTGCACCAATTAGATTGAAGACACAGACTATTATATCATGTCTGTTTCAAGAATAGAGCTTAGCAGCCAACATGAAACGCAACAGTTTATTGAACAATAAATTAAGTACAACTGTTCTCTTGTCCTTGTAATTCATGAGGCACACAGTTCTTGATCATAACACAATCTTGTTTCCAGCATCAAAGTTGTGTCATTCTCAAGTTTTAACATGCCTAAAGATCACAATGATAGACTTTCAAAACAAAGGACAATGATTTACATGCGACCATAAAACACTTAAAAGCTATACTGGTTTACAGAATGCGGTTCAATGTATGACTCTTATAAAACAAAACTCACATAAAGAAAACCCAGAGCTAAGATCTACTGCACTCAATGAAAGATAACAAAAAGATAAAAGATGGTTTGAAACCACATCAAAAGACCTGTGGCACAAATCCTAAATCTTCCATGACCCCTTGATTTCGCAAAGAACCATGTCTATGACATCAGGCTGAGCATTTCCGGCCTCTTGCAGACAGCACAGCGTCATTTCACACCCCCATCTTCCTCCTCTCCACAATGCATAGCACAATCACATGATAGTAAAATCCTCTCAAGGAAACTCCTCTGGGAACTTTTAGAAGCTGTTAGTGGCTTGGCCATTATGGGAATTCTCAGAAGAGTTCGCGAGAGCGTTTTCAGCAAGATCCAAATTACTGTGTTAAATGGAGTATTTGGCTCAGAAAATCATCATTAACCAAATGTAATTACTTTGCGTCTGTGATTTTAAAACAGGCAGTCAATAAATGCTTGATTGAGAAAGTTTTATGTGGCTTTTTACTCTTAATGAAGAAACAATGTCAATCAAACCGACACGGGAGAAATACAAGATGGTAATCAAAATAATGCCAAACGAGCGGTGAGTAGTTCACACAGTGGCAGGCACCACCTGTGCTTTAAAAAATCCATCGTTTCTTCCTGCTTCGGTGCACTTGCTCCCCAGCTCGCCTCTTCACCATCCACGTCTAACAATACAGCAGAAACACACAAATGAGTCCCTGCGCAAGCATGTTGTGCAGCGGATCAGCCATGTACAACAGTGCTCTGTACAAGCTCAAATCATGTTTGTAATCACGGCACACCAACACCCCGCCACCAGGGAATATCTGCTCAGGCAAATGAGACTCCCCATTCCCAATACACACACACGCTGCCGCGCACACAAACCCGAGCACACACGCCCCAATGCGGCTAGCTACCATCAAGACATGGGCAACATGTAAATATATAAGCTACGGTTTTACATTTTCTTGGCAATTTCCCCCACAGCCAGAAATCAAAAGGCCTGATAGGGGCTGCGCTGCACATCGTTGCTGCCTGTGTTGCCTTTGACTTGGGAGGCCAGCTTTCATATCTTAAAACACACAGGCCACAACGACTGAGGGAAGTTAGACCCCCGGCGGAGTTGAAGGCGGCGGATGAGGGAAGGCGAGCAGAGGGAGTGTTGTCGCAGGTGGAACTGAGGGAGATGGGAAACAGGAAATCCCAGTAAGCAATGAAAAACTAAGAAGGACAGCATCTGCTGTGTCACCAGCAGCTGATACTTTTGGGGTGAAGGTACTCAAAGCAGAACTCTTGAGATGATCATATATTATACAGTACATATAATAAGCATGGATTTTCAAACGCAAACACTGGCCTCTGGAAGGACACAAGATATGGGGCTCCATATCATTCACAAAGGCCTTTTCTCTGCAGGCAGGCTCCATTCTAAGTTCCCTTGCCTGTTGTGACAATGCCCACGGGGGGAGAGCAGATGTCCGTTGCCAGCAGCACATCTGCATACAGCCTCAATCCCCACCCCTTCCCTTGCCAGACAATGGAACCGCCCTCCTCCTCCTCCTCCACTGGAGGCAAAAAGAAAAAAGAAAGGAGAAAGAAGAAGAGGGAGGAGAGGAGTAGAGAGTTGCCTTTTTGAGACTCAGTGCCCACCCTACCTGTCAAAACTGTTAAACACAAGGGTTGAACTCATTTTTCAGAATGTGCAGGGGCTCGCACGGACGCCCGACTGACTCACTAATTAAGCGCTCGTTAATTAGGAGGCTACAGCTGACAAGTGAAGTTCAAACTGGATTCGTTCGGTTACACACATGCTGCCAAGAAAGGTTGCAGCTGCACAAACAAAAAAGAAACAACTGTTTTGTAAACAAACTTTTGGTCAAACTCTTCACAATGCCAACGATTTCAGTTGTATCTTAAAAAGAAGCCTATGGATATTCGCAGAATATATGTCAGGTTGATTGAATTCAGTAGGATCTCTAATATGTTTACCTAATGAGCGCCCTGCTCATTAGGAACTTAATAAAGCCCAAAGCCAGAGTACGGAGAGATTATCTAACGTCTACTCCCACCCTCCCTTGTCCCTCCTCGCTGATGGCGCAGGGACACATGGACAACGACGCGAGTATCGCTTCCACAACTCTGCCCCGGCGGAACACACACCGAAATATTTCACAGCACCTCTACAATAATTGTGAGTCCTACCTCGCTGGATGTTTACCGAGAGTTCAAACGTCGGCTCCGGGGGGTCCAGAAATAGCATCGCAGGCTACGCATTGCAAATTCGCTCGTTATCTCGGATTTAGATAATGATCCACCTTTAGATGACATGAAAACTTAATCCCGAACGCAACGGGGCAACCTCCGGAACCCGCAGACGGGGCCTGCAGTCGCTTTCAACGGGGGGAAGGACCCTCGGCTGTCGGTGTGCCCGCTGATCCGGCTGTTTACTTATACGCTTCATAAACACTCCTATTCTTTCCCTCCTGCCAGAATTGAGAGGTGTGTATCAGTTTGCTTTTCCTTTTTTTTTTTCCCTCTCGCTTTTTGAGCGAGGCGGAGCCTTTGCCCACTTCTCTCTCACGCACGCACGCACGCACGCACGTCGCAGATGAGAGCCGCTTCTTGCAGACAGCCGATGGACACCGGACAGTGGGGACGATCGACACGGGCGATTTGAAGCCACGATAGCTCTGCTTTCAGGCCCACTTCTGTTTTCCCATACTGCCATACTGCTGCGAAAACAAGTTTAGATAGGTTAAGATATTATTATCTCTTTCCCACTTACGCCATATTCACGCTGAAGGTTTCAGTGGCTGATCAGCCATTAAGGTCTTTTTTTTTAATTATTCAAACAAGCAATTCCTAAACCCTAAAAGCAACTTACACTATATTGATTTAATAAATTGAGTTCCAACATTAAAACTTGAGGATTTTACAAAGCTAGTTAAAGGAGTAGTCAGCCTAATCTACATCCGTTTTTTTTTTTTTAAGGTTCTAAGATTTAACAAAACACGTCTTTTTTTTATTTTTTTATTTTAGAATTACTCCAGTAATGAGTTTGGTCACTCAGACCGTGATAACAATATTTTTCTAGTGTAGTTAGTGGCAAAAAGAAGTGACTGGCCCAATGTTGTTGGGTTCTACAGCCTCGTCGAGCTAAATGAACTGGATACCTGTAGCAATTTTCAAAAAAAGATGTGTTTATGTGAAATTTTAGACCTAGAAAGACTGGTAAATGGGGCCTTGGTTGAAAAACAACAGAGATTTAGATTTTAAAACTTATATATACTATACTATACTATACTAATATTAGCATCTGAATTGCCAGTCAAAAGAAATCAGCTAATGGCTAAGCTAATGCTAAACAGGTCACTGTCGTCTCAACATACTGTCTTAATCTTATGTTCATATTGAAGTTGGAGTGCAGGACTTATAAACTCAAGCTCTCAATAAACAAGTTCCTACAATCCTGATGTAAAGCCTGTCACGGCCGGATAAATCTCACCGTATTTGGCAGAGTAGCCTGCGGGAGTTGGTGTGGCAGTAGCAGTGGAGTAGGCAAGAGAAAATAGGGAGCTTCTAATTGTGTGTGTGTGTGTGTGTGTGTTCATGAGCTGCAGTATACAAGAGATTCCAGTGTAGCCTTATTGTTGTTGCACCCATTAGACTTGCATTTCCATTTCCTCTGACCACCATGGCCAATTAAAAATGGTAGAAAAGAGAGAAATCGTTGTTTGCATTAAATTAATTGTCCTTACTCAAATGAAGGTGTTCACGGCCTTCCTTTGTTAACTACTAGGCTACCTAACCTACTTCAGTATGTGTTTCAACTTGCAATATGTTACTGCGTGTTAAAAGTAAGCTTAATATCTCAGCCAAAATGTGACTTTTGTTAAACGTTTCAGTGCTTATATATAATCATGTGGTTTTGGACCCTAGATATACATTTGTTAGCTCATTTCTTATTATGTTGTTGGGTATCTTGCTGTCAGCCATAGACATACTATACATCAAAGAGGATATGGCAAAACCTACAGCATCATAATCATACCAATAGTGTTTGTTTTTGCTCTCACTGACAGAGAGGGGTGACAAGTTATGCTTTGCAAGTGTAATTGTCAAAGTTTTGTGAACAAAGGCAATAGAGACAAAGGCTGTTAAGAAACAGAAAAAGTAATAAACAATATGATATTTTCAAAAGCGCTAGACCTATGAAATGTGCTACACAATTCACTCTTCAGAAATACGTGTTACAATTTTTTTGATATTTTTTAACTAGCATTTTAACAAATATGAATGAGAACTTTAATGGTATTTTTTAAACGTCTGTCACTGAACTCATGAATGTCTGTTTCATTATGACTCAATGCTTGTGCTGGACTGTCTCCAGGGGACATTTATCATTCTACATTTTACTTATCTTGTATATTTCACATTTAGGTATATATTCTCAATTAATTTAAATTGTTACCCCTTTCCTCAGTCGCTTTAGTTCAATTTAATGATTTACTTTCAAAACATTTCTGTATAGTTTTTTTTTTAAGCACAGATTGCATTTAATCAAAATCATAAACGCTGAAATGTTCACAGTAGAGCCTTAGTAGTGATTCCCAAATTTAATACACTGCTAATGGCCAGTTTCTATAATTTGTATATGATATAATCTATAATAACCAATTGCACATAGTTTGCTGATCAAACCTGATGGGTATTCTCACAAACTTTACACTAGTCATAAAATCTTTGCAAATGGTGCTGAATTTATTTATTGTTTACAGTACAAGTGACACATTGCTACAGATGAAGCACGCTTACATTACAAATATGTGTTTGCTAACAAATGAAATCGGCGGACCAAGCGAGGTTCCAGATTAACCAAGTTAAATACCTAATAAACGATAAGGTCAACAGAATGTTGCGTGTGGCTTCAGGGAATGTGGGAACAAGGAACATCACACCAACCTGACATATTTGTATAGAACAGTGAACAGTCAGGGTCAACGACACAACAACAAAGAGTTGACTGCCATATAGAAAATTTTGACCAGTGCCGCCCACACAAGATTTTGAAACATGAATGGAATGTTTTGAGCTGAAGAGAGTGACAGAAGCTGTAAATCCAAAACTAGTTAAATGAAAAACAGATTAACTCTGTTTCCCAACTTAATATTGTTTTTTAGGACAATATTGAACACATTGTAGCAATTAACCTTTGTGGAAAACAAAATTTAGCTGAGCAGTTAACGGAATAAAAAACTGAATTGAAAACATTTACAGACTTTGTTTTTGGAGTGTGGTTTAACTTTTTAGAGGGGTATGTAGATAGATAGATAATATCAATTTGTGTGCATGTGTGTGTTTGTGTGTGTGTGTGTGCGTGTGTGGTTGTGTGTGATCCCAGGCCTGGAGGCTTTTGGCTCTGTCCTGTGTGAATCTTTCCCTGTGGTCATTTTGTCTTAAGCACATTGTAACTACTGGGCAAGAACCCAAACCCTCCATAGACCAACACCACTTAGCGGGGGACACCAACTGAAGCATACAGTATGTTTTGCAATTGCAGCAGAGGGAATCAAAGGCAGGAGGAATCGGCTGAGGTAGCTGGTTGGATTATTGCTGTGAGGTTGCACCCGTAACTGGAAGTCTGAGTCGGACCAAGTCGCCCCCTTTCTCCCAAATAAACAGAACAGCATGAACATATGCAGTAAAACTGCTCCCGCATCGATATATTTCAAATTCTGATCATGAGTCAGTGGCGAGGTTCATTATTTCATTTGCTGACGTTTAATCAACATGTGATGAAGCGTGCAACCTATATGTTGGTATCTTTATTCATTACGTGGCAGAAATCTCCACTTCTTATTTTGAAGAGTTGTGTCAAAACCTGCGTTATGGTTATTTGTTCAGTTATAAACCTAAACCAATTCCGTTGTTTTTTTCCGTATTGATCAATTATTAAATGGTTTATGTCTTTGTCTTTAAAGAATCATGTCTTATATTATGTTCTCATTTTTATTACAAAAATGAGAATGAGGTTATACCACCACAGTCCTGAAAATGACTAAAATGTTAGGGTTTGATGTGGTTTGCTGTTTATGCACCAACTGTTAAGAGAAAGAGTCTACACACTGGCTCACACACCTCTAATCTGTCCACTGAAAAGTGGGTATTTGAGAGGATCAGTTGTGTGCAACTGCATATTTCTGTGGAGAGACATTATTTCTTCCCTCAGTTCCTCCTGGCAGAGATCTGAGAGTTTGACCTTTTTAAAATGCAAAGCGATTCTTCTACTCCAGAGAGTGAACGGGAGGTTCATGATTGTGCCACTAAATTTGAGGGACTTAATGCAGTAACACAGTGAGGGAGAGCTGTTCTGCACCTGAAGTCAAGACTTGGTTATGGGGATACAATAACATCTCCAAGGGTTATGTTAATCTTTCAAGACGGGGTTATTCTTATGCCACTCCACTCGTTACCTCATTTGAATGAATATTTCACCGCAACCGTGAATCAGTCTCTCAAGCTAAAATCACCATGTATTATATGGCAGTTCCTATTACTTGGTCATTCAGTGCCTAAAATAACATTTAAGGCTTTTGCTTTAAAGTCTCTGATCAATTAATGCAAAATAAATCGCCTCAAATCTGTATTCATTCAGTTCAACCATTGGTTACTATTCAAATTACCCTTGTATGGACAACCCTGTTATGTCTGTACTGACCTCTTTTATGACTAAAGATACTTTATTTTCCATCTTTTCCTTTTGAAAAAGGAAAGCCTAGCTAATGCAACTACTCCACTAACAGAACACTTGTGATTATGAGCAACTGAGAGTGGAGATCATGTTTAACTGGGAATTTAACACCTTATGGTACGTGCTGCATATGGGACATTGTAATGCCCGGCTCATCGGAGTGCAATTTACATTTGATATTGATGTCAGATTGTTAAGAGTATGCATACACTGCATTAGCAGAATGTCATAATGTGACTGAACAGAAGAAACACAGCACCACTCTGACTGCACTCACATCTAATTATATTCCACCACATTACGGGATCTGGTCCTGCAGCCTTTAAAAGACATTCACAGGCTTACATTAATGCCTCAAACTGAATGAAAATGAGGCAGATATGCTCCTCTGACTGTATTAACTGTTAACAGTTAATTAGACTTATTGTGATGTGTCTGAATATTTTTGTTTCCTCCCTACTGCAGGAAATAGAAAAGTGCATGTTTATGTCAAATGTTAAAGCCACTCTCAGGGCTAGATAAACTGTGGATACAGGAAGTAATGGAGCTTCAAGGAGGAAGTCACACAGTCATGTCTCAAAACGGCAGCAGTCTCCATTGTGCCAATGCAGAAAATAGTAGCTGATAGAAAAAGAAGTTATTCTAAACTGAAGTGTAACCTTGTTTGAGTTTTGTGTGTCTCTCCAGTTAAAGGTCCTCGACAAACATGCATGTATCCATTAAACCTATGAGATATAATGCTGCCATATTTGTAACCTTTAGTTTGTCTCCTAAAAAATTTACATACACTACATGTGGCTCAGGAGAGGGAATTTGAGGAGAAATATTATCAAATATTTCAATTCAAAATCAAATATATAAGGCATAAATGCAAACAATAGATTATGTTTACTCTATGAGGCTACGTAACAGCTATGTGTACTTACTAAAGTGGTGTAGCACACACTTTTCTTCATATACATTCATCCATGTATAAACCATTTTCTTGTTCTCTCCAGGGTAGGATACCAGAACACAAATGTTGTTTGTAGGTCTTTGTTTACAACAAGCCTAATGTAATTATAGTCACCACCTACACACAAATTAGCATGCAAACTGTGTCAGAGGTTTGAGAAATACAGGGTGGAATGGAATGTGTTTCAGTGACAGGGCAAGGTCTGCTCTACAGTGTTTTTGCCCTGCTCGATGCCCTCATACCAGGTCGGAGGACTTCATAGCTGCAACAGGGGAAGTGGACTCAGAGCAGCAAAAGAAGTCCATTTTAATACACATGTACAATGCAAAAAAAAAAAAAATCCCGGAAACACACACGACAGAGCCTCATAGCTGAGCTATAGCATGGGAGGTCTTATCTCCTCTGAATAAACTGCTGCAGTGATGGGAATGTTCTCAGGATGTTATCTTGTCCTCTGTGGAAATGAGATGGCCTGCCACTCTTATCACTAGGCTCAGACTCTGGAGGGTCCCCGACCATTACTGGAATACTGACCGCTGAGCTGCCAGGGGACACGAACCTGAAAAAAGAGAATGCTGAGGAATTCTGAGTGCTTCAATTGAAATGACTGACAGGAGATGGCAGAAGTTCTTGGCTAAGTACTTAACCTTGGGAGTCAACTGTATGTCTTGAAAGCAATTTTAGATTTTGCAGTTGCTATTTGGGCAGGAAGCTGGAGGTTTGAACAGGATTAGTAAACACGAAGAGAAGTCATCCTGTGAGGCCTGGCACCTTATTAAAACATATATTAGAAGAGAGAGAGAAAAAAAAAATCATTGAAAAAAAAATCAAGTAGGCTTGGCTCAAGTTAAATTTGGCTAAAGAATAAACAGAAATTTAAAAAAATCTTTGACACATGTGATTAGATCCCAGTATCGCCATGGCAACTCTCCTTTCAAGTCAAATCATTAAAGAATAAGTGATGAATGAAATGCAAGATGTGCAACTTTGCAGCATCAGGACAGATGCAAAGGTGGATTTTGTTTGACAAAAGATGATTTTATCATGCACATAACGGAGCACGTCAAAACAGCACAGCAGACTCTTTGAGAACTACACACACAAGCATGAAATGTATCAGGGCAACACAAATCCTCCTTCTGTTGCTGTCATTTCGACTGTCTGGCAAATCCACCTCTTGTTTTCAAAGGTCTTTTTTTTTCTTTTTACCTCTAACAGGTGCAAAACCTCTTAACTCAACACATCAAAGAGACACATGCACCTGTGAATAAATCACAGCAAATAGTAAGAATGCAGACTAGGGCCTCCTAGCAGCAGAGAGGAAGGATTCAAAGTGTCTGATTTAATATTCATGAAGTGCAATGCTTTGGTGGTTGAATGCTTGTTTACTGAGATGTGTCTTTTGTCCTTGGGAAATGGTTTGATATTCCATCAAGTGACTATTTACACATACTACGGTTTTGACTCCACATGATATAACACACGTATTTTAGCCTAACATATAACATGCGGTAGTTCTATTTACAGCCATGTACAGGCTAATGATTGACACACTAATTCAGCATGCTCTCATAAGAGTTCTTGTTCCCATGTGAAGTATTGAAAGTCTGACTGTGATTCTGACCTAATGAGAGTTTCTGATTGAGGGTTGGTGCGGAGGAGTTGTTCAAGTTGTGGCAAGTCAAAAAGAAAGAGTTGAATAGACTGCACCCTCAGGGACAGAAGTGGCAAACAACCAGTCGAGCCCAGACGGTACTAACTGTCAAACTCAAGCACCGGTGTTTTTCACTGACAGACACTCCCCCCCCCTCTTAAATTGATCTCTTTAAAAAGTGTTTAATCCAAGGACCGGTCTCTACAAACCCTCCGCCCTGCAGCTCAGTGTCACTCATGCACCTGCAGGGAGCAGTGTGTGAGATGATTCCAAAGTGAGCCCACCCCATGCTTAAAAATGAAACAAACTCCTACAAGGTCAACGCTGCAAGAGGATCATCAAATTACTTCAGCTGAAAGAAAGAAAAAAAGACCTCCCTGGTGGCTATTTAATGAAGGAATGCAGCTGGTCAGAAGGCACTCTGGAGAAAATATGAGCTCTTGGAGAGAGCAGTTGGGGATACACCTCTCTTTAGTGCTCTCAGAGAACTGTTTTCTGTTACTTTCTCCTCTCGAACTCTCACACACGCATTTCCATCCGTTGAAACAAACCTGTGCAGTATGACTCAAATCAAGCTTAATTTATTTCACATGCCTCAATTTAATGTTATCATTTTAGTATGCATTGAATAAAAATAGCTAGATTTCTTTTTGTAGTTATTTCCCTTCCCATTTTCTTCAGAGAATCCACATTACACAGGGGTTTTGGTTGTTGAATTTATGTCAAAACTTGGCTGTTGAACTCAATGGATAATCAAGCAACTCATAACTCATGCAGATCTTCTGCCCTCTGCTGGCAAAACCAGGAACTAGCAAAACCTCTGCCAGGTCTTTACAGAAGCCCCTGACACGTGTTTAGCTTCCAATAATTTCAGTTTTATTCCAAGTATTCTAATGGAAGATTGTTGGTTGATTTGATAAAGGGTAAACCTCCTGACAATGAAATTTTGAAACTCCACAAACATGATATATTTGGTGTAAAAAGTTGGTGAATTCTGAAATTCACCAACTTTCTGAAAAACCCACTCTTCATCTCTACCATAACAAAAAACTTGCTTTTAGAAATGTGTGAAAATATAAAAGAGGCCATCTCTGGGTCTATCATAATAATAAATCTATCAAATGTCTGATAATGTTTTGAAATTTTAAATTGATGGGGTACTTTTGAAGTATGTACTTTCCTACTTATCTTATGCCTAAATAAATTCAAGTAGCCTTGTAGTAGCTTTTGGCTTTACCTCATTTTTCTAGGAGTCACCAGAGCGAATCATCTTCCATCTCTTCCTGTCCCCTTCTTTTTTATCTCACACCAGCTATCTGCATATCCTCTCTCACCACATCCATGAATCTCCTCTTTGGTCTTTCTCTTTGCTTCCTGCCTGGTAGCTCCATTTTGGGCATCCTTCTACCAATATATTCACTGTCCCTCCTCTGCTCTTCTTTCCAGTGCATACCTCCCCCTCCCCAGGTTTTCTTCCACCTGCTCTCACTACAGATCACAATGTCATCTGAAAACATCATCGTCCACAGAGATTCCTTCCTGACCTCATCTGTCAGTCTGTACATCACCATAGCAAACAAGATGGGGCTCAGGGCCGATCCTTGATGCGGTCTCATCTCCACCTTGAAGCCATCCGTCACTCCTACAGCGCACCTCACCACTGTCATACTGCCCTCATACATATCCAGTCTAACATATTTCTCTGTCATTCCAGACTCCCTCATACAAAACCACAGTTCATCTTTCGGTACTCTGTCGTAAGCTTTCTGTAGATCTACACAGACACAATGCAGCTCTTTCTGACCTTCTCTATATTTCTCTATCAGCATTCTCAAAGCAAACATGGCGTCTGTAGTGCTCTTTCTTAGCAAGAAACTATACCGCTGCTCACAAATCATCAATTCTTCTTTTAGCCTCACAGCAGTCTTCCTTTTTCAGCTCCCACCATTTGATCCTCTGCTTTGCCTTTGCTCTCTTCCTTTTTCTCACCACCAGAGTCATCAGACACACTACCATCCGATTCTGTCTGGCTACTATCTCTTCTGTCATTACCTTGCAGTCTTCAATCTCTTTCAGATTGCATCTTTTACACAAAATGTCCGCCCGTGTGCTCCTGCCTCCAATCTTATATGTCAGCCTGTGTTCTTCCCTTTTGTGGAAGTAGCCATTCACTCCAACCATTTCCATTCTTTTGGCAAAAACCACCACCATCTGTCCTTCCAGGTTTCTTTCCTTGACACCAAACCTGCCCATCGCCTCTTCATCACCTCTGATCCCTTCACCAACATGCCCATTGAAGTCTGCTCCAATCACCACTCTCTCCTCCCTGGGAATACTCTCTACCACTTCATCCAACTCACTCCGGAATTTCTTTCCTTTCCATTACACATTCAAGAAGCCTAACGGACCCTTATTTTGTACTAATGCTAAATTGACTTTGTGTGTACTTAATTTCATGAAACACAGATATACATTTTGAATACATGTACTCTTAAGGGGTACAAAAAGCCTTTATTTTGTAGTATTAATGGAATTTAGGATGCTTTGAAGCTTGATCCTTGCTTATTATTTATTCCTTATTTATAAAGCAAATTTCATTACACGTAAACTCAATGTGCTTTTCATTTCAAAACAGCAAGTAAAACACAGTGATGATAATGTAAAATATAGAAATACAGTCATTAGTAAAAGAAAAAACATTGGCACATTTAACCAAAACATATCCTCTCACACAGAAGTATATGTGTAGTTAAATTGATCAACCATAAGTCACACACACATTCGCACAGAGATGATCACAAATACAATAATCAACCATCAACCATCCAGGTGTTGAGTCTGAGGCCTCGATCCAACTCAACATACAGTTAAAGCACTCCCACCTGATGATCTGAGGGACCTGATTGGGTTACAGTGAGCAAGTCAGAAATGCACTAAGGAATCAAACCACTCAAACTAAATTTTGAAGGTGAATCTGTATTGTACAGGAAGCCAGTAGAGTAATTTCACTACTGGTGCAATAAGTTTAAATTTTCATGTGTGTGTTGGTGTTCTGGCTGCTGCATTTTGAATGATCTGAATCTGTCCTATTGATAGTTTAGCTAATCCTGAAAATATGGCATTACAGTGGTCCAATCAGTTAGAGATTCATGTATGAACCAGCTTCTCGTGGGCAGTTTGAGATCTGAATGCTTTGAGTTTGATACATTTTTTTTTAGTGATAAAAAGTTTTTCTGGTTATAATGTCAATATGATTATCAAAATAAAGATCTGCATCCAAAATAATCCCAAGATTTCTGACTGGGTTTATTATTATCTGAGCAGGAAGAGATCCTCTCAGGTGAATCTAGAGGTTATGTGTGTAAAATATATCTAAATATAATTAAATGCAACTTAATTATATCTCAAAGTGGCATTGTCAAGTGCACTTAGAGTACATGCTGCCAAGTGCATGATTAGATGCACTAATTATAGAGGTATTGCTATTATCATTAAAGGCTCTCCAAAATTTATTTCATAGATCTCCTTCAGTCACAGAATCCCTTATGTTCCATGCAGTTTTCATCATCCAGCCTACTGGCACTAATCGTAGCACTATGGGTGCAAGAGCCTTTTACTATACTGCCCCCAAACTATGGACCTCTCTGTCCTCTCACATCCACATGCTGGACGCCATTACTTACTTCAAGACTGCTGTCAAAACACATCATTTTAAACTGGCCTAATCACTATAACCATCCCATTAATCCACTGCTGTTACTATCTTAACTTACTCTCAGACCAGATCATAACTGATTGACGTTTTATTATTTCTGATTTTGTTGGGACATGTTTAATTTATGCACTGCTTTTTATTGTGTGATTTTTAGCCTTGTACGCTCTACTTTTCTTGCCTTTGTTGTTTTATACTGTTTTGTATATTTTTATGATGTAAGGTGACCTTGAGTGTCTTGAAAGGCACCCTTAAATAAAATAAAAGAAAAAATTAAAGAAAAAAGAAAGAAAAAATCATTCGTTTTTAACAAAAGAAAAAATGCTAGTTGATGTCTGATGCACGGATCCTGCAGAATGTGATGCCGTCCTGGGCTTGTGAGGAGCTGAGGAGTTGGTAGCTGGCAGCACTTGTGGCGCCACAGAGAGGTCGTCCCGTCCAAACCACATGAACGTGTCTCCCTCCTGTGCAAAAGCTGCCTCTGCAGACTTCTGCTGGTGGTTGTGGGAGAACCGTCCGGTCTTGGCTGGAACTTTAGCCGCCCCCTGCTTCGCCATGAAATCAGCCTGGTAGACCGACACGTTGCCTGTAGTCTCTCCAGTGCTGCTGTCAGCTCCGTCATGGTGCAGGCAGAAGTGGGAAATGTACTGTCCTTTATTATCATAATACTTCCTTCGCCCCACACCCTAAAGTACGAGAACGACATAGTTTCCTTTCATGTTGTAAGGCGGCAATGAGCATTTCATGAGATTTTTTTCCCTCATACTCACATGACTGAAGACAGAGATGTTGTCTTTTAAAGCACGCCTGTTATCATGGTACGAGAGTGGAAACTCTCTGGGGTCCTGTGAAGACATGAAAGAGCTCAAAGTGGGAGAACAGCGTAGTCCTGCACTGTGTAATGGGCTCTTTCTCGCATTGATGCTTTGATCTTTGACCCCATCAAAGCCCTGGACCATGACTACACTGTGAGGTCAGCAAAGGCCACACAGAGCACTACATCATCTACTGTACATCTACATACACACCTGTTGAGTTTTCAGTTAAGGATAGTGCTTGATGATCAAAGCCTGAGTCAGCATGATTCCACTGCTTGTATGAGTCCCACGATGCTTAGATGAAATAATTAGACAAGCAGGTTTAATAAAATGATTTTATGTACTTTACATTAGTGAAATCCAATTTTCTTACCCATTTGCCATCGGTGCCCATTGAAGAACGTTGCTTTCAGCCTTTAACCAGTCCAGCAGTTTGTGTTTGTGCCGTCCACTGTGTGGCCTGGAAACAGCTAGCGACTATGGAAACATGCAACAAACAAACAAAAGGAAATGTGCTCCCAGTTTGCCATGGAGGTGAAAGTGGATCTCATGGCACATTTGTGACTTAAATCAAACCAAACTAAATGTACAGAAACCGCATGTTATATGTTGATATTAAAGATTATTAACTCTGCAGTTGCTGAAATTGCAGAAGGGACAACCAAAATTCAATGAACATTTACGTGGTGTCCAAGGACGTCAGGCTGCACAGTCACCGTTGTCCCTGTTCAAGTCACATACCTGTTCTTTTGGCATATACTACATCATTATTAATCCTTAAACTTTGACCCTTTTGTTCTTACAACTGGCAATCTATATATTCAGTAGGACATATTTTAATGTCATTTTTGCACACATAAATCACAAATGTTATCTTCTGTTATCTCTCAACAAACTATTAGTGCCAGATCCGCAATTGAGCAAAGGATTGTGGGTAGGAATAGCACAGTGTATTGGGACATAAATCTTTAAATGGCTTCAATAAGATATTTGATGAATAATCACCAGTAATGTGGATTTACTGACTGAAGAGGGCGAAGGCAAATATTAGAGCAAGTTTAGAAAATAAAATAGTATTAATGTAATGCATCCTTAACACCAGAAAAGGGGAACAAATTATGCCATGTAACAATATATCTAAAATGGATGGATGGATGGACAACCATACATATCATATATGTTAACCAGCCCTACAATAATGGTAAAAAAAAAAAAACCAATGTACTCCCAACACTAATGATTACAAAAAACCTGATGTGCATAAGTTGCATTTTAAAAAATAACAATAAAAATCAGGAAACGCTCCTCTCGTGGATGAAAATGTGAGGATGCAAATGAGCATATAAATTCCTTTATTTTTTAAGAAAGTTGATAAAGCAGCAAAACATTTTGAATTCATAGTTCACATGAAGTTAAAAGCCGAAAAAGGAAAACATCCAGATGTGGTACAATAACTAGAGTAAATGACACAGGAAGATTGACTTTAGTTTA
>KV751325.1:8333899-8347509 GCA_001698575.1 Mola mola
CCTCCAGATGCTTATTGTTCAATTAGCGGTACGTTCCACCCACACGTGCTGCTCTTTCACAGCCAGTGTCTGTCCCTGTGCGGGGACATTCAGCTGATGCTGGCCCAGAATGCCAACAACAGAGCAGCTTACCTGGAGGAATACAGTTACCAGACCAAAGAGGACCAGGAGATCCTACACAGCCTGCACAGAGAGAGCAGCTGCCAGGGTCAGTCCCCGAGGAGAGATCTCATACACATCTTAAAGCACACAGCAACAAACTTTCTTACTTAATGTGTTGGAATTAGGGGAGTCCATAACTTTGCACACAGTGCATAACTTGATTATTCTTATCTGCCAATGCTTTCATTCACTACTCTCTAGCCTTCAACATGGCAACTGACCTGGCCACAGACCCAGAGTACCAGCTCTTTGTTAGCTTTAAGTGCTATGAGGCAGCATATGAATTGCTTGTTTCGGAGCCTCTGAAAGACCATGCTTCAGATCAGCTGGCTCAGGTGCTGAAGAGACTGGGAAACATCCGCAACGAGATGGGGGTCTACTACATGAACCAGGCTGCGGCCATGCAGACTGAGAAGGAAGGTATGTTAGAGTAAACAGACAACAAGTTTACTGAATGACTGGTGTAGATGCTGCCCTCTCTGTTTATCTGTGGAATTTTTAATGCATTTCGAGAATTTCTGAACTGTGAGTAATGTTGAAATGTAGATGGATGGGAAAAAACTGCCTAAGTCAGCAGTAATATGGAGTGAAAGTGTTCAGTGGTTTTAACCTGCCTGTTTCCCTGTGTTTCTGTATTATTGTGCTCCCCTCCCCCTTCAAGTGAAGCCAGCAGTGTCGTTGGCAGAGCAGGAGATGTGGAAGAAGAGTTTTGCCTTCTTTGAGAAAGGCATGAAGGACTTTGAAGCCATCGGGGACAGCACCAACATGGCCTTGCTGCTTTGTAACACTGGCAGGTTAATGAGAATCTGTGCTCAGGCCCACAGTGCGGTCTCTTCTGACCAGAGCAGAGGGGAGTTCTCACCAGAAGAGGCGCTCTATTACAACAAGGTGCCATGCCAAAACCTTAGGTTGGACATTCATATTGTAGCGGGGAAATTATTTACTTTTGCAATTATAATGATCTTTGATTGATCTTTGATATATTTTCATCCATCTATCTTACTACATCACAATCCTTAATTAATGTTTATGTAACCCCAGGCCATAGACTACTACTTGCGGGCTATGAGGTCCCTGGCAGGCCGAGAGAGCCATCCAGCAGTGTGGGACAGTGTAAACTGGGAGCTGTCCACTACATACTTCACCCTGGCTACATTTCTACAGGATTATGCCCCACTGTCCAGGAAAGCTCAGGAACAGGTACATTTGAGTGGAAAAAAATGCTAAAATGAGTTGAAACCTTTCACAGATTTTGATAATTTATTTTTTCCATCTGCTGTGGTTTCAGTGAAGCCTCCACCTGTGATTAGATATTAAGCCATCTATTACTGTGTGTGTTTTCCCAGATTGAGCGCGAAGTGACTGAAGCGATGATGAAGTCCCTGAAATACTGTGACCTGCAGACTGAGTCGGCTCGTCAGCCGCTCTACCAGTACAGAGCTGCTACCATCCACCACCGCCTGGCCTCCATGTACCACAGCTGCTTTCGCAACCAGGTGGGAAAAGCATGTGTAATATTACATTCATTTTTTAACTGTGCCTTTATGTTTATTTTTTTTTAATATTTATAAGCTTGCCTCTTTTTTAATGCTAAAGAAAAATGCATTTTCTCTAAAGACCGAAAATGGAGTCCGTGGTGATGGAATGCATTTTATACTTGAAACAGTATGATACACACTGAAGGATGTCTGTGATTCTGGGCTCTAATTGTGTGACAGGTGGGTGATGAACACCTGAGGAAGCAGCATCGGAGCCTGGCAGAGCTCCACTACAGCAAGGCTGTCGGTCTGTTCCTGAGCCTCAAAGATGCTCCCTGCGAGCTGCTCCGCACACTTCTGGAGAGGGTGGCATTTGCCGAGTTTACTATGGCAGGTGAGGGGCTCTTTGTCGCGGCGAATGGTGCGATGTCGTCCAAAATGTTTGGTTTTGTCTTCGGGACAGGATTGAGTAGGAGAACATCTTTTTTTTTTTTTTTACAGCCTCTTCCAGTATTGCTTCATCTTGTGTTTCCTCAGGTCAAAGCAGCAGCGCAGCTAAGTTAAAGAGCCTAACTGGAGCAATACAGATCATGGCAGAGACGCGCCATGCTTTCAAGTTGATTCATAACGAGCTGCTGGAGGAGCAGGTGAAGGTGACTGCATTCCTCCCTTTTGCTTATTCATGTTTTCAGAGTTTTGATCAGTTGCCCTTGTCTCGATCACACACTGTCCCCTCTAACATTTTTATTCTCTCCGCTCTTGTCCCGCAGTTAAGTGAATCAGATTTAGGTGAATCGGCAGAGTGTGCCGATGCAGCCACTGACCCAACCTCAGAACTGAACCTCCAGGAAGTGATGAAGTTAATTGGTGTGTTTGAGCCAAGTTTCTCTTTCCTGCTGCTGCAGCTTATCAAACTGATGACGACGATGAAACGTAAGCCAAGGTGAGGAAGACTCAAAAAAGCATTATAGTATAATAGCCATGTATACATATCTAACATCTCCTCTTTGACTGGCTAATTACAGCAGTAAGGATGAAGAGATGCTGAAAACCTATAAGAATGTGTACTCCAAGCTGCTACGAGCTGAGAAAAACGCACCTCTTGTCAGCCGTGTTCAGCTCCACATTGAACTCCTACAGCAATTGGTGCCACAAACAGAAAGAGAAGTCACAGGAACCCCAACATGATAATGACATTGCAAAGAAGACACTTGAACTTTGCTTTCTGGCCCTCGTCGGGCTTCAAGGACTTGACACCCACGTTCTCAAATTCTGTAACAACGATGTAGTAGCTCCTGTTATTAGCAGGCACACGCTCAGGCAACTGTCCATCTCTGTATTAAAGTTTTAAAGCATCTGCACCTTCAACTTATCTTTGTCTAACATTTGCACCACAGGTTTTGAAGTGTAAATAAAGAGCTGTAGATATAGATAGTATTGCATTCTCTTTTGGCCGAAGCAGACATGAGTCACATGTAAAGCTCCTGTGTGTAGGATTTGTTGACTACCAAACATCACCTGGGTTGCCTCATTTTTCTACAAACAAAAGCACACAATGTGAACATTTCAGAGAAGGTCCGATCACATCATGTCTACGCAGATGGATGTGGATGAATCATTGTGTCAATGTGAAGAAAAACGATTCATTTCAATAAAATTTCCTTCATTATTGTTTTTATGCTTTCCAAAAAAAAAGTGTGTTTGGCAACATTCAATGCAAACTCTCAGCTCTTTCTCCTGTTGCTGTATATTTACATGTGTGTTTGGAGCAGCATTGTTTACTGTGAAATGAAAATACAATATTTATCAATTTTATGCATTGTAGTTTTCTTTTAATATTGTATGTTTCTCCCCTGCCTGTGTTAATAGGCTCTGCTGCTTAAATGTACGGTGGCCCCAAAGGTCAAACATGATATATTCACCAAACACTACAACATTTTTAATTGCAGGAAGGTCTAGATACATATGAAAACACTTTCTTGCCATCATCAATTTTTGACCAGTTTGATACCAGATAATATTTGGAGTGTGTACAGTAAAAATGTAACGTAAATTTAGTTCTTTGAACATTAGGGTAATTCATCCAGGTCGCATAGTCATCCAAGCACACACAAGTGTTGAAATATGAAATTATATAATATAAAATATTTTCAGTATGTAGCTTTTTCTTAAAATATACTTAAAGAAAATGAATCATTTGTCGATGTTTTAATGGCTACTTTCTGGTCCGGCCCTCCCGAGGTCAAACTGAGCTGCATGTGGCCCCTGGACTTTAATGAGTTTGACACCCCTGGCCTAAAGGTTTAAAGTGGGTTCTGGCACTGATCCTTACTGGACTGATGAGAACCGGGTCACTGAAGAGAAGACACAATGTTTTCAGTGCTTTGTTAGTGAACTACCGCCTGTGCCAGAAGGAGCTGCAGGCAGCAGAAAAACTCACCCTGCAGCTCATTAACCGGGCCCAGCTGGACCCTGGGTACTGCGTGTGACCGTGCACTGACTGATGTGAGAAAGAGGATCATTCTGAGCAATAGTTTAATTAAAATTTTCAGCAAACTGTATGATAACCTCAGTGTAGTAGAATTTAAAAAGTAACATCTGAGGAAGTGGGTCCTAATAAAATATTATTTTGTTGAATAAATTCCATCAGACAGTAAAAATAAAGCCCTTTATATATCCAATCAAAGTTTTAGAATGACGGCTGTGCTGCAGTAAGCCGGCTCTTCTGACAAGAAATATTACTAAACTTAATTAATTCGCACATCACAAAGCCTGATTTTCATTCTGCATCACTCGGGTCTTGAAATCACGACATTAGACACAAAAGGTAGAGTGTGATCATGTTAAACTAAATGTAAAGTGAGTGTTCGGAGCTAGCAGGAATTGTATTCATACAATTTACTCATCATACTTGGTACCAACAAGGGCGATGTTTTGTCACTGACCCCGTCCATACAAAGTGTGACTCCAACTCTAATTGGTCGTTTATGAGAATGAGAATTGTGAGGCTTGCTGGAACTGATGTGTTGATACAGGGGCACATCTTAATAATACAGGTCAAGGGGTCCCCAGCACAACACTTAATTGGGTAGTGGCCCAGATGTGACCAGCATGTGCAAAAGAACCACAAGAAGCCCCACGAGCACAATGTGTAGTGTGTGTGGAGGAAAAGAAGAGGCAGCAAACATGAAAGGCCACAGATGGGAGCATTTCCAGTTTTATTTAGGTTATTGTGCAGTGAAAGCACAGGAATGAGTCAGCAGACAACGAGGAGACGAAGAATGAAGAAGAGGAGAGCTAATGTGTTCACCCAGTGACTGCTCCTCTACCTGTGTGAAACAATCACGTCTGGGTCGTGCAGGAGAGAAAAAACGTCTGACTCGGTCCACTAGTGCCTACTGTGTGAACGTAGTGTTTGACAATCAGCTGGGCTGCGTGAAAAGCCAAATGTTGAGCCAGTGTAAAAAAAAAAAATCAATTATCAAGAAAAAATTCAAAGAATGTTCTTCTGGGCAAGATAGACACGTTTGTAATGTATTTTTAAAAAGATGAACTCCTCCCTATGTGAAATATTAATGCTTAATGATGCATTAGTTGACACACACTGACTCTTCCTGTACTGTAAAATATATTTTTCAAACAAGATAACAACATTTTCAGATTATTTCTCTAATAAAGTAGATGATATAATGTTGAAAAATGATCACAGGTGATAAATTAAATAAAAAAAAAACCCAAAACAGATCAATTGTGAAACTACCCAGGCCATGTTGCTTCTGTGCAATAAAGTGCAATAAGTCTCACTGGTTATTGTGTCGCCACTGCTGGGAACAGCAGGTCAGACAGTCATTGTACGACACAGCGGTCGTTGGTTGGATCCTCCAGGGGCTCCTGTTGGGAGGCTAGAGGTTTCTCCTGTTGATGCTTAGAAGAGCCACTGTTCAAAATGCTTTGGAGGATGTCTTTGCTCTCACTGCTTGGTAGATTGGAGAAAAAATACTGTGGGACCATGTGAAGGAACCTAGTGGGAGAGGAAAGGCACCATTTTAGTAGAAAAAGTGTGTTAAATGTAACTGCAGCAAGTTGAATTTCCGCTCACAGACTTGTTTTGAATGTCATCTCTTGCATTTGTGAAGGATACTTAAGGATCGTCGCCTGACATGATTTGGGCTGCAACAAATGGAGTCGCACATTTTAGGCAGCGGGGGCTAAGAGAGCGTGACAAATGCTGCACAGCTTTGTCGTCCTCCATTAAGCTGCAGCTCCACATTCACTGGGATCTGTGCAATCCATAATCCCCTCTCCAACCAGCTGATACTTGTGAACAGGATTATGATACCAGCGCTCACAACCAGCATGACTACTCTCTGTTCCACTGGGGCTTTACATCTGGTCCAAAAAGCGAGGGGGGAATGTATCTGTCTACTGGGTACTTTGAAAGCAACAAGCGTGACTGTGTAGCTGGTTACGCGGATGCAAAGCGGACTTACTGCTCCGGTGTGACGTGCGTGACAGTGCGGAGGCAGTTGTCCTCAGAGAAGGAATGCTTGTGGAACACCACCCACTCCGGCAGGCCTAGCTGGCTGCTCTTTGCTCCGTAGCCGGACAGAGGATGGAGCTGAGCCACATGTTTATGAGTGAGAATAAAGTAGTTCCCTGAACCGTCCACATCCCGCGCCACCTGAGGGGAAAGGTGTCAAATGGATTTTTATGTAACGAATGAGTCCTGACCCCAGAAAATGCTCTTTTAATAAGGAAGGAGGATAAAGATAAAGATTCCTTTATGTCATAGTTCAATGAAATCACATGCTCAAACACAACAAATAACTTGAAAATGCTAATAACATTGTGAAGAAACACTTCACTGGTTGCTGGCTGCTAAAATATATATGATGTTGAAACATTTGAAACTGTAATGGATGTGTGAAAATGCAACTGAAGGAAGTTGCAATGGCTCAGCTTAAAGCAATGGTAAGGTATAGCTGAAGTGAAAGGAGTGAAAGGAGGTGAAGAATCTGTCAGAGTTCAGGAGGGAGTACACGGAGGTGACCGATATCCTGGATCAGTCACGGTGGGCTTGTCAGGTAAAGAATAAACATCAATCCAATCGGGCTATTCGACAGTTCTGGGAGCTGTGTATGTTTGTCACCTGCATGCTACATGAATACAAACAACATGATGAAAGCCCACTCTACATTTTCACTTTCACGCTGGTTGTGGGAGTCCACAGGAGGAGCGTTATGTCATCTGACCTGCATGAAGAAGCCTGCCAGCAGGGCTCTCTTGATGTTGAGGGCGTTGGTTCGGGAACCGAAGGCGGGCACCGAGACGGGCAGCTCGAAAAAAGAAATCCTGACACCACGTCTCCACCTTACAGTCTAACGGGGGCATAGACGGGATTAAAGGAAGACACGATAGCCAGTCCACTAAATGTAAACGTTTTGGTCTTTGGGTGTGTATGCAAAAGGTTTTTCCATACGGGTGATGCTCTGTGAACTCACGTGGGTCCTGCTGGCACTGTTTAAAGGCCTTGAAGATGTTGATTAGGGTGAAGTGGTCTCCTTCTGGGTGCTGGAACTTCATGTGGCACTGGCTCGCCTCTGGCTTCAGGTCCACACGGGGAACAGTGATGCAAGTTGGTGCTGAGGGTCCAGGAAACAAAATGTTTACAATTGCTTATCTGATAAAATCACATCCCACAAAACCCGTGTGCCTGTGTACCTGTTAGCATGGCGGCAATGATGACCACCTCGCTGACACAGTCAAACTCACAGGAGGCGAGCAGGGTCTTGGCCATCTGGGGCTCCAGTGGCAACTCAGACATGATGATGCCCATCTCAGACAGGTTTCCGTCATTATCCAGAGCTGCCAGGTAGTCCAGCTCCTCCAAGGCCTGCATCAGAGCTTCAGGATCTGGGTTGGAAAATATTTGAATTATTAATTTATTTTTACACTATTAAAAACGTAATAAACGTATGATAAAACACAGAGAACCAAGTATACTGGCTGCATTATGTACGTCTATTATCTAAACGCAGAGGGGTGATTATTATCAGTACAAATACACTTTGACTAAAAGACTTGGAGATTATTTTCCAGTGTTGATGCTGTCTAAAGTGTAATCCCAAATGGTGACGCACTGGGATGGATGTATGGATGAAGTAGGCACACTCACAGCAAAAAGCCATCAGAGGATTAGGATTTTATAATCCTCACTAACATCTGCACATCGTGTATCACATGCAAAATGAAACG
The DNA here is from genome assembly GCA_001698575.1 of Mola mola. Taxonomy (NCBI): domain Eukaryota; kingdom Metazoa; phylum Chordata; class Actinopteri; order Tetraodontiformes; family Molidae; genus Mola; species Mola mola. The sequence continues at coordinate 8,341,795 of KV751325.1, forward strand.
TCTTTTACTATACAAATTAGATTTCCTATTCTGTTTTAGCAACAGACATGTTTTTGATGAACATCAAGAGACATTACACACACGCACACACACACCAGTACTTTTATACTCCAATCAACTAATGGGAAGCTGAGTGTCTGTGTGTTTGCATTAGTGGGGGATGAATAAATCTGGAGGAACAGAAGCAGGTCAGCTCTAAAAGGACGCTCGCAGACCAGGAACTGTCAGTTGAGCTGAGGCATGGCTCACTGCTCTCCAATGAGCAAACAGAAGGCTGCTGGACAAAACGGGAACCCGCTGACAAAGCCCAAAATTCATCACAATATCACTGGGGACATGTAGATTTCAGTGGCACAAACAGATTGTCGGTGTTTCTTTTGTCACTTTATGCACCTGGCCTGTCGATGAAGTGGCAGCGGCGGAGCCCGGTGAGCTCCATCCTCTTCAAGAGGAGCGCGGTGGAAGTCATGTCGGACTCCACAATGCGTGGGCGCGTCTCAACAGGAAGCTGCCTGTCCTCTGGGTACAGACAAAAACACTTTCCTGCAGGACAGAAAGATCCTCTTTAAGACGGGACGGCAGCAGGAAATCAAGGCATCAAACGCTCAAGCAGTTCATCGTCTCACCTGTAGGGCCTGCCAGCTGTTTGCGGGTCTTGGCTTGGCCTCTGCTGATTGGCTGAATTATGACGGAGTTTGTTCTGATCCTGGGGTTATAGACCTGGAACAGCATCAGTGTGTCGGCCTTCAGTACATACAGCTGTTGAATGTTGATCTAACTGTACCGCACGAAAAATAAAGTAGAGAATCCAGCTCCTCACATATGAATGCAGCACTATAATAAATTACTAATAACGCGTGGTCACTTTTTGACTAAACTAAGTAGACTTAGTCAATAGCGCTGTTCTTTTTCTCAATTAAAGTTCTGAGTGTGGGACTTTTTGGTACTCTTTTCAAGTATGTAAATACTTTGGCACAGCTGATTGCATATGATATGTACAAGATACTGCATATTATCTCAGCTCAACAACAGCATAATAGGTTTGTTGAATAATACATCAATAACATGTTCAAATGTAGGTAAAGACTTGTACGACCCTCTATCTTCTGATTTATTATGTTTCTATTAATTTATGATTTATGACCATGAAAATAGGGCTGAGCATTATGGCCTTGAAATATCATCAAGATTTTTTAGGCCATATCACATCATACTGTATATATGAAAGCATTTCTCCTCAAAAGCTCATAAATGCTGGGTGAGGGCAGCAAAATCACCATATAACTTCATAACAATAGTACAGAAGAGTCGTAGGGATGACTATTGGTAATTTGAAAAATATTAGCACAATAAGATGTTTGATAAAAATCGATCAGTAGTGTTGATTAAATGGCTGACGTTGGTGAATTAAAATATTAGAACAGGTAGAACTGTGATGAGTTGGAGAAAATGACATCATTTTACTGTAACGCAGCCTTTAAAACCAGGAAAAGTGACGATCTCAGACACTATACATCTCATCTCGTGATAATGATAATAACAATACATATTGTATATGTTGCTCGGCCCTACCTGGAAGTTAACCCTAGAAAGTTTAAGAGGTCTTTTAAGGGTGAACGTACATATTTTTTCTCAAGCCCGGCTTCGATGACGAAGCTGATGGAGTTAACAGCCCAGAAGAAGTCCTCATTGGGGCTGGATGTCAGGAAGACGCGACGGGTCCGGCCTGTCTCCCCCCACCCCAGGGTCGGTAGATTCCCAGGTCGGTCTGGGTGCACAGCAATGGGCAGGAGCTCACCCAGGTCACCGTGTGATCGGTGCCCCTCATGACGCAGGATGTCATGGGCCAGGTCTATTTCCTGGTCAAAGGACGAACAAGAACGTCAGCGGGAGACATTTCACAGAGCGCTCCTTCCTTCAGTGCTGCTCTTTACCTGCGCCGTCACCAGAAACACGACCACGTCCCCTTCCTCCTCAGACCGGTGGATCTCCAGCACCAGACGGATGGCGGCGCAAAAGTAGCCGTCCGCCGTACTGCTGTGCGCCACCTCCCCTGCGCCTGGGCTCTCCAGGTGGATGAGAGGCACCGCAGAGCCGCTGAAGTGGACCAGCTGCTTGGGTCCGGGCTCCACGGCCGTCAGGAGGACCACGCGGAGCTCGGGCCTCTGCAGGGCGATGTCCTTCAGCAGACCCTGGAGCACGTCGGTGGCCACCGTCCTCTGGTGGGCCTGGTCCAAGACTACCACGCCATAGCTCTCAAGCAAAGGGTCTGACATCATCTCCCTCAGAAGCATGTCATCTGTGCAGTACCTGTAGTGGGTGGTACAATGATGCTTGACATCAAATATCCTGAAATAAATGTTTGTAAGAGTGGAGGAGATCTATCCAACACACCTCAGAATGGCGTCGTAATGAGAGGCAACTTGTTTACACATTAGCTTTGCACCTATTAGTGTAATTTACTCTAATAATTAATCTGGGGAAGGGATCCCTTCTCCTTGCAGTCTTGAGTGTTTATGTCACTCCCCTCCCCTAAATGTGCACAGTGGAATCTTTGTCCCCCGGCTGACTTATGAGGGACCCACACGAGGGAGTGTGACATATGGGCAGACAGAAGGCCGGGGCAGCTGTGGAGGAGCCCCTGAAAAGACCCCCCTAGAGTCTTTTGTTCCTTTGAGAAAACGAAAAGGGGCTGTGTGTGTGTCAGCTTTGTTGCAGCTAAAGAAGCAGGAATCAGATACATTTAAAGTAGGGAGCAGTTTCTCTGCCATACCTGAGGACCGTTTCACTCGTGCAGCACGTCTCCAGAGGGATGCTGTACCCGACCTCATGGCCTATATTGACATCCATCTCATCAGACACCCTCAAGGCGAGGTCCACTGCCTGCTGCGCGTGAATTTGGGTACACACCACCATTCCATGCTGGAAATGGACTGACAGGCAGAATTCGGCACACCACTGGGGAATCTGTTTCAAAATAAGAGTGAGATAAGCTGTTTACACCACAGGTCCTTCCTGCTCTAAGCTGATTGCAGTTCAGGCCGCTTTTGCCTGAATACAATGTGTCATATTTTCCCATAGCGAATGCCATCACAGTACTCACTTGAGAACTCCTCCCAGTTTTAGCACAGCCACTAACAATGACAAACTGCTCTTTGGCCAAAGTGTCCATGAAATCACTCTTTGCTTTCCACACTGGCAGCTCTTTCCTTTCCCTCAGCAGCTTGTAAAACCTGGAGGAATAAGGCAGTCCATCAAACTGATTAAGCTCTAAAATGTCGTCATATTCTTTGTCCCCTTGACTCAAGGCGTCTGTGTCTGAGCAGTGGGGTGTGTTGCCTTCAAAACAGTCCAGTCCAGTTAAATTTGGAGCGTCCCGCGCCATCGTGAGTGAGCTCCCGGTCTGTCTGGTTTCGGAACATTTACAAATCCATGGAAGTGAAGTTTGAGAATCTCCAGCTCTCAGTAAACTGTTGGACCACATGCAGACTGCCTCTGCGGGTGGAGACGAGTGAAAGGCTCACCATAGGCTGCCAGCTCAGCGTTGTCATGTGGCCACTAATCCAATAGAAGTGCAGTCATCAACTGATGACACACACTATTGTAGGAACAGAGCTAGATGGGCAGATACTCAGAGGGGGTCAGGTGGTTACAATGAGAACTGGCTCACACACACACACACACACACACACACACACACACACACTCATTCTAACTTACATAGCACATCGACTGCATGCCAATATTTTTTTCTGAGCTCTGCTTTAATTCTCCACACAACAGCCAACAACTTTCAATTGTAGAATCATGCAATTAAAAAAAGAAAAAAGAAAATGTGTGCTTTGGAAACATTAACAGTGTCAAAACATTTTGAAATAGTGGGCTGTAAGATGATCCATATGTTTGTTCCCCCACATTTTCATGCATGCGAATAGATAAATGGTGAATGATCATGAGACATATGCTACATTTTGTATGGATGAAGTTTAGATCTGAAAATAGAGCTAAAACATATGTATAGAGATCATTTTTGTTTGAAAAGCAGCATAGTGTCGCCGTAGCTTTAATATGGGTCTGTGAAACTCTGCCTACCAGCACTTCTGAAGTTTAGTAATTAGTCATTACTCTCTGTGCTTTAAGTTTTTGTTGTTTTGTGTGTTTGGCTGCCAGTTTGGTCTTAGCCAATAAATGTTAACTAATGATTGGAAAGAAAATATATATATTTATTAATTTGCGCAACTCTTTTGCACCAATTTCTGTACTTTATTGTTTCACTTATGAAAAAGCAGCCAAAACCAGTTTTGCCATTATTTATGTGTATGATGTTGCTTTGGTTGTAGCACACAGAGGTCAAAGATGTTGTATTTTGTATTTCTCCCTGTCTGGTAAACAGAAGATCCTGCGTTCGTATCCCAGTGGTGCCTCCAGGGCGGCACAGTGGTGCAGTGGTTAGCACTGTCGCCTCACAGCAAGAAGATCCTGGGTTCGATTCTGGGTCAGGACGTTTCTGTGTGGAGTTTGCATGTTCTCCCTGTGTCTGCGTGGGTTTTCTCCGGGTACTCCGGCTTCCTCCCACATTCCAAAAATATGCAAATCTGGGGGTAGGTTAATTGGTCACTCTAAATTGCCCGTAGGTGTGAGTGTGGATGGTTGTTTGTCTCTATATGTCAGCCCTGCGATGAACTGACGACTCATCCAGGGTGTACCCCGCCTTTGCCCCAAGATGCTGAGATAGGCTCCAGCCCCCCCCCCCGCGACCCCTAACGGGATAAACGGTAGAAAATGAATGAATGAATGTTGATTCTGGGAGGTCTGGTTACGTGTTGTTGTAATGACCATTAGAGCCCGACAGGTGGCAGTTAACAACCATTACAGGCTGCTTTAACAGGGCAGAACAGGCATACAGAAGGAGGCCACAGAAGGTCGGCAGTCACCCGGTGAAATGTGCCAAAAATGATGCATAACTGAATCATTTTGGTATCCTTTTCAGAATGAAAATGAACCACTGTTGGCTGCTGCTGATTAGAGGAAATGAAGATTTGCTCCAAGTGTTGCATAGTCCTCATGTGTTTAAAATTCAAACTGTTGATTCAAACTGTTTAGATTCAAACTGTTTCCAAATACAGATTAGTCTTTATTAGCTCAGCCGTCACTGTCATGTGATGTGTTGCACTTTGGACCGTGTCCTTATCTTATGCATTGTCTCAGAAACCAAAAAACCTTACATATTCATAATATTCATTCATGTTCCTCAAATGGTGAAAAAGTGTATCCCTACTCATAACATCTACATACAGTTGTGGAAAAAGATTTTATCCTCTCTGTTTTGAAGATTAAAAATAAAATTAAACAACTTGTGAACAGTCAAATTATCTTTTTTAATTCATCTCCACTTCATCAATACAATCGCTCAGTTTAAAGATTGCCCTCAAACTTCAGACTCTGTCTTATAAGTTATAGGTTGAAATCTTCAAAATCATGCTTTCACCACTCAGTAAAAATGGGGCACCAAAGCAGTTCTTACATTACTATACTTGTCAGACAAGTAAAGAAAAGAGAGATGACAACTGACACCCACTATTTACACTTTACAATGACTTTTAAACATGTTGCCATTATGCAAATGAACACATTACATTTATGATTTACACATGACATAAAACATTTCACAACTGTCACGGCACTGACAAATATTCTCCAGCAGTTACTGACCGT
>KV751325.1:8347519-8358707 GCA_001698575.1 Mola mola
GAGAAAAAACACATTACTTGTACACAAATGCAATGCATGTACGCATTTACAGCCTTCAATCATTCTGCTGTGGTGAGGAGACAAGCCACTGCCTTTGGAGACACTGCAGACATTAAATGCATAATCCAGAATGACCACTGACAAAGGAAAAAAGAACTCTGTGGTAAAGTTTGAATCAAGTCATCATTAACAAAGCTATATATGTCAAAGTGCAACGCCAAGCTCTGAATCTAATAAATGATCTAAATGAGTGCATATGAGTTCAAGAATGACGTAACCGTACAAAGTTAAAGGGGTATGATTTAAAGGCAAAAATAAAGACAGGGTACATATAAAGTTTTGTTTGACACGGTGGAGGAGGAGACTGGAAAGCTCACGGCGCTCAAGTCATCCTTCTTGGATTTTGGACAAAATGCATACAGCCCAGCTAACGTTGAATTATTTGGCGTAAGTCTCTGGAACATAATCAGCTTGTTGAATCATTTAAGACTCTGCAGCATCTGCCAATTTCAGAGGAACGTGTTGGACGTCCAAAACATGCCCAAAGCAGTGAGTCAGAGCCAGTCTGAGAAGTATGAAATTGTGCAAAGCAGTTTTTCTATTGCGAAAGTGAACTTATAAGGGAATACAAAAGCCTGACAAGACTGTAAAGTGAAAAGATCAGAAAACTTCCCGTAAAAAGGAGTGTTATTTGAATCTTTGAGTACACATACTGAAATAAAATTTTTCATTAATATCTACTTTGCAGCAGCATGGCGACATGAATAAAAATGCTATCTGGTACATATTTGGTATTTCATACTTCATGAAAATATGAAAACTGCTCTATTTTCCATGAACTACACTGACAACTTGCTGAGTTGTGCTCCATTTCCCCTTAATTGCCAACTTAGTGCAAAAACAAATGTTCTTCACTTTAATATTTTAAGGAAACTTACTGATTATAAAAAATGTAATAACATTTCAGCATTTCTTTTTGAGAATAAAAGTATAAAAATCGGCCCAGAATGAAAAAGAAATATGCTAAATTACACGTTGTCTCTGTCTTTTCTCTACTTTCCCGCTGGGGGAATCACTCTTGATTCAAGTCCTCTGTGCACAAACTGGTACTGGTATTGAAGTTAAATATTTAAATAAATAAATAGTTCATTGGTACCTGAGCGAGGGCTACAAAGCACCTTTCAGAGGCGTAGCACCAAGGTGTGATGTTAGCCCCTTTTAATGAGAAACTCTGACACTTGTCTAAAGTGTCTAAAGGGTCTAAAGGGTCTTACAGAGTCTCAGTAACTAGTGCAAATCAAGAAAGTCTCTGTCTGTTGGTGGGAGATGTACTCGCCCATGACGTCAAGAGCTCAGCAGTCCTTATGTGTCTTTGGTGGTCTGTAGGGCAACACTGGAGGGGGTCTGAAAGGCAAACAGAAGCATGTTATACAATACATTTTGTTTGTGCAGGTTCTCAATCATCCAGGTTGAGGCAGTCTTACGTGCTTCAGTTGGAGGAATCTGGACTTGTTTTTGGTCTTGAAGACATTTCACCTCTCATCTGAAAGGCTTCTTCCAATAATTTGATGGGAAGTCCCCAGTATTTAACCTCTGGTTGGGAAGGGATGTCAGAACTGCATTTGTAGGTGGCTGATAATTCGTGTCTCAGACCACAACCCCTGTTAGATGAAGGTCTTTCCATTTGATGTGGATGGGCCATCTACCAGCCAGACACCAGTTATCAGCCACCTACAATGCAGTCCTGACAACCCTTCCCAGGTGTTTTAAACCTCTTTCAAAACTTGCCTCATGTGAGTCGTTAGGGTCACGTGACTCACTGATGGGGGGGTGGGGGGTCGTCATCAATGACTCACACCTCAAAATGACTCATTAATTAACTCCATCTTACTTGTGACCCTGATATGCATACACAGAGAGGGTCGCCGACTCAGGTGACCACCTCCAAGGTGTAACGACCCAACCAGACGTTAAATACTGGGGACTCCCCACCAATGTTTATAACTGAAGAAGCCTTTTCGGATGAGAGGTGAAACGTCTTCAAAACCAAAAAGGAGTACAGATGCCTTCAACTGAAGCACTTAAGTTAAACAAAACAGTTATTATCAATACTAAACGTAAATTTGTTAAATTATTTTAAGGGCAATTTGTTTCTTTCTTGTGTGTCAGTGAGCACAAGGGACATTTTTACTTCCATGCAGGGCCAGTCCTACAGGGGGAAAAGGGGGTTGGTGCCCTGGAGATCACTGGTAATGATGTTCATCGTAATATACGCAGTGATATTCAGAGGAAAATACTCATTTTTTGGCAAAAAACAAAAATTTTCATTTTTGGGTTCTAGAAGATTCTGCTGGCAGGCGTGTTTCCCTGTAACATTATAACACTCTCAACACTGCACAAATCTGAAATAATGCAGCGGGATTTGTGTCACGATTACAGCAGAGATTAGGCAGAGGTTAAACACAGACAGATATTACTGCAATAAGTCTGTCACATAACTGTAACCTCTTGCACAGAGAGGAAATGAAAACAGCTGGACTAAAATTTTCCTTAGTTACTCTACATGTACATGCATTTTTCCCTGCTGCTCAGGCTCACAGATAGGAAAATAACATAACAAATCATGTCTGAATGAAGCTGACAGTGTCCTGTCTGATAAAGACATGGTTCACATTTTACACACCTGCTGGGTAAAGGGATGGTGGGTGGAGGTCTGGGCACAGTTGGGATAGGTACAGGGAGGGGTCCAGTTCCAGGGATGTGGACCCCTGCCTCTGTGGCCCCGTGATCCAGCCGAGAGCTCCTCCCTAGTGGGTCTGCAGGCAGAGGTTTCTGGGGTGGACTGGGCTTCTCGAAGTCCTGAAGAAGAAATAGGCAAATCAGTCCATCAGGTCAAAGTGTTTATCGTCACGTTTCTATAAAATGAAGGACTGTGTCGAAATATGGGTATTTTGTTTGAAAATTTTCAGCCAAAAAATTCACCATTTAAAGAAACAAAAAGAACTGACTGAACTGTTTCTGCTTTGTGAACCGTCAGTATTTATATGCATGTGGTCAAGGTCTTGGTGTATTTCGAGGACTTGTAGAATTTTTCATTATGAATGGTTTTGAATGCAGATTTGTACTGCAAAAGTACAAAAGCATTTTGTCTCATCTATCTGAGTTTCACCAAGAACTCGATGGTCAGCAGCTCTCTGGAAACAAAAGCAGGCAAATTCCACTAGAGGGCACTATGTTGTCAGTATCTTGTCTGAAATCCACACAACTAAGATGAGATGAAACCAAACGTCCTCCACCTCTTCACCACCTCTATGGCGGAGCTGTGTGAGGGAGTGCAGAATCTTATCTGTGTGAAGTGCCACCGTGTGTTACTAATCTACACCAAAGAGCAGAGGAAGTGATGAAACATTTTCTACCAGTGCACAAACATCTGTACAAGCCCGCCTCCTGCACCCAGCTACATCCCAACACACAGAAAGGCTACAAGTAATACACACAGAGAAACATTTCCCACATCATCATGCGCAACTCAGAGAATATGCAGCTGGTCCATCAACATAAAGACTTGCAGTGATAAACCTGGGAGTGTTCACTGCTGTGTGACTCAGAGGACCCAAACATCCCAAGGTTTTACCTCAGCGCAACTTTGCCGAACCGCCATCCACCTACGCTTGTGGTCTGGATATTTATTTTCCCATGGTAACAATTAAATCAAATCTTACTGTGCATCTTGAATATGATGTTTCATACAATAGCGTGGTGCTTCAAAGGGGTGAGAAAAACATTCCTAATTTCAACATGAAAACCATCCCTGTCCACCTTGCACGATCAATACATCAGACATCATCCTCATCCAACAGTTGTGTCTACAGATTTTTGGCCATGTGGCATATGTTGGTGTGCTGGTTCAGGCTAAAATAACTGAGGAAACACAAAGGGAGGAGATTATAAAAAGTGTGCTTTAAACTGTTGAATTATCTGTTTATCTTCTTTATCAAAATATTGCTAATTTTCTGGTCTGTGAAATGTCTACAAAAAGTTACATTTCTCATTAGTTTCCCACAGCCACCGCTAATGTCTGCCATTTGCTCGTTTTGTCTGATCAACAGTTATAAATTGAAATCATGCAATTAATTATAAAAGACAATCCCAAAGTTAAAGCAGCGGGAACATACAAATGTTAAATAATTTTGCTCGAATCGTGAATGAAATGATGAGTCGATGATCAAAGTACTTGTCGATTAATTTTCTTTCGATAGACTAATCGATTAATCCTTGCGGCTCTCGCTGGTACACAAATTAGTTGCTCAATTAAATGTGCCCACTCTTTATGAAGTACAGGCATGGGGAAATGAAGCAATAGCTTGAGACCTAACATTTAAATCAACTACCTTGTTTTCTCCAGCTATGAAAACAACAAAACAACAATCACAGTAATTCATAACAGGTAACATTCAGTAGCTGAGGCCTTGACTGCGTTGTCAAAAGAAAAAGTTTAATGAAAAGTGCAAAACTCTCTGCAGAAAACAGCCCAAAGGTCTCCAGATGCAGCTAAAAACACAAGGTGCACCACAGAGAGTGGAATGTTACGATGCCATAATCAGAATGAGCTATGTAACGGCACAGTGGGTCTGCATTAGAGTCCCATGTGGATACTGCTCTTAGTTGTTGAGAGTTGTGGGAGGTAATAAAAGGTACACAGTGGGGGATGCGTGTGATCCAATTAGATAAATGTGCGTGAATATTAAGAGAAACCTGCAGAGCACTTCACAAACTTTCACATGATGAGTACCACCCACTATTATAATGCACACAAGCACACATTCATTCCTGACAAACTCCTACATGTGTAAATTATGCACAGTTTAAGAGCTCCTTCAGAAACACAAAAATTAGGTTGTTCAAAGCTGTCAGAGGACAGATGCATGTATTCAAATGCAACAATAATTAAGGACCAGAGCGCATTCTAACGCTGCTCTTGGCAGAAAAGCTCACATTGTGGTGTCCACATGTCCTAATTCAGAATGAAGGATTGCACTGTCCTATGTGGCCTCAGAAAGATCTATGAGCATTGGCCTTACAAGCACCTTTCAAAACCCACAGGAGGACCCGAGAAATGGTTGTTTAGCCAGAGTCAAAGCTATTTCTCTAACTTCCAGAAAAGGTGACATTTTGGAGAGGCACGGTTTAACTCCCCGATGTGCTTGTGCTGAGCACCTGAATGGGGGCCTGACATTATTTGCTTCATATTTATTTGACTCTGTGGATAACTGACATGTATTTTTTCTTCAGCTGAACAGAATAATAGCCAGCAGGCCAGTTTGTGAAAATTAGATATTATATATTAAATTATATTCTTGTAATTATATGTGTAGCCTGATTGTAATGACCGCAGTGTAGACTTCATTCCCCTGGAAACAACATTTAATGGGCTGTAGTCAGCATCCAGGCAAAATATAAGCTGAAAAGCAAAGAAGTCGTTCACATGCAGAGACATCAGGAAAAGCTGCGTCAGGTAACAGTGAGTAAGTACACAGACTTTCTATTTGAGGACAAATGTCCTATGCAGAGACATCAGGGAAAGCTGCGTCAGGTAAGTGAGTAAGTACACAGACTTTCTATTTGAGGACAAATGTCCTGCATGTCCTTGCTGGCTTCTTAATAAATCTAAGCAGAATCCTCTCTTTTGTTTCTGACGTACACAACATTTGCCATCTATACTCGCTCCGTCTGTCTCTTTCCAGCCAAATGAGCAAGTAGATATTAGCAAGGTTTGTTTTGTTTTGGCAGGGCACTGAGCAGTCTATTTATAAAGCAAACAGTGGCCTTTCAGCTAAAGAGCACCTTAGCTGGCACACATTCCTATCTATCAAGGGTAAGACACATGCTGCAATGCTGGCCAGTTGTTTCTGCACAACAGAAAAATGTCCTCTGACTGTATATTTAATATGGATTCACTGACATGTAGGCACTATTTTACAAAAACAGAAAATATCATAGTATCATAGAAATAATTTTGTGTTATTGTTAGGTTGTTTTCTGGGATGTATTTGAGGACATGTCATCCATTTTCGATGAAGTGAGTCTGCTAGCAGACTCGCTATATGGCTGTCCAGAGCGAATGACTCACGTGATGGTGTGGCGCACTGTACATTTGCTCACCATTTGATTCTGTCACATCTGCTGTCCCATTGCTGGTGGAAATTCAAGACTCCTCTCTGTCGTTTCATAATGGAAGTGTTGCGATTGGACATGAAACAGTCAATCAAAATTTGACCTTCGCGTCTCTGATTGATTGATTGATTTTGTGGCACAATGTAACGCTGTGCCACGTCGAACGAGTGAAGCAGGCCAAGTTGAGTGTGCGAGAGAGACAGTCTAAGCTCCTGAGCAGCTGACTGTCGGCGTAGAAAAGCAGGAATTTGTGAGGGCAAATGTGAGAAAACTGAGTAGGAATTGTTATACTTGCATGTTAATATCAATATTATTACACGTGCAAATCCATTAATTGAGCACAAAATAAACAGTTTCAAATTAAATTTCTGTTCAAAGTATAATTTGCGCACTTGCAAAATGTATATATTGCTTGCTCAAAATCCCCCACAGCTCGCTCAGTTTGTGCTCGCGGCACAAATACAACGCCATACCAAGCTTTCATGCTGAGAATTCAGGCACAGAAGACTGACGGTATTCATATTGTGTTGGTGCCAATCACTGACTCTATTTCGTACTGATGGATAGTTCGTAGAGCCCGACCAATATACATACTATATATATATATTGGTCGGTATATATCAGCTTATATGTTAACATCAGCCAATATCAAAAAATCCGGTTTCAAAGAAACAGATGGGGTGATTTAATTTCCAGTGGAAGTCACTGTTTGTGTGCACTGCTGTCATTTAAGTCAATAAAGGTTCATTGTTAATCCGTAAAATATTTTCTCCTCTGTTGCATATCTTTGTTACAAATAACCTCATTTGAGGGATCATTAAGGGATACATTTATGTGTATCGGTCAATATCGGACATTGGAACATTTTCACTCCCTCATAACAACAGTATTGGTAATGACTCCAAAAATTTCATATCGGTCAGGCTCTAATAGTTAGATTGATTGTAAAGATGACTTTCAACTCCAGCTAAAACTTTATGAAACAACATCTGATGTGTTGAGCCAAGTTGCCAATTTGCCATGTGATGTACAACTGGAGATCTGAAAGCTACCAACTCATAGCAGAAGGAAGACAAGTGACTGATGCTGCGGTACTGAGAGGTGTCGTTCAAGCTAACTCTAAACATTTCACAGCCAGTGGTTTAAGTTGTTACAGGTATTTTGTTCGATGTTCATAGCTTCGTCCCCTACTTTGGTGACTAAACTGCTAGCTACTAGCTATAGACGTCTAAGTCTAAGGGGACACTAAGGGCATGAACGGGAACTGAATATGGATTTAATTGATGGTATCTATATCTTGCACGTTCTATGGCAGACAGGTGGGCATATATTCATTTTACATAGTGTTTTTGAGTCACTTATTTAACTATTGTGGTAGGTCTCTCTGTGTCTTGTTTTGTGCTGTCATTTTTTTTTACAGTTTATAGCCAGAAGCAATTGCCCCAGAAAGGGGGAGCCGGGTGTGCCAGTCTGCTCTATCAACATAAATATAAGGGGTTGTGATTTGTTTGTTGTAGAGGAAAGGGGAAGTTCTGTGACAATATCTGTAATACTTTTTAGGAATTTGGGAAATAGGAAAATAGGAATTTTCTCTCATCCTTGCTTTTCTTTGTGAAATACTGAATTAATGTAAAGATGCTTGAATTATTTCTAATTAAATCGTTCAAAAAATTTAGAAAGCAATGGAGTAGTTCGTGACTCTTCAAATTTACACATTGTCAATGTGACAATTAAGCCTATTATATGAATGTAAATTGTATTGAGGACAGTTGTTGATATGGCTGTAGGCTTACTTAGTTATTTCCAATGCTGCTGCTGCTGCTGCTGCTGCTGCTCACCTAAATGATTAATCTTGGACGTATAAAAATAGGTATCTGCATGCTATCATTAAAGTCCTTAATGCTACGCCTTTACATCTGGGATTATGTAGCGCTCTTTATCCAACAGACACAGTCACAAAGCTCAATTCTTCCTTGTTTCTAAAGCGGCATGCATCTCCTCAACTATCTGTGCACCTTGCCCCGGCTTACAGAGTGCCAACACAAATCTCCTTGCTGGGCTGGTGCAGGAACACATCTGGCTTTGGATTCACCGACAAATTCAGCAGAAAGATGGAGTTACTATCTGCACTGCATCCAGTAGTGCTGACTTGGCAGAAAACAGTCCCTTACTCAGGAGCTGGGGCATGGATGGAGTTTTGCTGTCAAAATGTGGGTATCAAGCTGACTGCAGAGTAGAAATGTAGTAGTCCAAAAACACTTTGCTACAACCTTTAAAAATGACCATACAAGGAGTTGTACACATTTTAGACCATTAACCGCTATTTGCACTCCATTTCTTCTACCATCCATCCAGTTACATGCTACTTTAAGAGTAGTATATAATCACAGGGAGCATTTTTTTCTGCTTCACTTATTACATTACTTACTTTCATTGCTACATTTTAACACGTTTATCTGTATGTCAGGGGATGAAGTGACATCCAAGAAAATAGTAAATGAATTGTATTTTCTTCTATATGAAGTATATTGTTAACCTTGAAAACAGCTTAATGTTCAGTGTTTTTCTTCCTTGCCTTCCCAGGCAAACTGGACAGAAATCTACTTGTTCAAAGTCAATATTTACTTGCCCTTTTTCATTGTTGTGTTTATTTGCAGTTATCAACAAAGAATAGAGCTATCTGTTCTGTTTAATTTCAAGTGCCTTGCTCTTAAACTTGTGGCAAAGTGTGTATGGAGTTGGAGTTTTACCAACATCCTCTAATGGGCACAACTCCTGTTTCCAGGGTAACTGAAATATTCATTGGTTTACTCTTTGACAGTGACTGTTTCCGAGGTCAAGAATACATTTCAGACAATGTTTTTTCTTGAATTCATCATTATGAAGTACAAACATCAGCCATAAGATTACCTGCCTGACATGCCATCAGAACAGCTCTGACCTGTAAAGACATGGACAGGGGACCTCTGGGAGCGTCCTGGGGTACTCAGCACAGGTGGAACTCTAATTCTTATGGTGCTTTGTACGCTGAATGGGTTGCTGGCAGTAGCCATGTTGCTAACACTGTGTGTGTCCTTAATTGCTGTGTTAAAGATTTATTTTGATACGTTTAACAATGTAGCTTTGGATCTGAATTGGGATCCTGATCACCTTTGAGGGGGACCTACTAACCCTTGTGTAAAATTTTCAAGTTGAAAGGTGCCTTAAAGGTCCAACTGCCTAACGATTCAGGGGGCACTGGCAAAAATCAACATGTTTGCAAACGTACCTGCTCTAGGCTATGCGACGGCTGCTGCCGTGGCAGACTGAGAAAAGGTGGCACTCGAGGAGGTGACAGCGATGACTTGTGGGCAGGCAGGACCCTGTGGTGGGCTGGTAGAGGAGGTAGGTTGGGCTGGCCCACGCTCTGGGACACCGGCATGGGCTGGCTGATATGCACGGACTGGTAGAGCTGTAGTCTGCGCAGGCTGTGAGAGTGGAAGTTGTGTGGAGGGAGAAGTGGCTCTGCGCTCAGGAGAGATGGCTGAAAGGAGAAGTAGAGAGAGTTTCTTTCGGTAGTTGAAACAGATAAGTGACTTCATTTATCACTGTAGTACATTTTGACTTCAGAACATGAAAAGTGCAAGAGCTACTAACAGAAATGGAGCTCTTTGTTCGATTTAAGTGTCTCAGTAAGTCATGACAGTGACCCAGCACTCAAAATACTAGGACCCTGGAATTTGGATGTTTCAGCTTTCATTAATTTTTTCAGTGAAGGTTTATTACAACACCTTTCCTTTTCCATTCTCACAACAACCTCAGATAATCATGTACCACCTAAAATTCAATTTCCATCCATTTTCTACTTCTGATCCCGTTAGGGGTCGCGGGGGGCTGGAGCTTATCTCAGCATCTTTGGGCAAAGGCGGGGTCACCCTGGACAAGTCACCAGTTCATTGCAGGGCTGACATTTAGGGACAAACAACCATCCACACTCACATTCACACCTACGGGCAATTTAGAGTGACCAATTAACCTAACCCCCAGTCTGCATGTTTTTGGACTGTGGGAGGAAGCCGGAGTACCCGGAGAGAACCCACGCAGACACAGGGAGAACATGCAAACACTGCACAGAAATGCCCTGACCCAGAATCGAACCCAGGACCTTCTTGCTGTGAGGCGACAGTGGTAACCACTACACCACTGTGCCGCCTTGAAATTTGATTATGAAATACAAACTTTATGTCTATGTATGCGATATATTGTATAAACACATACAGCTTTAATCAAGCATCCGTTGGCAGTAATTTTCTCAGTTGCACATGATAGCAAAGTAAGCCTTGGTCAAATAGCTTGAATAGATTGAATATTTTAGAAAAAATATATTAACGCATGTTTGTGTCTTGGTTTCTGTTTCGATCCAAAATTTTGGAACTGTCAAGACCTCAGATTTAAAAATTTAAAATTGGCCTCTGGCGATTCGAGATGTGGCTTTCGCTACTTTCTGACAACTTCTAACTCTAAGAATAAAACAAATTACCAAAACTTTCCCTGATAGTGAAAATAATGAGTAGCTGCAGGCCTGCTCCTGCCCTGACATACAGTATTAGGTTGTTCTGCTGGCATGAAAAGTAGAAATTACTTCAGTCATGAAACTCTCATTAGCGTGATATAGCTGATGTCAAAATCAGCAATAAAACTGGAAAACAGCATTATTAGATATGACATTCTGAAATCGTAAAAGCCAGAGTCTGACCACATGTCCTCACCAGCTGTTATGTCTTTGCTCCAGAACAAACCAATAACACCTAAAAAGGCCAGAAGGGATTTGGCTACAGCAGAACAAACACACTCACGCATGCACGAAAAATGCAGATGTGTTCAAAGAGGGCTGCTGTGATGTGGACTGACATCAAAGAGGTGATCATAATAAAATTGTACAGACCGTTTCAAATAGTCATAGCAATTACTGAAAACAACTTTATAAACAGGTGCTGCAGATTCCAGCCATTCTAAACACAAATCAGATCCAAAA
>KV751325.1:8358757-8369957 GCA_001698575.1 Mola mola
CACACACACACACACACACCCACACACACACACACACACACACAAATGCATTTCTCTTTAGTTAGATATGCACCTGCAAATGATGGGTAATCTCCCTGTGTGACTTCCCATTTCCAAAAAACAAATTAAAATCTAGTCTCCTTTTACGTCTGAATGAATCTCAACTCTGCTTTCTTCTCATACAGCAAAACCCAACTTATATCTTAATCACAATAAATAGTCAAAGTAATCATATAACGGCAGCCAAAGTCTCTCTATTAAAGATTCTCTGCTCCCTGACAGTGACAGCAAACAACAACCAACACGACAGCTCCTCTAAAATGAGTTAGGTTGGTCTAATGCAGTACGATTACAAAAGTAATCAAGCACAAACACACAAACTGTACATTAATATGGGTTCATATTTAAATGAAGATTATGTTGATATACAAATGCTGAGCTGTTTGGTAGAGGCAGTAACAGAGACATTGTAGGTAGAGACTCACCTTATAAATGTTGGCTGCACAGGGTTGGGGTGGAGGCTTGCGCTGCGGTGTGGGCTTGTACGTGGACTTAGTCCTGATGGGGCTGGTTGGCCTGTTGGCCTCCACAGATCTATAAGCACAATATTAGGTATCTCAAATATTCATAATCTTTGTGATCCTCAGCTAATGATATTTGAAAACACTGGTCAGTTCTCCCCCCAACGATTTCTCATAAAAACATGAATGTATCAGCTTTAAAAGAAGTGACCGTTTTCGTAAAATCAGTCAAACTAATGACCATTGGTGAGCTGCCCGTTTATTCGCAGGAGCTTTGTCAATCAAATGTTGATCGAACCATTCCCACATAGTGCCAGTGAAGCAGATTGCACAAGCTTTCCAGTGTAAAAATCTCCCAAAATGTTATTCAAGTGTGCTTTTTCCTTGAGTTTGCTTATTTACCAGTGTATAATTAATATTATACAAAAACACTTTTTCAAGGTCCAAACTCTATGTGATGCTTTTATTTATACTTAGATCAAAACTGGTAACTTTACCATATTAGGCACATTGCTCTCAATAGCTTTGTTCGTCACCTGAATTTCTCCAGTGTGCTCTTCTTATTGGTGAAGAGGAGGCGCAGCAGAGTTTTCCTCTTCAGGAAGATGATCGCGGTGGCTATCAGAAGGCTGATTAGGGTGACCAGTATTGCCACGGTGATGATCACACTGTCAGCTGATGCCATATATGACAACACGCACATTAATACACATACACGCACATCTACAGCACAGAACAGTGACAGGACACGACGCAGAGACAGTTACAGCTAGCCCACGGTCAGTAGAACAGTTTATGCTTCACATTTCTCTGTTCTCTGCCCACTGTTTGGACTTAAATTGTTTTCTGTATTAAGGCTACAGACTGCGGTCTGTGTGTTGGATTGCTGGGTAGAACGGGATATGGGTTGCGTTAGAAAAGATGCACTCCGCCTGAACCACCCATCAATCCAGTACTGACTCATGCACGACAAGAGATGTACAAAGTGCAGCTGGTGCTTATTTTTCAGTTAGGGCTATTGTGCTATCTCTGTCAGAATAAAAATCATATAATCCACACTACCTGCCAGTCTCATTGGCCCACTGTCAATGCTCCCACCAAAACCTTCCTTCTCACAGAACGGAGGGGACCAGTGTGCTTCACAGTGGCAGTTCTTCTTGTTGTTACACACCTGCATTAAAGGTAGTTTTATTATATTGTACTGCCTTCACACTTCCCCGACCTTGTTTGATGATTATTATGGATTTCTCTGTCTCCACCTGATGACCTTAAAGGTGAATTGGTTTAATTTCTAATAAATAACATACTCCCATTCAGTCAGAGTGACTTTTAATATAAAAGGACAATGGCTCAATAAGTGCGTGTGCTAAGTGTCCTAATAGATAAAACATGTGCATGGGAGAATACATCCAGTAAAATCTTTAGTGTACAAGTCTAATACAGGAGGATTCCCTAGCGAGGTAAGGCAGTCCAGCTGTCAACTGGAGGGAGGGAGGTGCAGAAAGTGTTGTGCAGCTGCCGGGGATTTACATTTAACACAGACGTAAGGTCAAGCGTCTCCCCTGTCTCCAAGCCATGGACACTCCTTAGAACACTTTGACAGGGTTAAGAGGTACTTGGGGGCTTTGACGGAGGTATGATTTGGGGGAGTTTTATGTGTGTGAAGGAAAATGTCAATGACATAGAGGATGGAGTAATATTATCTGTCTCTCTTAAATAAAATTTACATTCAGGATGAAGATGCATACAAAGAGACAGCGTATGTCCACTGTTGGCTCGCATGTGAAAGAATGTAATGATTCATTATAAATATGGATAGGTCATTTATCTGAAATAGCGAATATACATGACAAAGATGGGAAAATGTGTTCCTCTCATTGGCTTAATAAACAACAAATATAACTATCATTGTACATGAATAAAAACAATATGTGCTTGCAAAATAAAGTAAATTGACTTTCGGGTGAATAATATTCTTTAAAGTAGAGTGAAATCAGAGAATTACTGTTTTTCTAGTCAGGTCTCATGCTGAGCAGTGTGTTTGAGAAAATGGCAGTCAAATTGATTTGGCAGATATTTCTGCGGAAGGAAGGATGCAGCTCAACACTTTTAATGAGAAACCATTTCTCTGTACTTGTGGTTGAGGTTAGTAATATTATTTCTTATTGACAGACAATTTAGGACCAGGTGTGCCTGGGTAGTTACAAGATTTAGGCATAACAAACAAAGGATTGTTATTCCCGTCCTGTTTTGGCAGAACAAGTTACTAGAGATTGTGGTCTCTCCCTGCAGTGTTGCACTGTATCTTCTCTCACTGTGTATCAGAAGATGACGTACTGCACCATACTGTATGTGGGGAGATAAATGATACTGTTAAGTGGGATTGATTTAACCGCAGAAGGACAAATAAGGATTGATTGTACAGAATAGATGGTGGCTGCCATGAGTCACAGACTTCACTGCAAATAAACTGTTGCACTGCTGTCGTGCGCAATTATGAGGCAGCAAGACTTAAACATTATTTTCGTTAGTCATAAAGCCACTAGATACAGATTCCTCAAATCAATGTTTACAGGCTTAATTTAACACCTAAATGTAAAGCTAGTAGGTATCTGAACTCACGCCACGTCCATTGCACTTGCCAGAACATTCGTGCACGCCAAAGACGCTGACATTCTGGCACTGACGATTCAGGCACACCTACAAAAGGGAAATCAATTATTAAGGTAGTGCTTCAATAAAATTTTAAAATCAGTGAAAATGATCACTAAACCTTAGGAAAAGTATTTACAGTTGCAATATGATATTTTTTTCAGGATTTTCAAGGAATGTTCTGCCCTGCCAGTTTCCATCCTCATGCCTAAACCTCACTAACCTAAACAGGGAAAGACACCAACCAATCAGATGGAGAGCAGGATGGGTCATGAATGTACCATCCTGTGAAAAGTTCACTACAGTTCAAAGACACAAGAAATCTGTCTTGAACGTGCACAGGATGTACAAGTCAATTTTAGTGCAAAGTACATAAATTAATGTCAAACTAGAAGAGAGCTCCCAGTAGAGTGCATATCTTTGCCAGGCTTACAATTACGATAGATTAATAAAGATAGATTTTTTAAATCACGTATCATGTCAAACTTTAAAGGATAAAATGCCTTTGATATGGAATTTGTGCGAAGATGTTCCAGGTACAGATGAAACCAAACTTTTCTATGGCTTTTGCGTTAAAAGAATTCAAGAATGAGGCCCTGCACTACTAGGTACATCTTTTGCCATGTTGTTATGTTTTACTGGGTAGAAACAACATACCAAACTGTATGTAGGCAGCAAGTAGGAGATACAATAGGTAACAAGGCACAGATAATAACAGATGTGTCCAATCATGATGTACACCTATGGATCACTGGATACATTCAGAAGTGATCTTTATTACCCTTTTTACTGGCTATACTAAGGATGGATCATATAGTTGACTGATATGGGTAAATCCTGTGGTAATAAAGCAATAAACATATACACCACTATGATAGTGTGTCCTGAGCAATGTCCTAAATATGACCATGTGCTACATCTAATCTAAACTGATCACTCACCAAGCCGTCTCCACACTTTGTACCTGCCAGAACCAGTCCAGGATCAGGCATGTCATCACCCAGGTAAACATGTGTTCCTCGACACAGAATACGCCCGCCTTCTTGTAGCGGGATGTTGGTTTCGATGGACACAGCATTTGTTCCGATGACTGGCCTATTGGCTCCTCCCTGGCATTGAATTTTACCACACTTTGCGTCCCTGCATATAACATACACACAAACGCGATAGATGTATGTGTGGACAAAAACATTAAAAACAAAACAAAAATACCTCTCAAACATAAAGGCCTGTCAATCACAAGGACAAATAAGTAACTGCAGAAAAAGATGAAAGACCGCTGAACAGAGCTGCACAGTTTCAGTACTCCAGCCAGTACTTAACGATTACAGACTTGTAGCCTTGACGTCACACTGCATGAAGGTGCTGGAAAAACTGGTTCTGGCCCCCCTCAAACCCCAGGTGTCCACATTTCTTGACCCACTGCAGTTTGCCTACTGCAGGGAGGTTGGTGTCAAGGATGCCATCATCTACATGCTGCAGCGAGCCCATTCTCACCTGGATAAGGCTGGCAGCACTGTGAGAATCCTGTTCTTTGATTTTTCCAGTGCATTCTACACCATCCAGCCCACACTGCTGTGAGGAAAGCTTAAAGCAATGCAGGTGGACCCCTCCACTACCTCCTGGATTATCAACTACTTGACAGACAGACCTCAGTTTGTGTGGCTGAGGGGCTGTGTGTCTGAGGAGTTGGTTAGCAGCACGGTGCACCGCAGGGGACTGTACTCTCACCTTTCCTCTTTACACCGTACACCTCTGACTTTCAGTACAACTCTGAGAACTGCCACCTGCAGAAATTCTCATCTGACACTGCTGTTGTGGGGCGTATCAGAGGTGGTGAGGAGACTGAGTACAGAGGATTTGTGGATCACTTTGTGGAATGGTGTGGGGCAAACCACCTTATGCTTAATGTGACCCAAACAAGGTAGATGGTGGTGGACACTCTTGAAGAAAATCACCATTCAGGGTGAGGAGGTGCAGGTGGTGGATGACTACAAGTATCTTGGAGTTCACCTGGACAATAAACTGGACTGAAATTGCAACACCGAGGTTGTACACAGAAAAGGACAAAGCTGACTCTACTTCTTGAGGAAGCTGAAGTCCTTTAATGTATGCAACAAGATGCTGCACATATTCTACCAGTCTGTGGTGGCAAGTGCATTTTTCTTTGCGCAGAGCCAGGGACACTAAGAAGCTAAACAAGCTTATTAGGAAGGCTGGCTCTGTAGTGAGGACTGCTCTGGAACCACCGGAACTGACGGTTGACAGGAAGATGCTGCAAAAACTGCTCACCATATTGGACAATACAGCACATCCACTACATAACCTACTTCAAAAACAGCAGAGCTTTTTCAGCTGGAGGCTCACCCCACTCCGGTGTAACAAGGACCGCTGTAGGAAATCTTTTCTCCCCTCTGCAATATCTCTGTTCAATGATTCCCCCCTTGGCAGGGAGAGGAAACTTACTTTCTCCTGTTGAGGCAGGAACACAAGTCTTGCACATAGGACTTATTTTGCACTATGTCTATTTGCACATCTGTAGAGTCATGTCTTTATACACTTTTTATGCTATTTATTTTATTTTTATACATAGTAGCACAGTAGGATTCTTGCACATGTACAGTATATGTATATTTTCTTCACTTGTATATATTGTTTATAGGATTTTTTTTGACTATATGTGTGTATGTTTATGTGTCGTCTTGTGTGAAGTATATCTGTTGTGATTAATGTCTAAATGTTTTAATTGTTGCTGTAACACTGCAATTTCCCTTTGGGGATGAATAAAGTACTCTATATATCTATCAGCCATTAAAGCAATTACATCAATTAACAAAGCGCTTGATTACTGAATTCACACGAAGGGAGAAGATCTTCAGTACAATTAGCAAACAAGAATAGCATGAAATGATTCATGAATACTTTCTAGAAAGTAATTAGCTGCTATCGCTCTCAAATGACATTTTTCACCCCTATCAACCTTTGTTTGGAGATCCCACATGTCAGATATGACAATCTAATGATGATTGCTAACGACATCACGTCAATCAGTTAACTTCTCTGTATCTCAACTGCATTGGTGCAGCTGCTGAGTCTTACCTCACATCACATTTGGCAAAAGAGCCCTTGCTGTCTTTTCCACAATTCCCATATGGATCTCCTGCAGAGTTAACTCGTTCAAAGCATATTCCAGGGGCTGGTTTTGCTCCTGCACACAAAGACAAAACAGGAAATACAAAGACATTATCAAAAAAAAAAAAAGAGAAATGGGAAGAAACATAAACAGTCCAATGTAATAACTAGCAGTTGATTTACCTGGACCCCACAAGGTGATGCATTGCTGCTCATGAGTCTGGCAGATGCCATTGTAGCAGTAGCCTTCGACGTTGTGGCAGGCGTGCCCATCATGCAGATAAACGTTGGCGGGGCAGTGAGCGTTGGCTCCAGTACAGAACTCTGGCAGGTCACAGGAGTTACTGGACTCTCGACACAGGGTGCCAGCCGGTTTCAACTGTAAACACATATCGTACAGTAAGCTCTTTCCAAACATTGACAATGTGAGTAACGGAAAAGGAAAAGGGTTTTGGGCTTTGTAGTCACTCTTTTCTATCTTTATTGAAAAAGAACAAATTGACCAGCAGTGCTTTTGTGTGGTATTTGGCACAATGGTGTGCTACAAGAAGTGATAGCAATGTAGTAGATGAGCCATGAATCCATCAGACACTATAATATTGAAATAAAGAGTTAGTAATTAAAGTTTGATCATAAGGGGGACATACTGTATATACACACTTTTTTGGCAACATATGCAGTAATAGTTGATGCATTTAATCATTTATCAAAAATAAGAACCTAATGCTAGCACTTTATGAACATTAAGGGCATCATCTAAGTTATGAAGATTTGTCCTTAAGAGAACATTGATGGCAGTGTAAACTTTCATGACAATCCAATAAATAGTTGCTAAGAAATTTCAGTCTGGGCAAAATAGTGGTCCAACTGTCAGGGTCTGGGGTTTGTTGTAGTTTTTGTTTTGGGTTTTCTTGTTGTGTCCTCCTTCCACTCCCCCCTCCCTTTTGTGGTGTTTTTCAGCGTGTGTGGCAGGAGGCGTGGCTGGCCAACTTTTCACCTTCCCCGATCTACAGTGGAGGCACACCTGGTTCTCATTGTCGGTAATCAACCACTCCATAAAACCCTGGTCATCACTCCATCACTTCGCCAGATAATTCCAGTCTGCTCGTATGTGCCTCGCTGCGTTTCTTTGTTTCTGTCGCCAGTGTGTAAGCTGCCACCCCTTCGCTATTCGTCAGCTTCCCCATGGTCAGCCGACTCCTGTCTCCTCCGCCGAGTGTTTGGAGAGCTGGACCTTTTTGTATACACCTTATTCTGCTGAACTTCCAGGGTTTATTAAACCTCTGAAACTGTTCGCCTGTGTCCGGCTCCGCTACTGTTGGTCCTCATTAACTGAAAGTAACACCAACATTGCAATCCAAAGAGCCATGTTGCTTTTAGAGATTTTTCAAATTAGGTTGATCACTGCAAGATAAATTATTTTGTATTTTGCATTACAGTAGAAATTTTAAGCTGGTGTGAAGAGCAACATTTCTGCTCTGGCTTATCTGTAGCGATGACCAACAGTATGTTGGTGCCTATGGCCACATAAGCATGTTGACAATGTTTGCCTATTTAATCTGGCAAAGGATCACTGCCAAAGGAGGTAGGTGTTCTTCAACACATGTTAAACATGTTTACTTTGCAGTCAACCAACCGGTTCATCCCCCTTATAATATAATGATAATAACAATATTAATTAAGCAATTAAAATTGATTTCAGAGATTTAGGGGAAGATTTTAAGTGATTGTAATTGCATTATATGCTCGTACAGGTATGTTTCATATTAAGAATATATATAATAGTGAGTAATTATTTTATTTCCTTTGTGCAAACATACATAAACTTACACTGTTTTAGATAAAGACAAACATTCAATACAAAATCTCTGCATACTAAAGCTTGTCCTTGTCCAGCCTTTACCATAAATCAGACACTTGACCCACTTTGGAACCACATCTGACCCAATGATGATTGATGCCCGACTTTAATATAAAAAAATAGTAGTATGACAGTGAAAAGTAATATTCTCAGCACACCCATGTCTAAAATGAGCTTTACATACATATACAGCAAAACACATACAGCACGAGGCTCCAAGTTAGGAAGAACTTTGTAAAATGCTGATATCTCATACATTAATGTGAGACATACTATTTACAGAGACTTGCTTAAGCATTCATCCCCCTTGAACTGTTCCACATTTTGTCACAAGCACAAATTTTAATGTTTTTTATTTGGGTTTTATGTAATAAACACAAAATAGTGCAAAATAAGGGGGGGGGGGAGGGGGGGCATTCATAATACTTTCCAGATAAGGAGCTGGAGCATATCTAATGAGACTTGGAACAAGGTATGCACAGAAGCGCACTTAGCCAAAAACTCAAATTCATGGAGAGAATTTAAATGGAAAATAATAAATCACATTTTCAGAACACCAGAAATTTCAGCTAAGATGGGCCCAGCACATTCCTGTTCATACTGGAAAAAATGTGTAACACCAACCGCCAATCACTTTGTCGTAAGTAAGGTGTTATTTGGAAAAATCTTTTGGTCTCAAAGAAATTTTTAGAAAGATAGTAAGATTTTTGCAGGACCCCACAGTGGCACTGGTAGGAGTAATACCTGATGATGTGCATGGGTCAGCAGAGAAATACCTTTTAAAATGCTGCTAAAACTTATTAGTGAAGTCGATATTTAATGAATGATGGAGACGGAGAATGATGGATGCTTCTTCTATTGCAAAAAACTCTACTACATTCTCTCCATATGTTATGTATTATGTAGCACTCTTGCTTCCTAGAGTGAATGAGTGAGCTTTGCACTTGTACTCCCTATGACACCATTGATACCTGAAGTGGGCAACGTGTAAAATTCTTGTCTGGTTGATTATATAGTTTCATTTGTATGCTAGTGTATGTATATGTGTATATGTATTTATGCATATGTACATGAATGTGTATATTTTCAACTCTGTGTGTATAACGGCCTGTGGGTTAAATTTAAGTTGTATACAGCTATAAGAAAGACATAATAATCAACAAAAAAGAAAAAACTAAAAATGTTTACTATGTATGTGTAACATGTTCATGTCAAAATAAAATAAAAATTGAGTAAAAAAAAACAAAAAACAAAAAAAAAGAATGGCTGAGTCAAAGCCAAGACCTAATTTCAATCAAAAATCTGTGGCAAGACTTGAAAATTGTTGTTTACAGATGGTCTCTATCCAATCTGACTGAGCTTGAGCTTTTTTGCAAAGAAGAATGGGCAAAAGATTCAGTCTTTAGATGTGCAAAGCTGGTAGAGAAATACCCAAAACACTTGCAGCTGTAATAGCAGCGAAAGTTGGTTCTACAAAGTATTGACACGGGGAGGGGAATACCTGTGTATCCAAGAGATGACTGCTTTGTTGACTCACATTTGTGTGTCACAGTAAAATGTATCCCCTCCAGGAACCGCCACCTTACCGTGGTGGAGAGTTTTGGGTGCCCTAATAATCCTAGGAGCCATGTTGTCAGGGGCTGTTTGCCCCTGGTAGGGTCACCCAAGGCAAATTGGTCCTAGGAGAGGGGCCAGACAAAGCGCGGTTCAAAAGACTTCTATGATAGTGACAAACAAGGACTTGTGTACCCTGCCCGGAGGGGTACCGGGACCCCGCCCTGGAGCCAGGACTGGGGAAGGGGCCCTACGGCCTTCAGCCTTTGTCCATGGGGTCCGGTCGGGCTCAGCCCGAAAAGGAGAGATGGGTCCGTCGTCACGTGGGCCCACCGTCCACAGTAGGAGAGGTCCGGTGCTATGGAAATTGACGGGTGGTAGTCAAGGGCAGGGGCCTTGGCGGTCCGAATCCCGGTTGCTGAAGCTGGCTATTGGAACATGGAATGTTACCTCTCTGGTCGGGAAGGAACCTGAGCTTGTGCGGGAGGTTGAGAGATACCGGCTAGATATAGTCGGCCTAACTTCAACGCACAGTTCAGTTCTGGAACCATTCTTCTTGAGAGGGGTTGGACTTTTTTCTATGCTGGAGTTGTCCCAGGTGAGAGGCGGAGAGCAGGTGTGGGCTTATTAATTCCTCCCCGGTTCTCAGCCAATGTGTTGGAGTTTACCCCTTGTGGACGAAAGGGTTGTTTCCCTGCGCCTTCGGGTTGGGGAACGGGTCCTGACTGTAGTTTGCACCTATGCGCCAAATAGCAGTTCAGAGTACCCACCCTTTTTGAACCCAAGTGGTGTTCAGTTATTGGATTTCTGTGCTAGTCACAGTTTGTCCATAACTAACACCATGTTCAGCCATAAGAGTTTCCATAAGTATACTTGGCACCAGGACACCCTAGGTCGAGAGTCAATGATTGACTTTGTAGTCGTATCATCTGATCTGCGACCGTATGTGCTGGACACTCGGGTAAAGAGACGAGCAGAGCTGTCAAATGATCACCACCTGGTGGTGAGCTGGATCAGGTGGCAGGGGAGGAAGCCGAACAGACCAGGCAGGCCCAAGCAAATAGTGAGGGTCTGCTGGGAACATCTGGCTGAGTACCCTGTGAAAATGGTCTTCAACTCCCACCTCCGGAGGAGCTTCAACCACAACCTGGAGATAGTGGGGAGCATGGAATCTGAGTGGGCCATGTTCCGCACTGCCATTGTCCAGGCGGCTGCTCGAAGCTGTGGTAGCTAGGTCGCTGGTGCTAGTCGTGGCGGTAACCCCAGGACATGCTTGCAGGCCAAGCGATCTGCAGCTTGGGAGGTCACTGAGACAAAAACCCCGTCCACACGGCCTTCAGTGTGGGAGGGGAGTTGCTAACCTCAACTGATTCTATAGTTCGGCGGTGGAAGGAATACTTCGAAGATCTCTTCAATCCCACCAACACGCATTCCAAGGAGGAGGCAGAGCCGGAGGACTTTGGGCTGGGCTCTGTCATCA
>KV751325.1:8371016-8381627 GCA_001698575.1 Mola mola
TGACAGAAAGAATGAGATCGCGAATACAAGCGGCTGAAATGAGTTTCCTTCGCATGGTGGCTGGGCTCAGCCTTAGAGATAGGGTGAGGAGCTCGGACATCCGGGAGAGGCTCAGAGTAGAGCCGCTGCTCCTCCGCATTGAGAGGAGCCAGTTGAGGTGGTTCACGCATCTGGTCAGGATGCCTCCTGGACGTCTCCCTGGGGAGGTGTTTCGGGCATGCCATCCGGGAGGAGACCCCGGGGCAGACCAAGGACACGCTGGAGAGATTATATCTCTAGCTGGCTGCGGAACGTGCCCCCATGGAGGAGTTGGTGGACGTGGCCGGGGAGAGGAACGTCTGGATCTCCCTGCTCAAACTGTTGCCCCTGCGACCCGTACCCGGATAAGTGGCAGAAAACGAAACGAAACCAAAGTAAAATGTATTTAGCACCTTCAAAGCACTGTGCATTTTATATTGATCAAATAGTAAAAAGACCACTTAAGTCATTTTGTATTCCAGTATGTAACACTTTAAAATGTAGTAAAGTTCAAAGGGGATGAATACTTATGCACGACACTGTATGTAAATCCCAGGGAAAGACACACTGGTCTAGAAATTGAGTCTATTAAGAAACATTTAATTCTTTAATCATATTCAGTCAGCTTTCTTTTCAAAGGAAGCTACACAACATAGATACCTTGGAGAAAGATTTACACGTCAAAGCAAATACCTGCTAATAACTTGATGGAAATGAACTTCATGTTATCCATACTGAAATTTCTATTCTATTCAGCTCAAAGACTTTGAATGAACAGAGCAGTTATTAAATTATATTCAAGGGAATGCTATTATGAGTCTCTTCAAAACCTACGAGAGAAACTTACTTAGAGAATGTTTAAAATCTCCCACTTCAGTGACTTGAACAAAAAATGTCCATTTCTGGAGAGTAAACCTTAAGCAATAGTTACTACAGCACGGAAAACATGATATCTTTTTTTTTTTTTCAATACAATAGTATTGCCAGATTATTTACATCAGGAAAAAGCAGGCTAGTGGACAGAGAATGCATAAGATAGACACATGACTGGATAAAAAGACTTACCTTGCAGTCTTCACAACACTGTCCATGGGCACAGACAGCATCTCCCATGAGGGTACAAGTGGTGGCGTTGCAACATGGGTTCATACATTCCTGGAATAAAAGAATGAAAACAGAACGCTTAATCAATGCTTAATTACCCCAAAATAACAGAGGAGTCATATATTAAATTTAGCCCCTCCCAGCTTGATCACCTTGCCGATTTCACTGCCGGCTCTCTACGTGCTTCACTCAATCCCATTGCGCCAGTTAAAAAGAAAACAAAACCAGTAAAGAGACTAGCTCCGTGGTATAATCTTAACACTCGCAAGTTAAAACAGAAAACTCATAAACTTGAAAAGAAATGGCGTTCCACTAAACTGGAAGAGCCACACATGGCCTGTCAGGATAGCCTTAAAGTATACAGGAAGGCCCTTCACCGAGCAAGAAAACACTACTATTCAGCGTTGATAGAAGAAAACAAGAATAAGCCCAGGATCCTTTTCAGCACTGTAGCCAGGCTGACTGAGAGCCATCATTCTATTGAACCATGCATTCCTAGAGCCCTCACCTGTAATGATTTTATGAACTTCTTTAATAATAAAATTAGACTTACCAGAGAAAATATCCTACACTCCACAGATTCCAGTTCAACAACAGGAATTATAGAGGCTGTTATTAGTCCTGATGTGTGTTTGGAAAGCTTCCATCCAATTGACCTTAAGGAACTAACGACAACATTATCTTCATCTAAATCATCAACCTGTATACTAGACCCCATACCTACTAGGTTGCTCAAAGAGGTTTTACCCCTAATTAGAAATCCACTACTAAACATTATCAATCTATCCCTTGTAACAGGTTATGTGCCCCAGTCATTTAAAGTAGCTGTAATTAAACCGCTCCTAAAAAAACCTACCCTAGACCCAGAAGTTTTAGCCAACTATAGACCAATATCCAACCTCCCCTTTCTTTCAAAGATTCTAGAGAAAGCAGTAGCGAAACAACTATGTGGCTTTCTTCAGTATAATAGTCTATTTGAAGAGTTTCAGTCAGGTTTTAGAAAGCATCACAGCACAGAAACAGCATTGGTAAAAGTTACAAATGACCTCCTCACTGCATCTGATGCAGGACTTATCTCTATACTAGTCTTATTAGATCTTAGTGCAGCTTTTGACACTATCGATCATCACATCTTACTACAGAGGATGGAACACCAAATTGGCATTAAAGGATCTGCTCTAAGATGGTTTAAGTCCTACCTATCTGATAGATATAATTTTGTTCATGTTAATGATGAATCATCAAGATATGACAAGGTTAGTCATGGAGTCCCACAAGGTTCTGTGCTTGGACCATTACTATTTACTCTATATATGCTTCCTGTAGGTAAAATTATTAGAAAGCACTCCATACATTTTCACTGTTATGCAGATGACACACAACTATACTTATCAATGAAGCCAGATGAAACCCATCAGTTAGCTAATCTACAGTCATGTCTTAAGGACATTAAAAACTGGATGTTTCATAACTTTTTAATGTTAAACTCTGACAAAACTGAAGTCATTGTGCTGGGCCCCAAACACATTAGAGACTCATTATCCAGCAACATAGTTAATCTGGATGGCATTGCCTTGGCCTCCAGCACCACTGTCAGAAACCTGGGTGTTATCTTTGACCAGGAGCTGTCTTTTAAATCACATGTTAAACAGATTTCAAGGACCGCCTTCTTTCACCTCCGTAACATTGCTAAAATCCGGCACATCCTGTCTCAACAAGATGCAGAAAAACTAGTTCATGCGTTTGTTACTTCCAGGCTGGACTACTGTAATTCTTTATTTTCAGGTTGCCCTAACAAAATTTTAAAAACTCTTCAGTTAATCCAAAATGCAGCAGCGCGTGTACTGACTAGAACTAATATCAGAGACCATATTTCCCCCATACTGGCTTCTCTGCACTGGCTCCCAGTTAAATTCAGAATAGAATTTAAAATCCTTGTTCTCACCTACAAAGCTATTCATGGTCAGTCACCATCTTATCTTGAACAGCTCATAGTACCCTATCGCCCATCCAGAACCTTACGCTCCCAGGATGCAGGGTTATTGGTGATCCCAAGAATTTCCAAAAGTAGAATGGGAGGCAGAGCTTTCAGCTATCAAGCTCCTCTCCTGTGGAACTATCTTCCAGTCTTGGTACGGGAGGCAGACACACTCTCTGATTTTAAGAGTAGGCTTAAAACCTTCCTTTTTGATAAAGCTTATAGTTAAGGCTGGCCTATCTAGCCCTTAGTTATGCTGCTATAGGCTTAGGTTGCTGGGGGAACACTCCATGATTCACTGAGCTTTCTTCTCTCCCCCCTCTGACTCCGACTCCTTCTCTGCTCCTGTAAATGTCCATATCCTTACACTAACTTTACTTCTTCCCCGGAGTCGTTGTGCTTTACCATCCTGCAGGTTTTTCTAGGTCGCGGTGGGAGGTGCTGCTGTGGTCCTGCCTGATGCCCCCTGGCCACATTAGGAAAGGAGATCCTGTGACTTGGATCCTGTGACTTGGATCCTAGGCTGGATTTCCAAGTGCAAATCGGGACCCACAGATCACAATGGCTTCTGGATCAATAGACTACACCTGCTTCTGGACCACTACACTTCACATATCCCTGGATTTACAGATTCTACATACTCTTGGACTCAGCAACACCCAGATCTTCCTACATGGAGTACAATGACTCCTGGACCAACAGAGTCCACCTGCGTCTGGATCACTAGACTTTCCATACATCCGGACTCATAGAATCCACAGACTCTGGGACTCATGGATGTTTTATGCATTCTAAATGAACTGTTGTTATCATTTTTTTGTGTTCTGTACAAGTGACATTTATCGCACGTCTGTCCGTCCTAGGAAGAAGGATCCCTCCTCTGTGGCTCTTCCTGAGGTTTCTTATTTTTCCTGTTTAGGGTTTTTTAAGTTTTTCCTCACCCGGTTCGAGGGTCTAAGGGCAGAGGATGTCACATCTGTACAGTTTGTCAAAGCCCAGTGAGATAATGTGTAAATTGTGATTTCAGGCTATACAAATAAAATTTGATTTGATTTGATTTGATTAACAAAATGTGGATACGATCACTGCTCTGGACTTTGTCAGCTGGTCCTTTTCTAATTAAGACTTTCAGGTCGGGGAGTGTCCAAGGGTTTCCCACCTTGCTTATCCTGACCTTTGAGACATTGAAAATATATTAACGGAGGCTCATATGTTATGGACTTGGGAATTCTTGAGACTCTTGGGCTTGTGTAAAGAGGAGTGTGTTTAATGTTTTGAACTATGTATAAAGAAATTGGGAATCGTGAGGTGGAGGAGGAAGACATAGATATAAGGTGTAGCAGCTGGAAGATGTGTTGTAGGATCTTCAACTCTGATCTGATGTTGACGATGAAACGATACCACAAAGCAGAAGAGAAGATTATCATGAACAGGAGTGGGATTTAAAAGCTGTTCAGAGGTAAGACTGTCAACACTGGCAGAAACCAAGTGGATATCAAGAGGAGTTGAAAGGGGAGTAATGCTGTAAAAAAAAAAATCAAGGAGGTGTCTCAATGTTTATTCTGTATTGAATTCCCAAACATATGTGCTGTCCTATCCAACCAGTGTCATGTATTGCACTGTTATTAATCTTCATTACTAGTATTCTTCTTTCCATATAGCTGTTTCACTTGTGGGTTTCTTGTGGGACTCTAGGGCAAAGAGGTGTTCAAGGATGGGAACTGGATTGGTGGATTTCTAATATGCAGTTGGTTTTAGGAGACTGGCTGTTTACCTCTTGTCTTGATTTAAGTCTATTGATAGGAAGGTAAAGAAAATATGGCTTTCAACTCTCTGTCTAAGTGGGCTGGCAGATTAAACAAGCAAAGCCTCTGTAGTGATATCATGGAGGTTATGGTGAGGCCAACCGGTTAAGATGAAGTTGGCAAATGTAAAGTAAACTGTTGGCCTCTTGGTGGTCAAACATAATGACTCCACTAAAATACCGCCAACACTTACCTCTAAATGATGTAATACTGTACATGTATACTCATAACACCACTTCAGTAAATAAACATGTCACTGGTTTTCATTCAGTCAGGTTTAAAGAGTTAGTTTTCCAAAATGACAAAAAAGTTCTCTTTTTCCCCTCCAAAAAATCGCCAGTTAATTTTGATTAGGGATAGATGGTGCCTGGTCAGCAAATTTGTGAAGCATGTACTGCTAGCAAGTCACCTTTCAATTATACTATAACCTTTTTCAGTCGTACAGGGGGAAAATGAAAATTATCTGGTTTGTGTGCCCACTGTAGCTAGTGTCTCTATGTGGGTTTGTGTTATTTAGCTGCCATTATTTCAGCCTATGGGACACAAATTTAATCACCATTTCATATGTTCTGCTGGTCTAAATTCAGGTTGTAGCTATTGGTTTTAAATATTAAATATTAATTAGGCTGTTCCCTTTCTGGTAGTAACAGTAATTACACAAACATTATAAAAATGTTTTGATACCACAGGTTTTGACATTTTGAGACCCAAGATTAAGCCTACTCCAGCTCTACATTCGCTTCCTCAATTCTGCTCTGAAAAACCAAGCGTTTCTAAAGGACGTTGCTTCAGTGAGCCAGAAAGGGAAAGTATCCACTGACATTGGTTTAAATACTAAAGTATACAGAGAGGTTCGTATGGTGCTGTTTATTAGCTTAATGTGTCTGTGTGAACTCCTTTGGCAAAGGCATGAAGGTAATATGTACTGTAATATGTTTGTTTATATGAAAACAGCCTGCACTTCTGGCTGATTATTTTTGATAATTAGAAAGAAATCAGATTTGAGAAGCACATAATCATATGAAATATGAATGTTTGAAATTAAAAATTACTCAATTCATTAATATAACAATAAAATATTTTAAAACTGGGGTTCCAGCTTCTTGCTTTAGAATCCTTTTCTCTGTCTTTTATCATTATAAACTGAAAATGTAGGGCATTAGATGTTGGTTGAACAAACAAGCAATTTGACAAATTGTGAGGGACATTTTTCACCACTTAATATTCTTGAGGAAATCCATCACCTTAAGAATATATATTCATCATTAAATATTAAACCCAGTTTGGTTTTAGACTCGATGAGATATGCAGTTGCCTGGACAGCAACTGAGTGACACATTCTCCCTACATATGATTCTCATTTCATCATGTCAGTGTGTGTTTGTGGAATGGTGGGAGGAGGAAGGGCACATGCACCAGAGTGCCCAGTTTTTTGGGTGGTACAGCCAAAGAAAGTTTATTTTAGGCTTGACCTAATTACACTTATTTGTTTTCTTAGCCACACAGTTAGAGAGAGTTTTGACTGGCCTTCAACAAAGACATGACATCACCAAGAGTACACTGTCAGAGCAATGCTCAGCACTTGGAGCAGAGGTGTGATGAAAATAAAATGCTTATTTTGGACGACCTGGGTGGTTTCCTGTGAGTATGTCGGTTCTGCTGCAATAATAACGTCAATTTTATTATCATCAATATTTTTTGTGGGTCTGGATGATTACAGGTACCATTATTTTCTTTGGACAACAAGTTTTTTAAGCGGATTATCAAGTTAGAAAAGTGAAATTTTTGAATCTCTTTAATGTAAATTAATTTTCCCCAATTATTTTCTGTTGTAACTTTTGTCTCTCAAAAACATGTTTTTTTTATGCACCGTTTCACATTCACCTAGTTATACAGAGCAGATTATTGTAAAACCACAGTGTTGGAGACTGATGCATTCCACTGAAGAAAGTTAAGATCTTACTTCTGGCTCTCCACAGTCACACTCTTCTCCCTCTTCCACGTAGCCATTCCCACACTTCTGGCCCCCGTAGAGCACTTTGACTTCAGGCATGTTGTACAAACACATGCCAACGCCTTTCTCAAGACTGGCAGCAAAATCTTTCTTACTGCATGTACTGAAAACTGTGGGGAATGGGTACCTATAAAAAGAGTGAGAGAACAAGGTTGACTGACACAAAGGAATGAAGAGACATTATATTAAAAGAAAGTTTTACGTGTGGATTTGCCCTTCTGAAAAATAATGGAGCAAAATTGACCAAATCCTACTCAATACATAAGTGACCCATTAAATGTCTAGAGTACCATTTGTATTGGCAGCTACATATTCAAGGGGCATATGCTGAATAGAGCAGGACAATTTCAGCAAATTACTGGATGGATGAGCTTGACATGGGGACCTGCTGGAAGTGAATGACTTGTGCTTGTATAAATACATGTGCGCTTGAAACCATTATAAAATAGCAATGCCAGAACCACAATTTCTAATAACTTTATTTCAGATACTTCCTGGTATTGCTAGCAGGACTGACTAATGACTAATTCAGTGAGGAAAGAAATTAGACTTCATACTGAAGACGACAAAATGTTATGACTTTAAAGATGAAACTGCGTGATATGCAATAACAGCTGTGAGACAGAAGGAATGGTTCCCTCACCAGAGTGATGCACTTTGAGTAGAAAAGCCAAGAATAGGCCAATGAATAGGCAGAGACAGATGGGGAATAAAAACAAAAATAATAGGTTGATAACTGGGAGAAAGATAGTAAACTTAATAGAGAGAAAAGAAGGAAGGAAATTGTGAATCATGGACGTCAATATGCACATTTACCAAGGTGCAGGGTGGGCTTTACATGACCAGTCTCATAATCTGCTGATGGCTGTAGGAAATGAGGCGCAACAAATAATAGGTTTTTATTTATAATCTTATTACGGATAATCTACAGTTCATTGCCAAGACTTTTAATGTGACTTTTAACACACCCAGCATGTTTCACCTGCTCTGAGGCCTGTGCTCTTCTTTGAAATCACTAAAACACAGGCAAATAATATATATCATACATTATGTCATTGTATGACAATAAAATAACCAAGCTTCGGATTTGTGTTTCATGCCAATTAACAAGCAAGATCAACTTCACCGAACGGCTGAAAGAATAAAACGCTTTAGCTATAAAAATGATTATCTCACAGCTCACACAATCATAGCGAGACATAGTAGGCCAGCTTCAAGCTTCAAAAAGAGGATATGGCGGGCAGCAATGGCTAGCAGAGAGGATTGGCTAACATGGCACAGAAAGAGGCAGCTGGCATTGGATGCTTGAAAGACATGACATCAGACAAAAACATGCCATATATGTACTTATGCAGCAACAGACCAACTAGGGTCTCCGAACCCATCAGGGCGTGGAGACTATCTGCAAAGCTTGCTGTTTGACCGGACAGATTTGTGCAAATATAACTATACAAAGAAATATGTTCTTGGAGCTTGGCATTGGCAAGAGCCATGGCTGATTGTGTGGGTGGAGGCGTGGTGGTGGTGGTGAGGTTTGCCTAAAGGGGATTTGGCTGCTGCGACTGCATGGATATCTCACTGCTTTTAGTTGACTATAGGAAGGCTCCTCCTGAGGGGACTGGACAGAATGGTGTTGACATTCAAGGGAAAATAAATCTGCTGTTCTACTAAGAGAACACTGATTTCCAAAGAACACAGAATAACGTCCTTTAAAACAGAGTTCACTTCACTGCGACAGTTTGGATTTTTTATCTGTCAATGACCTAAAGCCAACATACATGTCTCATCTGCTATCCTAATCCGCTTGCTACAGTCTTTTTACCACAATAAATCACATAAACAGAGCTTTGCCCTCCTATGTCGCGACACCAATGCACAAGATCAGCTCATACTATGGCAAAAAGCAGACCAAAGCCCGTCATAAATAGATTTTGCTGCCACTGATAACAAAACGCAGGCATGGTTTGGAAGCTATATCAGGGAATGGAATGCACATGTGGAGTGAACAAATTCTGTTCTTAATGATCTGACATTAGTCAGACTATTGAACAGAGTGAGGTTAGATCACTTATTTAAAAATAAGGTAAAATATTAGACTGACATACAAACTATAACAAAATCTTGTGGGTACATACAGTAAGTAAGTACAGTAAAACATTGAGTGATACGTGAGTGCTTTTTTGAGGCACAATTATAAGAGTGCGTAGATTAAGTCTCTTTTTTAGCATCAACTGAATAATGTTATTTTAATGTAATAATTGTTGATTGTTGTATAATAATGGCCAACATTCATATGAGGAATTTAAAACTTGGCTGAAGACCCATCTTTACCCTTTGGCGTTCAGTCCCAGCTAGGCAAAACACCTCGGCTTTTACTTAATTCATTTTACTTTGTTTTTACCATGATTGTATTGCTGCTTTATTGATTTTACTTGCTCATTTATTTTGTATATTCATTATTATGTTAACTTTTATCATAGGCTCTTTTTATACAGTATTTCAGTACTCAGGGTTTGATGATATCTTATTTTAATTACTGTGCAGTACTTTGGTCAACTGAGGTTGTTTAAATGTGTTATATAAATAAACTTTAATTCTATTTGATTTGATAAACTAGAAACTTTTTTATTGTCAGGATCACCATCATCATCCTGCACAGCCCTCCTGTTGCTTTCATGATGAAAAATAATGTAACAATGATCTGAATAGCGTTAACTACAACTGCAGTTCTTATTCGCTTATGCTTTTTTGGGTCATAGAAAGAGTATAAACGAGTAATTTTACTTTTTGTCTACATGCCCACTTCTCTGTTAGGCAACTTAAAACTGACAAGAAATATGATACATCACCTACATTAAACTAGTTTTCAGGATATCACCTTAAATTACAGCAAGGTGCCCCCATAGTATTTGTAGTTCTTTATTTATTTTATAGATAATTTACAAAACAAATATTTAAAAAGAAATAAATGTCATCTTACAAAAAGAACTCTGTGTACTAGTAAATGCTCTCCAAAGTTGAGTGAAAATGAAAAAATAAAAAGCAAAGTTGACTGGAATTTAAGTGAAATGGCAAAAAACGCAGCTCAGAAAAAGAGACGTTCGTTGCCATTTAAACACCTGACTCTTTAAAAGAGAGGGATTCTCAAGCATGTTGGAGCCATTAAATAATGCAGATGATCATCATCGGACTGATGTTCAACATGGCCAGTGAATTTGTATGAAAGGGCTTTGATAATTGCATCGCTGCTTCCAGGCTGACATTCCTCCAGGTAATAGGTGCCTACTCCATCTTGGAAAGGGTAGTTCAGGGATGGTTCAAGAATATCTAACTTCTCTATGACACACTGCCGGGTGGAGTTCTTGACAATGAGCAGATAAATGTAAGAATTTTATTGTGTATGTAGAGACAGACAGAATATGTTGTGGTGCTTTCCAATAGCTTTTGTATCATCATCTTAATGTCTATGATTCCTTTAGGGAGGAGGTTCATTTATTTAAACAAGACCGGACAACATTGCATTACTTTTTATTTCGGTATGTAATATAGACACTGGCTGTGGGAGCATGGAGAATGTTTACAGAGGAAGTTGAAGACTTTTTTGCTTTAACTTATGCAACTTATATAGTAAAAATATATTGCATAGTATAATGGCTATCAAAAAATGACTATACAATTTCACTATACTATAC
>KV751325.1:8389778-8424657 GCA_001698575.1 Mola mola
GTTGTGGGCAAGCCATTTTATTTTCTGCTCTGATTAAAAAGAGGCATCATGGGAGATACACCCCACCTTTTAACAAGAAAGATGGGACAACTTTCCTGTGCTGCTGTCTTGTTTATCAGTGTGTGTGTGTGTATGTGCAATTCATAGTTGAGAGCTTCCTCACCAAAAAGTGCAATTAATGTCAGCAGAAATGGATGAAACTCTTAGAAGCCAGAGTCATTTGATTTGGTTTGAAGGAGCTGTAAGCCATTGTTCTGATGGTGAGAATTTGATATTGTTGCTTACAAAGAAAGCTATGACTGTCTTTTTGATATTGCCTCCAGCCATATTAGGAAATAACTCTCCTATATATGAGAATACCTAATAAATAGCTGATAAAGTTTGCTGTCACACTTTAAACATAATCATTCACATACAATGTAAGGACCCATGTGAGTTTGTGTGAAGAAATAAATACCTTTTAATCTGTTAAATTGAAAGAACAAAAAGGTAATTTGAAGCTGATTAAAACACTTTGTATGGCTTGAGAAATAGATCATGTCATCGTTCCACCCTCTAATTGGTTACAGAGCCTTTTAATCTCGAATCAAACCATCTAAAATCTGTAAGTAATGGGGAAGACAAACATCTGGGGAAGCCTTACGGAGGCATGTCCAGCCAAAAATATACCTGTTAATGGGGAAAGAACATCTGGGCTTAACTGTAATAGCATTGTGCTGACAACCAATTAATTATTTGGCATGGGCTTTGAGTACCACAGCAGACACAGGAGCTCAACCGGCAGCTCATTTTCTGTGTACAATGTTTGGTGATGCTCTGATGTGCTTAAAAAATTGTATTTTGTGTGGCATAAACATAAACAACGTATCACATTTTATAAAAATGTAAACGTGGCGTTGTTTAAATGCTGTGGCTGTGCCCCATCGACCCTTTTAGAGGTGTCCCAGGAAAGCATGATTGAATGACTGCAAGGCTTCCGATGACCTTACAAGAGTGTGTGTCTGCCTTCATTCCTTCTGAGTGTACATCTTTACTCTTTAAATACTTGGTATTTGTAGTAATAACAAGTGCACAAGGGTTGAGTATGTGCCAGTACAAATAAATTGTGTTTAAAAGCATGATGTCCTGCCAGACATGTCCGTGAATGTGCTTAGGTCTTATACCCACCATGACAACGCCTCCAGACTGCTCCACTGTGCACATGCTCATAATGGGGGCCATGCCAATGGTGGTGCCCTGGAAGTAAACCCCACTGCATGGGACATAGGACAGATTTCAGGTGGAGCGCAGATAAAGATGTTGAAGAAAAATACACCTACAAGGTGTAAACCTATTATTGCAGCTTGTTTTGCAAAGAATGAACAAAGTTTAGATAAGCGCTGCCCCAAGTGGGGCCCACGGGCTAAGGTTGGCCTACAATAAAGTTCTATTTAGGAAAATCACAACAATATAATGGCAGTTTAATTTTTTTCTGAGATGAAAATACTTGTGAAAAAAGGCTGGTGAGACTGGTGGCTGGTTTTAATGTACAGAGCAATATTTCAAAGGAACAGTCAACTTAAGTAGATATTTTTGAAGGCATGCCCTAAACAAATAAACAAGTAGAACAATGACTTAAGGAATGTAATATTATTTTCATGTTTTTCTGTAAGTGTAAAATGTTTGGCTTGACAAAATAGCGTAATGACAATACTGTATACTGTATAATACTGTGTTCAAAGTTAAAACAATTGTTGATTATACTGAATAATTTAACAGGGACCCCAGAAAAGCTGTTGCCAACTAGTCTGCCAACTGCCAGCTAAACAACTTCAAATAAACAATATTAAACATCCATTTGGATGGAATTGATCATTCTTCCTTAGATCATTCTTAGGAATTCAAATTATTTTTTTGTTTGAATTACTGGGTGAAGGACTTTTAGAGGTAGTAGATTTGATGGGGACTGCAACACTTGAAAAAGACCTTTACTAAATTTCTGACATATCAAGATATAAAACTGTTAAAACACAACAAATAGAAAATGAGAAGTCAAAGAAAGTTTGGTGATGCAATGATCTAAAGATCTGACAAGGTTAAATTCATATCTTCTTCTCTGTTGCCTCTGGTGTACTACTTGGTGTTTTTTTTTTCCCATTTTTGTATCTAAAAATTAAATCCTGTGCAAATATTTAAAGAAAATCAACCAATAAAATAAACATTGAGGTATTTTTATTTTATTCCTGTATGCTATGGATATCTAACAGAAATGGATTATGATCCAACAGCAAAACTGATGGCTGACTAGGAAGGACATCAGTGCAAAGTCCACAGCATTCTGTAAATTAAAATTTTGTTGCTAATGGCCCTTAAAATATCTGTTTTTGTGCACTAATATGGACATTAGTTATCTCATTTCTGGGTTCAGTTACTATGTTAAATTAAATTTCCACCTTATGAGCTGAGCATTGTCATGGGGTTTTTGGGGCAGCAGTTTGACCTTCCTCCAGTCGAGGAACTCGTGCAGGGTGTTGAAGGGATCCTGGGTGATGGGACATTTATCTGAGTCACTCCACACCTCCAAACCCACCAGGGCCACTCGGATATCCAGGGCCCTGTAGAACTGAGGGGAACATGTTAACAGGCAAAGAGAGTCAGTGTCGAAAGGGAATTTCTAGATCATTGATTACATGAATGATCAAAGTACCAATGATAAAACTAGTTCACATGATTAGGAGAAAGTCTGTTCCATGTCTCTATCCATGCTTTGCTTAAGAAAATTCATCTGTCCACTGTATCTAGTTATAGCTAACTCCAGTCCTGGCAGAGGTATTAGACAGACTAAAAGCAGCGGTTTTAGTAGGACATTAATATATCACACAGTCATCCCATTAATCTCTGCTGCCAGCAATATTCCTATTTCAAAAATTAATTTATTCCTCCTCTGCAAATGGGAGAGGATGTTTTACCTTGTCCACATAATTGGCTATCTCTGCCAGTCTCTGTTTCACCTTCTCCACATCCCTTCCCTGTTTCTGAAACTGAGAACAAGATTGTAATCAGCAGCATAAATGGGAACATTTGAAAAACCAGGACAAGCAGGTGTTTGGTAAAGACATGAATGATACAGTAATTAGTCATTTTCGGAAATTAAAAAAAAGCATGAAATAGCCCAGAACACCTGCAAAGGTAAAATGTTTTAGTGCCTGTTATGTGGCTTGTCAAGCTGTGACCATCTGGATCTAAACAAATCTCCCAGTGTTAGAGAGACGAATGGCACAGCCACAGGGAACAGTTATACTGGCAAATCTTAGAGCCTGCAAAGCATTGGATCCAAACTGCAAAGTCAGACGGTCCGTTTTCACCCCACTGTGCATACACCTGCGTTTGGCTTCTGAGTGAGCACTTGATCCCGTTTACTTTTCAATTGGTTCTTTTATTTCCTTTCTTTTCATTCGGGTTGATGGCATTATCAAAGGGCTGCCATGAGAAAAAGCACAATAAGCTTTTCGGTGCTTATTGGAGACTGTTTCCACGTGGCTTTTTCTGGTTTCCTGTCTGCTCCACTGGGGAATAGTATAGCATTTCCTGTCAAAGCTGAGCCTCTGCCACAAGACCACACTGCTCGTTGCACACTGACCTAATTCTGCAGCCCCACTAGGACCTGCTCTATTGTTACTCCAGTTTGCCATGCTTTTTCGTCAGTTTTACTATGAAGTATTCTTATGCTGTTTCTGTTGTTCGAATGGATGTCTTACCTCTCTGTTGTCGGCAACAATGATCAGTTCAACATACTTGGTCGTCTTCTGAGCATGCCTTTTATGCTGAATGGAAAACAAAGATGTCACATCTTAGAGATGGGACAAATGAAGATTTGCTTAAAAAAAACTTATCAATGTTCCTAAAGATTTAGCCATTTGAAGCGCTGACAATTATATCTGCACAAGTGAAGACGCTTCCTGTGGGCTGAAAAGCTAGCTAATCCTGGTTTATAATACCAGATAAATGTTTCAGTATTCTTCTTAGTCAAGACAGTGTAAGAAAACCAATTCCAGTCTCATGGACCCTAATATGAAGCTATAGGTAGCAGCTGCTTAGCTTACCTTGGTATAAACACTGGGATGGCTAGCCTGGCTCAGTACAAGACTTGTTTATCTTTTTTTTTCTTTAAAAAACTTTATTGTTAACCATTGTCAGTTACAAACAACAAGAATTGCCATAAATGGCAATACAGAACAGAGTCCGGCATCTGAAACTAAAATAAATAAATAAATATGAGACGATTAACAAAGTAAAGAAAAATAGGTACATAAGTAAGTCACAAGACTTGTTTATCAGATTATTTCCTGGGTTGGATTTAGATTAAAATACCACCACCATACGTTTTACTAATTTCTTTGTTTTTATATTCTGATTTATCTGATATTATATCTCGATTGTCTGATATTTATATTTTAACAATGTCTGGGTTTTTTTTGTGATGTAAGGCAACCTTGAGAGCTTTGAAAGGCGCCTATAAATAAAATGTATTATCATTATTATCATTATTATTATTATTATTATCATTATTATTAAAGAAGTAACTCTTAATTTTAAGGATTTGTCGGAAATAATCAAAACAGATTTGATGTCATTGGTGAGCTTTAGAGATGCTGGTAGGGTCAGCTTGTCTTTGGAAATAGCCAGAATAGCCACTGCTGCTGGCTGCAGCATATTTCAGATTTCAGATTTGAAAGTCTCATTTAGGTCTAGACAAAAAAGTGAACATGACTTTTAAACATCACTTTTAACTTAAATATAAGCTGCTACTAAGCCACCTGCTATTTTATCTCATGTCACAGCTTTGTATACTTCGAGCTGACAAAAGCTTAGGTAATCACAGAAAAGCATATTATCTTATACAGTTTTCTACAGTGATCACTCTGCCTCAAATGTCCCGTTTATTTAGGTGGAAACTGATGCTCTTATAAAAGCGTTAA
The DNA here is from genome assembly GCA_001698575.1 of Mola mola. Taxonomy (NCBI): domain Eukaryota; kingdom Metazoa; phylum Chordata; class Actinopteri; order Tetraodontiformes; family Molidae; genus Mola; species Mola mola. Next base: position 8,394,737 of record KV751325.1, read on the forward strand.
GCCCTTGACATTACTCAGAGGTCATCAAATACAGTAATACAGTTTTACTTCCTGACTCTAATGGACTCTTTAATACTTGGGAATAGTGGCAGATGGATGCTCCACCTGCTCGCTGTGATCCAATGGCCAAACCTGCGTGGGCCCTCGACTTTGGGCTCTAAGTGAAGATAAAATGTGTAAGGCCCAAAGTAACACCCTCTGGGAACATATCCAACCTGGGGGACTTGCCAATTTGCTGATATTTGGTCAGACGCCCAGTTAGGTGAATTGTTTGACAATAAAATACAAAGAAGAAAAGGAAGAAAATTGGCTCTGTAATGTTATATCCAATGACTCAAGCTAACACAAGTTTGTTGGTAACATACCAAGATAATATTAATCTCACCCTTGAGTTGAAAGATTGGAAAGGGCTTTTGATGTGGTTTTCAGGGGCAACAGAGGACATGTTGAAGCCATGGCCGCAGTCTCCTGGGGTCAATCTGACTTTTTCCACACGGTAGATGAAGTGTGCATCATTGTCACGGCTTGACACTGGCTCAATGATGAATGTCTTGTTTTCAAGTGCAATGATACCCCTGCAGAGACAGCAATCACTCTGATAACAAAGCTTCAAAAGCATTACCATTGTCATTACTTGTTAGTGTGTTAAGAAACATTAAATATTTTATATATGCATTTTTTGATTAATTAAGCAGAGGATGACATGTATGTTAAAACTTTATACTATCTAAATCTTCGAGTTATGGTCGGCCATTACAGCATGATGACAATTACTTCCAAAATAAGCACAACCTTCATTGCTTCCTTCTGTAGATGAAGACAATGAGGAGTGACATTTGTTTTATATCTGTAAGTGGCACACCAACGTACTGACAGTGTGCTTAAGGGGGCTTAAGAGCGATGGCCTGCCGTGAAGTTTGACTTAAGTAAATATAAACACAGCAGTGGCAATTATCACTTAAAGGGCAGTGTTGAGATGCTGGTTGAATACAAAATGATGCTTGCGTTTCTTACCGAAGGCCTGAACAGGTGCTGAGGGTAACATCAGAGTTTGGATGCGCCTGCACTTTCCCGTGGTAGTAGCAGTTATTCTAAAACAGATCATTTGTAACAAATAAAAAGACTTTACGTGATGATCTGAACAGTCTTCCACCTGCCTTCTCCTTACAAAAAAGCCCTTTTGAAATGACAGAAACATACATAGGTGAAGGAAGGAAGCAGGACACAGATGGAAGGTGTCAAGGTTACAGTCACTATATTCACTATTCTGACCATTCCTTCACAATATTGGAGGTCATTTCAAAAGACTTCTGTTCGACAAGTGCAAGTCACAGAGCTATATGATGATGCAACGGAGATTTCATTACAAATTACAAGCAGAAAAAAGGCTCTGTGCTTTGGCTATGTTTGACCTAGATTACTTCACTTTTCATTGAAGAAAACATCAGTAGTGACAATATCCTTGAGTTATCCTCAATGTGTTTGTGATGTTTAAAGTAGCTAAATGCAATACAAAGCAAAAAATATTTAGTCCTACGCTCACTTTTAGACTTCCTGAAAGTACAAATAGCAGAACAGAAATGGAACAGCTTGGTTAACAACCCCACGCCCACTTAGGAAACTGAGCTGTGAGGATTTGGAAAAATATATTTGTAATGACTGACTAACTGCAAAGCTGAAACCTGTAAAGCACTTAATTAATCTCATTACAGGTCAAGGTTGTTCAAGTCAAAATCTCTTCATGCTTTTCTCTTGTAGACCACAAAAATGACTTCAACAGGGCACTTTTTCCTTCACACAGTTTGTGTTCACATGCACACAGAAGAAAACACATAGTCAGGAACAGATCTGCTGCTAAAAGGGGATGCATTAATAAAATCCTGATGGTGATGTTGGCTTTGAAACAGCCAGCCTAAAACACAAACTATCATTAAGTAGGCCACAGGCTAGACATCCCGTCCATCAACAGCCAGAAGCTCAAAAAAAATACAGTGATTAACAAATCAAAATCTGCAGTAAATATGAAACAAACTGAAATTTGATATATAATCAGTGCCTAAAGCAACTTGATTTTCATATTTTACACGGATCATAGCTCATTAAAAAAGAACAAAAAAAACTATCCATGTCCATGTGAAAGGGTCAGTTTTTACAGCATGCCTGCAGTGTGCCGCTGCACATTAACTTGAATATAAATGTCAAAATCACTCAGTAGTTGCCTCACCGTAAAGTTGTGAGCGCTGGTGATGGCACTTCCATCTTCCTGGTAATGTGTCTCAGTGTAATGGCTTGCAAAAAGACCCCTATTATTAGAAGAAAAGGAAAAAAATAAGAAACGGACTCATTAAACAACAAGCTATACTTTCAGCACTGCGATTCGAAATGGATTAAAAGTGTTGTAAAACTAAGAAAACTCAACCCTTAGTTAACTTTTCATGAAGATTTAGAGTTGCTTGTGAGGATTTGAGTGGATAATGTGGATAAAATGCTCTGCATTGTGAGGCAGGAACTTACTTGATATTCTGTGAATTTCTTAGATTTGTACGTGTCCTCAAATCCCCTGGCATTCAGCATGATTGAATTAGATCCGAGGTCATTACTTTGTGCATGTGCATTTCTCTGCATATAGGCTTGTGTGTGTGTGTGTGTGTGTGTGTGTGCGTGTGTGTGTGCGTGTGTGTGTCCGGGGGTGGGGTTGCCTTCTAAGGGCATGGACAAACAGACTTAGAGAGTCAGCCCCACCACAAGCATGGTAAAGAAGTTTGATAAACCCATCTTTTGCAGCTGCACAATCAAATAAACAGGATACGTGTATGTGCATATTAGGTTTGATATGTATGAGAAAGACAAGTCCTACCAATTGATGTAACAAAACAGTAATTAAAAAATGAGAAAAGGCATGATTTTAATCTAAATGTGAATTCAATTCAATTGAATAAATTCAAGAATTCAATTCAATTGAATAAATTCAAGAATTCAATTCAATTGAATAAATTCAAGAATTCAATTCAATTGAATAAATTCAAGAATTCAATTCAATTGAATAAATTCAAGAATTCAAAAACTTGAGACACCAAGGACCAAAAGTGAATACACAGCAACAGTCACAAATCCAGTATGCATAACTGCCATGTTTCAGAAAAGTTTCAAATTTGGATGACTTTTTTCTGCAAAAACACGGGATTCAGACAGACAGAAGGGAAGACGGAGTGGATTTGAAGAAGTGGAACGTAGTGTTAGTCCAAATCACAGTGGGAATCGTTTACATCCCACAGTTCGCTTCCATCACACACAGCTACTTCATAAAAGTAAAAGATGATCTGAACAGCTTAAGTTCACTTTTGTCACCTGTTTAACAAAACGGATCAATATTCCATGGCTTTATCCTTGCCATTTAACTTCATTTAATACTTATTATCACTTTAATGTGTCTTATGTCATTAACAAGCATGATTTTACTAAATGTGAATTCAATTCAATTGAATAAATTCAAGAATTCAATTCAATTGAATAAATTCAAGAATTCAAAAACTTGAGACACCAAGGACCAAAAGTGAATACACAGCAACAGTCACAAATCCAGTATGCATAACTGCCATGTTTCAGAAAAGTTTCAAATTTGGATGACTTTTTTCTGCAAAAACACGGGATTCAGACAGACAGAAGGGAAGACGGAGTGGATTTGAAGAAGTGGAACGTAGTGTTAGTCCAAATCACAGTGGGAATCGTTTACATCCCACAGTTCGCTTCCATCACACACAGCTACTTCATAAAAGTAAAAGATGATCTGAACAGCTTAAGTTCACTTTTGTCACCTGTTTAACAAAACGGATCAATATTCCATGGCTTTATCCTTGCCATTTAACTTCATTTAATACTTATTATCACTTTAATGTGTCTTATGTCATTAACAAGCTCTAAACCAAATCCATTAATCCAGCAGCTAGTAATCACTTTAAAGGGCCTGTTATGCCTCATTAAAAAGGGATAAAATATTGAAGGGTGGTGTATGCTACATGGAAAAAGGAAAATCCCAAAATATTTATCTTTTTGCTTAATTTGAAAAAGCAGTGCTTGAAAAGTGGCACTAATACACAGCAACATTCAAATGACGACAACATGGCACTATGATGTTTATGTTCAAAACGAGGGCAAATTCAAAATGCTCTAATGCGAGATGTGTTTGCATTAAAGATGGGATTTGTGTCACGTGAGTGATAATTCTAAGCAAAAGCTCTGGTGCTGTATTTTTGGGGCCATGTTAGAGAGAGCCAGCTTATGGGCAGTGAGGCCCCTGGTTCCACTATGGCATGTATTAAATCTGAGGGTTTTACATGATATAATCTGCCGGTAATCAGCTCCTTGGAAACAGTACAGAGTTTATGAGGCAAAGAATGTTTGCTGTGTTTGAAGAGTTTCCTCTGCCCTCACTGGATACCTTTTAGTTCTTTGATGTTGGATTCTCCATCTGACAGCTGAAAATGACCCTGCTGATGATTAGATCAGTTCACATTTCTACACTGCTTTACTGTTTTGCACATCATCTTTTTGCTGGCGCAGTACAGAGACAGAAATAAGAGCTGTTGTTATGACTACACTGTAGTGTGTCCTGAGCATATTTTAAAAATTGATTTAGACATGAGTTCAGGTTTCGGACATTTTCAATCAGAACCCATGCAGTAGGTCCTCCTTAGTGAACCTAAGCTTTGCCTGTCGTATTTTTCCACAAAAGAAATGGAGAAGAGTGAGTATGTCCGTGAAGATTCTCAGTCATCCAGAGAAGAGTGAGTTTCTCTCATGGAGTTAGACCTCCCTCCTTAGCAACAACTAGTTGCCTCCTGATGTTTGTCAAGTATGTCAATCAAATGCAATTTAGATGGGGAGCTGCAGGTGAACTGAAAATTGACTCAAATCTCAGCAGAAATTTTGTGTGAATTCCCCAAGAGCAGCTTTTCCCTCCAAAGTTTCCTCCAATAAATCTATGAAAAGAACAGATATACAGAGCCTCGGATAGCTTAACAAAAAGCACTCAATTTTTGACATGTGCCTTCAATCCACATGAGTAAGATGATGGTCACATACTTAATATTTGAAATTATTCCAGAACTGCAATTGTAGAATACGTTGCAACTCTTTTTAATTCATGTTCCTCTGAACTGCTTGTGTGTTCTTCGCTATTTTAGTTCTTGTTATTATTTCTATTTCTGCTAATTGTTTTATTTTTTCCTCTTCAGTCAATAACCATTGATTCAATGCTCCTAAGTGTGTGTTACGATTCATTAGACACAGTCTAACATCTAATTAATGTTTCGCTACCTGTCACCCAGGTTAATTGTAAAGAATGAGGGGCAGAAAATACCGTTATTTGTCTCAAAAAATAATCCCCCCTCTCTTACAAAGGGCTCTTCAGAATTAATTTAATTTTGCTAGAAAAAAAATTTACGGCCTAAATTATAGATTGTTTCTAAATGCCAGATTAATATCTTTTTTTTACAGTTACCCTGTGTGCTCTCCAAACATCATTTGAACATAATTAGAAGTATGATTTGCTATTTGCTATCACTGATGAAGATAAAACTAGATGTATCACATGATGTTTACATGAATCAGTGTTTTTAATATCGTGCCTTTCTGAGGTATCCAGACACTACAATGTTGTGTGCAAATTTAAATAGCTGAGCCTCATTTACATATATGTGACTTCATGCCTCATGTAATAATTCACCGTTACACAAAACCCCTTGGGCATGAAACCATTTGAGAGAATTGTGACTCCTCTTGCACTCTCCTCACTTCCTTTGAAGACTGCTAACTTCAGTGATCTCTTTAAATCCTCTCTACCCCTTGAGCCTAACCCTAAGCCTTCCTATAGCTGCTACTTATGGTACTGTATGCCTTACTTGAAAAAAAAAAAAAAAGAAAAAGCGTACTACAGAAGGAGAGAGAGATGCTTGGGAGAGGATGAACCAAAGAGGTGTGGCTGACAAGTCTAATTCTATTTCTACATACGAATGCATTCCAAATTGATTTATATAGAGCTCAATGTCCCTTCAGCTTAGGCTTGGCTGTAGTGGGTGCACTGGATTGTAACAAGCAGGCAAAGCCAGAGAAAACTAGAGAGAGGCAGAAATGACAATGGGAGGACAGGAGGGAGTGAAACCGAAAAAAACCCCAAAAAACTGATCTGCAGAATTGGACGAATGCCTTCCTTTACTTCATTGGCTTTGAAGTAAACTACAAATACATTTATGGTCCTGAAAAAACAATGAAATGTAGCTTATGAAAGCACTGACTCAAAACATGAATCTGCTCTTCACAAATGTCAGTTTTATTACTTATATAGTCACTGTATTATCAGATTGGTTGCAGCCTTGCTAGTATATGTAATTTAGCTAAAAACTAACCTTAACATGATAGCCTTTCTTACAATTTTAGCATGCTGATGCCTAGCAAGTACAATATTTGCAATGCCCACTATCCTGATTTACTATGTCAGATAGCATTAGCCCCACCATTAGTTGAGTAGCGCTTCAAAAGTACAGTTTATTAGAATTTCATTTAAATAGCCTGAGATAGTAAAGTAAGAGAAATTTAAAACTTTGACTTGACAATGGACCTAAATAAAATTTCAGGGAAATGCTATTAAAGTCATCTTTTGCGGAAAATGAACATGTGTATACAAATTTTCATTCATTAACGGAGACATTTCACACTGAACCATGGATGAAATAGTCAGGGGATTGTGAATATGAGAAAGAAGTGTCTTCTAAGAGTGATGAATTTTCTTACCAAGCCATCAAGCAGATGTGTAGATATTTCATTTGTAAATTTAAAAACTGGATGCCAACTGGTGGCATGACATACAAAATTAGGGCACCTTGAAAATGTTTAGAATTCTTCACTGATCGGATTAAATATCTGCATAAATGTCATGGCAATGCATCCAAATATGCCAACCTCCGTACTAGATGCAAGAGGAAAAGTCAGTAAGTCGCAAGTTATTGGAACACATTACTATAGGTACAGTTTGTGTTTGTACAAGTTGTCATGAAATTCTATTCTACATTTGCCAAGATTATAGTTTATAAGAAAAAAACAGTTTCGATCAAAGTGGTGGATCATTTGACCCTCTCAGCCCTGCTGCTATTCCTGCTAAGACCAAAAATGTGCCAGCAGATACAGTGACTCAGACTACGAGCAGCCAGGCCCATGACTCCCAAGCTACAGTGACGAATAGGGGTGCTATGACTTGCTCCATAGTTGACATTCGGTTCACATCCAAATGAAAACGTGCCTTTGTGCCATTCAATCACCAAGAGGGTGCACTGCTTCAAGCAATGTTCTCTGTCTCTATCCCTCACCTCAGGCTTCAAAGCTTTGTGTGTTATGTGGCCCCCAAGGCAAGCGAGTCATCACATCAGTAAAACAAGAGACAAGGCCCACTGCAATAGAAGCAGTTGTGAATGATGTATCATGGTATAGTGATACATCAGTACACTTTCCTGTTGGAGCTATATCACTGCCCGTATGATCTCCATCATGACTGCTTGACTGGGTCCCAATGAAGAATGTGAATAAAATATGCGTGTTGACAGAAAGAAAAAAGAAGACATGATCTGATGGTGAGAGGATGAGTGAGATGAGGTGAGGAGGCTTCAGAGGGTCAGTGATTGCTACAAAAAGAGTTTAGAGTCCCTCTAAAAGGATATATGTAGATAATGCTGATGAACTACAGGTAACCTGTTGCTTTATAATATTCGGCACATTCAACCATTCACACATGCGTGGATGTTTAGTATTATCTCACAGTTCACACACCAATGGTGCAGCAATTGGAGCAATTTGGGGTTGAGTGTTTTGCCCAAGGACTCTTTGACATGCTGTACGTAGGGGCTGCAGTCATCAGACAATGACCTTCTGTTGGCACTGAGCCATGGACATCCCATAGATCAGCATTCTTTCAAATCACTTTGGATCCTAGGGTTTGTGGAGATTTTGATTATATCAGTGGATGAATTTCTTTTTTTTTTAAGACTTTCCATTAACATTGGGGTGACATCATCTGAATTTTAATTTTAGGTTGAACAATTCCCTTAAGATTTGATAACACAGTTGGCGTTGGGTAAAATGCATGGTTGTAGGTGCAAAACAAGGATTAAAAACGCTGACGTGCCAAACCAAAAACCTTTTAAACTTATAATGAAAGAACATTTTAGAAGAAAGTGAAACATTGCACTGTACTGCTGCTATATTAATGTGGCTATTACAGCTGAGCTGTTAAACAATGTACTATTTCATAGCTTCTGGCATTCATGTCTAAAATATTTAGCACCATGAAACGATTCCCACACTAAACATATTTTTCCTGTACAAAGAGCATGATGTCATATTCACAATGCAAGAGAAAAAACATTCAGCAACACAGCAGAGTGAACCAGTGGTACAAGAATCCAAACCAATCCAAACGTCTCTATAATACAGAATAAACCATCCATCTTGTGAAAAATTAGCTGGTGGTCTGTAGTAATTAATTTTGTATTGATTTAGAAAGCAGCACACAATAATTCTGGGCAACGAATAATGATAGTAAAACCTTAAAATACTGGGTAACATTACTATAACAGGCACTGAACCATTTATTCTCATGTATGGTGGGCTGTTGTAAGCATTTTTGATCCAAGTCCAATTAATTCATGCCTTATCAATCTATTGTTGTAACAGATGCAAAGTTTTCTTTGAGTACTAATGAGTATGTGCTCATTACCTTAAATCATTATCACCGCGACCACACGTAATCTGCACCCACAGAGGTTCTATGACATTTCTGCAGATTTCTCACTGATTTTAGATGAATAAAGATGCTGCTTGCAAATCTGCGAAATTTAGCACACATCTTCATCCCCTTGTGAATGTGTGCGACAGTCATATGTTGTTTTCAGTTAGCATTATGATCCAAGTTAGTGGTGTTGTGTGACAGTAAGCTAAATGTTAGTGATGAGACAAAGAAAGAGGCACCATTTGTCACAGAGTCAATCCCATGTCAGGCAAAATAATTGTCCTGTCATTCACTAAGATCATTCATCGAGTCATTTGTTCTCTTGCAGTACTCGCCATTGAGATTTTGCTAAATTTGATTAATTACAACAATCTTTCGTCTTAAATAAGTATTGCTTATTACATTGCAAAACTGAAAACAAAATCCATTTGGGCCTTATCAGAGAAGGAATTCTCCAACCCTGCTCTTGACTGGAGGCTTTATGTCTTTTTTTTTTTTTTAAATGCTTTTAGAAGGAATTTCATTTACTACCCCTGGTAACTTCAATAAGAGATGACATTTTGTGCTTGCTTATGTTGCATCATCTTTCCATTCATTTAGTAAATTGACTATTTTTATTTGTGACATATTATTCAACTCCCATGATCAGTTTCACAGAATTTTCTAGCAGGTGAATGGATGGGGCAATGAACATTTTGTTTCGTTTTCTGCTGCTTATCCAGGTCTGGGTCGTAGGGGGCAACAGTTTGAGCAGGGAGATCCAGACGTTCCTCTCCCCGGCCACTTCCAGCAACTCCTTCGGGGAGACACCAAGACGTCCCACGCCAGCCGAGAGATATAATCTCTCCAGCGTGTCCTTGGTCTGGCCTGGGGTCTCCTCCAGGATGGGCATGCCCGAAACACCTTCCCAGGGAGACGTCCAGAAGGCATCCTGACCAGATGCCCGACCCACCTCAACTGGCTCCTCTCAACGCGAAGGAGCAGCGGCTCTACTCTGAGCCTCTCCTGGTTGTCCGAGCTCCTCACCCTATCTCTAAGGCTGAGCCCAGCCACACTGCGAAGGAAGCTCATTTCGGCCTATTGTATTCGCAATCTCATTCTTTCAGTCACTACCCAGAGCTCGTGACCATAGGTGAGAGTTGGGACGTAGATTGACCTCTAAATTGAAAGCTTTGCCTTCTGGCTCAACTCTCTTTTCACGATGCCAGACCGCTTTAGCGTCCGCATCACTGCCGACGCTGCCCCAATCCGTCCGCCAATCTCCCGCTCCATTTTCCCCCCACTCGTGAACAAGACCCCAAAATACTTGAACTGCTCCACTTGGGGAAGCGACTCTCCCCAGACCCAGAGTGGGCAATCCACCCTTTTCCGGCTGAGAACCATGGCGTCAGATTTAGAGGTGCTGATCCTGATCCCCGCCACTTAACATTCGGCTGAAAGCCGTCCCAGTGCGAGCTGGAGGTCACTGTTTGATGAGGCCAACAGGACCACATCATCTGCAAATAGGAGAGACGGAATCCGGAGGCCACCGAACTTGACTTCCTCCGCCGCTTGGCTGCGCTTAGAAATTCTGTCCATAAAAATTATGAACAGAACCGGTGACAAAGGGCAGCCTTGGCGGAGACCAACCCTGACTGGTAACGGGTCTGACTTACTGCCGGCAATGCGAACCAAGCCCTGCCTCTGACAATACAGAGATTGAATGGCCCGTAACAGAAGGCCATCTACCCCATACTCTTGGAGCGCTCCCCACAGGACACCTTGAGGGACACGGTCATAAGCCTTCTCCAGATCCACAAAACACATGTGGACTGGTTGGGCAAACTCCCATGCCCCCTCCAGTACCCTTGCGAGGGTATAGAGCTGGTCCAGTGTTCCACAGCCAGGACAAAAACCAAATTGCTCCTCTTGAATCCGAGGTTCAACTAGCAGCCGGACTATCCTCTCCAGTACCCTGGAGTAGACCTTCCCAGGGAGGCTGAGGAGTGTGATCCCCCGGTAGTTGGAACACACCCTCTGGTACCCCTTCTTGAAAAGGGGAACCACCACACCTGTCTGCCACTCCAAAGGCACAGTCCCAGAGATGTGTCAGCCAGGACAGCCCTTCAACATCCAGAGCCTTGAGGAGCTCGGCACGAATCTCATGCACCCCCGGGTTGCTGCCGCTGTGGTGTTGTTTGACAACCCCAGCGACCTCGACCCCAGTGATGAGAGAGCCTACCCCAAAGTCCTCCGGCTATGCCTCCTCCTCGGAATGTGTGTTGGTGGGATTAAGGAGATCAACAAAGTATTCCTTCCACCGCCGAACTATAGACTCAGTTAAGGTTAGCAACTCCCCTCCCACACTGAAGACCATGTGGACGGGGTCCCGCTTTCCCCTCCTGAGCCACCGAACAGTTTGCCAAAATTTCTTCTGCGCCAACTGGAAGTCTTGTTCCATGGCCTCACCAAACTCCTCCCACACCTGGGTTTTTTTCTCAGTGACCACCCGAGCTGCAGATCGCTTGGCCTGCCTGTAGCTGTCTGCTGCCTCAGGAGTCCAACAAGCAAGCCATGCCTTGTCAGTCTCCTTCTTCAGCTTGTCGGCCCTTTTCACCTCTGGTGTCCACCAGCGGGTTCTGGGGTTACCGCCACGACTAGCACGAGCTTCCTTGCTACCACAGCTACGAGCAGCCGCCTTGATAATGGCAGCGCAGAACATGGCCCACTCAGATTCCATGCTCCCCACTACCTCCGGGATGTAGGTTGCTGTTTTGGACATCAGTATACAAGCTTAAAGCATTTTGATTTTACGTGAACTGACAAACTAGCGTTTGTCAGGTGTAAATGCGGAGAGCTAGCAGTTGGATAGCAGGAGCTCTGTAAAGCTGTGCAGCAGACATCCTCAGGAAAGAACTCCCGTGAGTCCAGAGGAGGGAGTTGAAGACCATTTTCACAGGGTCCTCAGCAATAAACATTAAATGAGTAATTTATGTTCTAAATATTACATCATAAAACCTGCTACAGGGCCCTAAAAGTAGGTCTGTAGCAGTGAACACATATACAGTATGATAATATTAATAACTATCTAAGATTAAAACTAAGACTACCTAGACTTAATTTGAATATTCTATTATAATACGGAATAGCAAGTTTTCCAATGCTTTTTTGATTTTTCCTACATATACACTGCAGACAGGATTTATATGTTTGTATTATACCCCAAGCAATGTGATTTGAGAAAGAGGTTTTCTAAAACAACCTCTGAAATACTTTCTGTATGCCTGCTTCTTATGAAATCAACGGTTTGTTTTTTGTTTTTTTGCTCTTCTTTCGATATTCCCATCCATAACAAGTTACGCACTGGAACTAATGAGAGACTGGGGATCTTAGGGATCGGGGGAGGAGGCCTCTTATTATTCATTGAAAAAGAGTAAAGAAATGCATAAATGTTAATGTCAAAGGGTTTCTATCCGTCCAATTAATCTGTGGTGTCTCCCCCGGGCAGCCTCATTGTTCAGCTATACTTTTTTTGTCTTCAAGGGATATTTGCAATTAATAACAGAGCAATAAAAATATTAAAGAGGTTCTTTGTCTTTTGTTTTTCTTCCCTAGCCTTTCATTTCTGTCTTGATAATTTCTGACTTACTATTAAAAGCACAAATAAATGGTTCGTATCAACATGAGTCATATCTTGCCCTCCTGCATTCATGCCCAGCCATGCCATATTTTTGACTTCATGCTGTAGGCACTTGCACATATAGGACAATTGCTTTAATCTAACATGTCATCACTCCGTTGACTGCTCACATCCCAGACCATCAGCTCTCCAGTCCCACTCCCCATATAGCAGTTCCTCACTTAAAAAAAAACAAACCAAAAAAATGCTTCACATCATTAAACCTCCCTTTACACTTTCATGGACACTGCACTGATTCTCCAATAAAATAATAGCTTACAATTTGTCATTCTCCAGCCCATCACCACACAAACACAGTGGAGCTAAAAAATTAAGCATGCCCCGGACAAATCATTTTAACTTAAGGAACAGAGTAGGCAACCTGTCACTGATGCTGTGAAACATTAGTCCCCCCCACCACCAAAAAAAAACAAAAAACAAAACTGATACTAAACATGTCCAATTGTTTATATATATTGAATTCCTCACTATTTGGTATGTAAACTTCATATACACACTATTTATTTATTAATAAATCTCTTGAACGTTGCACTTTGCACACTATATACACAGAAGCTATATTGTACATAATACTTAGTATACAGTATAATTTCTAGTATTTTAGTTTTTATTTATCCTTTCTTATACTGCATGTTGACTTGTTTTGGTACTTTTTACCCTACGCTGCTACTTTCACCTCTGTACTGCTTTGTCAACCTGAATTTTTCTCAAGGGGGATCAATAAAGGTACATCTTATCTTATCTCATCTAATCATGGCTGCTAAGTATTGAACAGCATCTTCGAACAGTGTATGGTTGGTAAAGGTGCTTGTAGGTCAATCAGAAACTGATTTTGGGTTTCTAATTTTGTGTGTCAGTACCTAGGATACAATGCTGTGCTTCACCCTTTACCAACCCATTGACCACAGGATACAGATGTCATAAATCTAGTGGTCTCTCACTAAGGTAGAGAAGACAGTCAGACATTTACATAGCAGCACAGCTGGTTGATATGTTGCAAGTAAAATGTTTTGCCAACACGCACGCACGCACGCACGCACGCACGCACGCACGCACACACACACACACACACTTAATTAGGCTTCACAGCACACACTGAAACTCCCATCAGTTGCCCACTTGCTGGGAAAATTGAGATGCAATCACCTTTCTCATCATTCTACAACTACACTACAACCAATAATGCATGCGACAAAAACAAAAGATGCCAGAAATATACAGCTGCCCGAATATACCTGATGAAATAGTGGTTTTGACATGCTGCACCGTTTTTTAGCTTACATCCTTACACTCTGCTACTATGTGCTGGACTGTCTAAGGGGTATATTTGTACAATTTGCACCTCGGTCTTATACGAAGCAGTGAGTAGGCACCCCTAGTCTCTGGAGGTATTTGGCTGTTTCTTATTAATCTCTTTTCATTCTCATCACGGTTCTCACAGCTCTCATTGCCCTGCAGGATACCCAAATCTCTTTACAACCATGCAACCACACTGTCCCTGTCCAAATTAAATCCCAGTGTTGTTACTATAGATCTTGGTAAGTCAGATCAGAGAGGCGATGTCATCCATGTATAAAAGGTGTGTGAGGGTTACTCTGCTCCTGATGGGTGATCTACTCTTTGAGATGACCTGGCTGAAGGGGGGGGTTAGGGCTATGCAGGACAGTGAAGACTATGCACCTTAGTATATGTTTCACTTGATGGTGACTTCTGTGATGATCTTGGAGTTGGCTTCTAGTATTGCTTTCTACAGAAAAATTAGTTCTTCACAAATGTTATCATTGCCCTGTTAGCCTTGTATAGTGCCAGGCTAATATCCAGGCATGGGGGATTGAGTCATATGCTTTCTTGTAAAAAAATCCAGGTTGGTCTGTGTGAATCTTTTGTGATCGGATAGTAGCTGGTACTATGACTGTTATATAGCAGCTACGATGCCTAAGAGGAGATTCTCTGTTGAAGCTTCCAATTTTGAAGGTGCTATACCCTTCTAAAGATCATCCAGGATCAGTCTGCCCTATGACAACAATTCTGGGTTGGTGCCTGTTGCTAGCAGCTCATACATTCAGCCGGTAGGTGTGGATCTTGTCAGCTCCTGGAGCTGAGACTTGATTATGGAATTATGCCGTAGTGATATTGGTTGGCTCTTGTTCTGGAACGTTGCTGTGATTGGCTCATGGATGTATCAGTCTGAGTGGGTCTGTCCTGAATTGACCTTTGGACTGTACATACCCTAACTGTGCATTCACAAGTAGAGCAATAATTCCATGTTTCCATAATATTTCAGTAATTTTATAATAACAGATGAAAAATAAAACTTCACCAGTTAGTAACATAAAACTGGTTCCATAATGTAATATGAACATTAACTTAGAATTTTCTTGCAGATTTCTTTTTTCCGTTCAAAAGAATGTATTACTTTCAGAATAAATTATGTTTCTCTGTAGGTTTATTTCCATAACAATGCAGAAACCATGTGTTACTGTATTTTTGTCTACAGGAAAAAAAAAAAAAAAATCCCTGAATTCTTTGTTTATACACATAGCCTGTGGGCACAATGCGCTGCTGCCACTGTGCTGTCAAGTTCGACATGGAACTAGTACAGCAATAACTTCCCTTTTATCACTAATGATGCACTTCCTCCCTACCTTGTTTTGCAAGGCACATCTGGATGATTGTGAACATACACTTCCTCTCTTTTTGGTGTGCAGAGTGGCCTTGTGTATGCCCTGCATGCACACACTCCTAAAGTTTTGAACTGATAAATTCAACCTTTCTAATCACCAGTAAAGGTGTTCGCCATATTGATTTGAAAGCCACAGTATGTAACCTTACAGCATTCTGAAAGGTATACAGTCAGTTCTAAACAGTATGCCTGTTTTTATGATGTACAGTTGGGAAATGCGCATGAATTCAGATAGGAAGACTGTCATCTGAATGGATCTGGAGCAGACAAGAAAAAAAAAAAAAAAAAAAAAAAAAAAAATCTTGAAAAAAAATGGCAAACCAGTGGCTTTGGCTCAGGAAAAATCTCAATCATTCCAATAAGCTGTCTCCTATTTGAACTGTATTGGCTGATAGCGTGGTAAGGCAGATTGCTGGCATTGTCACATGTCATAATAAATGCTATGTGTAACAGATGCGAAACCATGCTGTTGCAGAGAGAACAGTCGTTATTTCTCATGGGTCCACTAAAAATGACCTATTCTGTGCTGAGATACAGTATATGGTATGTGAATTACACACAAGGCATTTTCTCTTTAGTAAAAGGATTTTGATTACCTAGTTTTCTTTGGTTGTATGTAAAATTTGATTATGATATATATAATTGAAGTTTGACTAATTATACTCATGGCAATACCTGTGTTAGACAAAATGCAGTGAAGCACAGTAAAATGTACATTTTACACACGCATTTTATTATCAGGGGAAATCTGTTATTCTAACTACTGTTAGAGTGAGGTAACGTAATCAATCATGTATCACCCTCTCAGCATATGCTTTCTGCTGATGCAGATAAATCATGACCACAATTAATCTTGATATTATGCACCATCAACATCTGTAGAACCACTGCACCATATCAAAAACTGCAGATAATAGATTTTCTGCTTACATACACCAAAAGTTCACAACATACTGTGAATATCAGTGTATTGTATTAAAAAAAGGAGTAGCAGCTGGGAACACATCTGGTCTTTCATTTAGAGGCTCTACCTCTGCTTGACAGTTCGAAACAAAACAGGAAATTAATTGCACATGCTGGATCGTGATTGTTGTGGTAGCCAGCCAGCACCCGTGACAGGTGAGCCACTCTCGCTATACAGCATATGAGGTTAAAAAGCAGATAAAATTGGGAGATGTTCCCCTCATGAATAAGAAATAAACACAAAGAGGGAAAGGTTGAAACATAGCCTCACCATACTGCCTCAGTGTAACAACACTCTCACCATCCTCTCTCTACTGCTGCAGGCCCCTAAAAGTAGGTCTGTAGCAGTGAACACATATACAGTATGATGCCATATGCTGACATACTGTGTTAGTGTATCGATTTAACGGTTTCATCGAAAGCAAAATTAGGCCAATAACAAAACACAGACAATTCTGGCAACAATTGTTCCTAATTTTTTTGTGACATCATCTGCTGCTCTCAAACTAGAACTGTAGGGAGTTTTATCATAAGTATATTAAAATAACTTGACTCAAGCTCCATAATCAGATACAAATGTGAATAATACAGGCAATTTTATACAGTTTAGAAATTTTATACAGTTTTGTTTTTTTTCTTTTATATAGGTTAGGTAGGTTGCTGTTTTGGTCATCAGTATACAAGCTTAAAGCATTTTGATTTTACATGAACTGACAAACTAGCGTTTGTCAGGTGTAAATGCGGAGAGCTAGCAGTTGAATAGGAGGAGCTCTGTAAAGCTGTCCAGCAGACATCCTCAGGAAAGAGCTCCTGTGAGTAATGAGTTGATGCAAGTCCTAATATTATCTAAAACCCGACAAAACATTATTATGAATCCATCCATTGTTTTAATCCACTCCCATCTGTTTTGCAACTTTACTGCATCACACAGTAAGAGAAAATCCATGCCTCCTTTGTCCAATTCAAATCAAGAGCTTCTCTAGCATTTCAGCAGGGAGACAACCTAAATTACTTATTAAGGCTTTAATTGTGAAATATTTTTAGGGATGTTTTTCAAATAAATAAACTCATTCGCTTGCACAGTTCCCTTACAGACCTGACAAGTACCTATGGCTAATTTTTCTCAAGGCTAGGTATAAATTTGTTTTATTTATGATTTATTGTGAAATATGGGAGGAGAGAAAGTTGCATGGTTGTGAGAATTCAAAACATAACAACAAACTGTCTAAAAGTGTGAAAACAGTGAAAATGAATTACTCTTAACAGAGAATGACACAGCGAAATACAGAAAAAAAAAAAAAAAAAGAAAAAAAGTTTTCAATTATGATTAATCAGCAAAATGTTTCACATTTAAATTCAGGTTTCACATTTTATTTGTATAACCCAAAATTCTAAATTACAAACCATCTAACTGGGCTTCTACAAACAGTACGGATGTGACACCCTCTGCCCTTAGACTCTCGAACCAGGTGAGGAAAAACTGTACAGGAAAAAATAAGAAACCAAGGGAAGAAACAGAGAGGAAGGATCCCTCTTCCCAGGACAGACTGACATGCACTAGATGTCACTAGTACAGAACACAACAACATTACAATGACAGATCAGTAAAAATGTATTAGATGTTCATGAGGCTATAAATCCAGATGGATGAGAAATCTATTGATCCAGAAGCAGGTGTAGTCTGTTGGTTCAGGAGTTTAGTGTATCATTACATGCCGTTACATATAAAGACAAAAAAACAATAGTGTGGTTCTTTGAGCCAGGTTGACTATAATAATTGGCTCTTATCCCACAAATCTAAAAAACCGCAAATACTACTTCTGTTACTTTTTGCGTTCTCTCTCTCTCTCTCACAAGCAATGTGCTCTAACCTTACTAAAAACTACAACCTCAATGTCATTAGAGGAAAACAGAGGCGATACCCACAATCAGATCAATACTTACATAGTGTTTGTAAACACCCACACTATGTAATCTAAAGAGCTAACATTTCTAGACAAGATGTGTGTTTTGGGAAAAATGATCAAACTCTTTCAATATTTTGACATTGAAATACAGTCCATGCAGGTGTAGTAGGTGACTGGTGTTTACCTTATAATGCATAATGTGATTGCAACGGGAAGGACAAAATGCCGTAGCATCCAGTCAAGTCTTGTAGAAACTTGGCACCAAAGAATAAGTATACATATGTTGACAACAAACAGCAGCCTGATGTCCAAAGTTCCCCCACTGGTAACTTTGACATGGTCTCAGGTTTCATGTTAACAGAAGAGCTGCTCACTGAAAACACAAGCATGCATATCGAATGTGTGGGAGGAAGGGATAGGAGGAGACAGACAGAGATAAGGGGGTGTAGCAAAACCTGGGTCCAGAGAGAGAAACACCAGGCATGTGACAGGAAGTGAGCATCATGACAATTCGATCACAGATGTACGGGAACAGAGGATGTAGGAGTGGTGGGAGTGTTGGAGCAGAGAACAAAGAGGAAGGACACTGCTAAACTGTTCATCTTTCAGAATCCATCTGTTTCATGACCTCACACAGCTCTGTATGGGCTTATTGAGACTGCAAATAAACTCATCATTGCTGAGTAGTTATAAAATCTCCTGTCACAACTCCAATTAGTCAATACAACTGAACAAACAAAACAAGCTTGACAATTCTTTTTCACATAAAGAGTAATGCATAAACACAGAGCCAAGTTCAAGTTATCTCCTGCTCCTGACAGGTCCAATTAAAGGAAACCTGGGATCAGTCTTTGTCTGGCCCGACTTGATGATAATAATAGACCCCTCCTCTGTAGTACACTGAGAGATACTGCAGTATTGTCCGCTTTGTTATTGAAATGGGGTGCATCCTCTTTCTCTCAGAAAACACACTGAGGATGTTGCTATGGGGATTTCATTTTTTGTCAAAAACATAATGATGTTGTTTAGATGTGGCCATGTGTTCCAAAAGTGCTCTTTTCCTCTTTTCTTTCCTGCCATAGAAGAATGAAAGGAAATGTTCTCACTGGGAAATGCATGGTCTTGTGCATTGAGCTGGTTAGACTGATTACATCCAGCTCATTGTGTTTCAAGGAGAAAAGCTGAAATAAAGGGGGTTTTTTTTAATGGTTTTTTTTTGGGGGGGGCATACTTGAATAGAACGGAAGTTACCAAAGTTAACAATACACCTTGTATGCTTTATAGAAATACAGCTTTGACAAACACAAAACATGTTTGAGTGTTTGGCCTACTTAGTTCACAGATTAACCTCTGAGATCTCACAGGTAACTAAATTTGAGCTAGCAATATGGATACTTGGAGTAGTAATGATCAAAGTTGAAAGCCAGAGCATAAACTCGCAGTGAGAGCCGAAAGTCATCTGTTTGGATTACATAATGTCAAATGTCTGACCTGTCAAAGTGATGTCAATACTTCTCATTATTAGTTAAACCTAAAAAAAGCATCACACTCTGAACAGACACAGTATAAACACTGACAAAAAGTACCTTAAAATATGAACAAACTAATCCGTCCATCATAGTCTTGTGTGACATGTGGACGATTTGAACAGCAATCAAAATTGATGAATGCGTGATTATTTTAGAATCTTTCTAAAAAAAAGACAAAACGCACACACACATCACGTTTCTGCCTGAGTTATGAGTCATGAGTCAAGCTCAGCTGACAATGCCAATGATGAACTTATCTCAAAGATAGCCCACATCAGCTAATGGCTTAGTTGATTCTTTGTCCGAATGGCAAATCTTACATACAGTAGGCTGCATTAGTGGCTATTGCTCTCCCTGGTTTAGCCTTTTTATGCAAACACATTTCAGGAAATGCAAGTGTGCATTCACTGATTCCGGCTTTCCAGGTAGGCACACGGAACGGATGGGAGGTCTCAATATACATCCAAATATATAGCCAAATATATCAAACTGCAAATGCTAATTTAACTTTCTTTGACTATAGTGGTCATGAATGAATATTGCTTAACGATGATGAAAACTGTCAGGTATCTGTGCTACCTTCATCTTTAAATTTGTGTTAATTGAAAACCCAACTGTGACAGAACTGAAATACTATGCAGATAATATAGTCTGTAAAGACAGGTATCCATCAGTTCAAGTTTTCTTCAAAGGTGTCCTGTCAGTGCATGCAAGAGAGCCTTGAAGTTGTATGATGATATGCTTCAACCATTGTGGGGCCCCCACAATGTAGGAGTGTGGCTTTTCCTCAAAGAGATGGGTTTATGTCAAATTCCAAAATGTCCAAAATCATCACTTATGGCCATAGTGGCTGCTGTTCATTAGAAGTTGGATAGAATCTCTTACAAATGAGGTGTATAATAGTAATGGTTCACACACGCACACACACACAGCATAGCACCTTGCCTCCCCAGATAGAGCTACTAAAGTTTTTAAATCGAGACTAATGTGGAATGTTCCATACATCCGCCATTAATCGTTTGAAGCTGGCCAACTGTGTCATTGATCAGTGTTATACAGCAATGCAGCCACTGTGTCTCTGTCCAGCCCTGTTTGCACTGTGCAACACAGCCTTACATATTGTATATGACATGGCCATTCCCATTGCTCTTACGCTGAAGGTAAACATGATGGCTGAATAATGGAGCTATGCTTTGCAACTATAGCTATAAAATGAAATGGCAGAAAAGTATATTCCAACTCAAATTAAGATTACAAGTCACTCTAAGAGATGTTCCAATGTGCTATTCTCTTAGAGAGCTGACAAAAAAAAAACTAAACCCCAACTAACAGAGCGTGCTAAAGAACATTTTTCTGGCACAGCAATTTACAAACAGGAACATTTTGAACTGATGCTTGCAGTGCTCTTCTTTTCAACATCTTTTTGTTGCAAGAGACAAATTTTAAGAGTCTATGAACTTACTATGCAGTTCAATCAATACCTATATGGCATCAATTTTTGAAATAAAGTCAGTGTGAAACGAGGATAAAAAAAAAGTTGTTTTTTTCATTCCTGGAGAAAAAAACCAGTCCAAGCTTAGGAGTTAGTAATAACCAAATAATTCACAAGGTGAACAAAACAGTGTGTTAAACATACACAGATTGGATCAACATCTAATCTTGCTATACGCCAGCCATGGAATCCCTCCCCTTTCTCGCACACACACACACACACACACACACACACACACACACACACACACACAGACACAGAGACACATAAGTACTTATGATCATGGGTCATGGCCAAGCAGCTAAAAAACAGCAGTTTTTTTTCACCGATCCTGCATGTTTATGTTCTTGAGAACTGAGATCATTTCACTCCGGTCTGGGAACAGTTGTTCTCTGCAACCATTCCAAATAAATAAACTACTCAAACTCAGTAGATGTATTGTAAGTATGATGTGATATCATTGTTTTTAATGTTTCTTATGATTTTACTACATTCCATATGGTTTTGCTATAATGTTTCTTACCTACTTGTTGCAGTGATTATTGGAAGAAACCCATTCTTACATCAATCTATGCATTGTAATAGAAGTTACATTAATTTCTTGGCTAAGCTGTACTTGGTTACCCAAAAGCTGTTGAAATAATGACTTGGTAATAGATATAGATATATTGCTGTTTTACAGGTTTAAGATTTGTACAATGTAAACCTACAGTAAACTTCCATACAACCTTACAGCATTACAAATGACCTGCAGAGCAATGAGCACTATAAAGACACTGACGGTGAGAGTCGTTGTGCGAAGCCGGGAGGGTATCTCTGGGTGAAAAAAGAAAAACAAATGTATATGCACACCACTATTAAAGATATGCTATTATTAAAACTGTCTTTATGTTCCATGATGGGGAAAATCTGAAATTATCTTAATGCTGAGCAACACGAGAGCAGGTTTACAGACACAATATACCACCAGACAAAAATATATTGCTGTAAATTATCAATTAAACATCTTCATGGCTGCTTCATTAACAATTTCCTCTCCTGTGTCCTCGTCTGTCCGTCTGCCCCTGAAGGAACAGTTACAGTACATCCTTGACAAAACAGCCTGGTATAGAGGTCAGAGACCACCTGTTCTGAGTTGGCTGAGAGGACACATCTGGCCTGACACAGAACAGGCCGGATGGGAACGACAGCATGCTCCTGTCTGTGCCTCAGGCTGGAGACGGATGACTCAAAGCTCAGACTGAAGTCATGAGAGGTCAAATGAAGAATAGGAAATGGCAGGGTCAGCCGGGACACCGCAATTCTACGTAGTGTGTCTGGTCAGAAATATTATATGGCAAGTAATCGCAATGGTCTGGGGCACGTACAGTTAAAGGCAAAGAGTTTAATAAGTTATGTGTTTATCCACTCCCATGTGAGACAGTTTGTTAAAATAGCTACTTTAGATATTTGTGAGAATGGTTAGTTGTTGGCTTTTACATGTCATTTGCATGATAATTCAAATAATCATTTTTTTTCTGTATCGCAACAGTTGTTTTTGATTTTAAAACTTCTGTTGAGGTTCTGCAGGTTTGACAAGTGGAAAAAGCTCAATTTGTGTTTGCAGTTGTTATATATTTGTTAGTTATGAGGTCTAACAAGTCTATCAATCAAGTGTCAATAAAAATATCCCAGAACAGCACAGTAAAATACAGTCTCCACTGCCTCTGAATAAGAAACATCGGCACAAACAAGCTCTGAAACAGTGATGCCATCACACTTGTAACTTGACCTTTATGCACTTTTTCTTCTGGCTTTACAGAAACCTTTCTTCTCTATGTGAAACAGAATGTACGTGTACATACATATTAATAAAGGATCCTCACCCCTCACTGCATAGCATGGAAGGGAGTGGAGAGAGAGGAGAGGGAATGCAAGGAAGGGAAAGGCTAGAAGCTTGTCCTCAGAGCTCTCTTCTCCCTTATTCTTTATCAGCTTTCATCTCTCGGCCCTTCAGAGAGACTGAACTATAAAAGAGTCCAATCACTAGGGGACATATTATTTTCTCCCTCCTTGAACACACTATATCATTGTCTAAACCCATACAACGTCTCCTCCTCATGCATATATGACTCAAGCCAGCTGTACTGGGAGGCGTGGGTTTATATACTGGCTGTGATTTACATAATAAATATGGATTTTTCTTCATTTCAGTGAGTGAAGAAAAAACTAAAATGAATCAGAAGGACACTCACTCATTTTTCTCCAGCAACAGGATCAGTTTTTCACCTTCTGCGTGTACCAGCAGCCGGAGTGATGCAGGGTAACTCTGGAAAAAAGAAAGATGGGAGTGTTGGTAGATCAGCATTCGTGTGAAGCTGCAGGCCGTACACTAGGCAGGATGTGGCAAGGCACAATAGTATTAGAGGAACAGGAGGTCCATATCCTACACTTCCAAGTCTGTCACTCTGTCTGTACATCGGATAGTGTTTCACAACTACAACCAAATAACTTGAATTTCAACCTATAATGTTTATTTAAAGCTAAATCCTTATCAATTTTGTCATTTTTTTTGCAGTAACTTTTCAAAGTGACAGTAAGTTCTCTTTTATTGGAATTTTCTGCCATTGCTACAGTGGCTTTTCTATCATCTATTGATAACAACCTTACTGTTTATAGTTTCAGCTAATACAAAAGAATATCCTAATGGCTTTGGCAATTAAATTGCATTTCATTGCAGGAATATCTGTGACAACACAGCAATAAGAACGTCATGTTGTTCTTATTTATGGCTGCGAAAATCTAACACAAGTAGATAATTCAAGAGTTTTCACTGAGATTTAATTCTAAATCAAATCTAAAAATTTCCAGAGAAACAGCTTTGAGATGATTCAGACCTTTTAAGAAAATCAAGACATTGGAGTAAAGATGTTATTGGAGTGAAAAAATGCACCTGCAGCAGGACAAATGTATACATGCCAGAACTCCACATGAACAATTAACATGAAAAGATAAAGACAGGGAAAGATATCTCTGTCAGCGAGGAACAGACAATGATTCATGTATCATTAATTGATATTTCAGATGAACTGTGTACTGTGGCATCTATTAGGTCTGGTGACTGTTGCCTTCAGGCCAGCCAGTGTGTGGATTCACAACCATGCCTATGTTCGTTAATCAAGGGCTAAACTAAACAAAATTAGAATAAAATTCTTGTTAGCAGGAAAATTCCTTAAGGTGAAAAATGTGCATTGTGTTGAATTACAAATTATTTTATTAATTGAAAGTAAGCCCAAATGCTGAGACAGGCATGATGCCTGAGAACTTTATATCCTGGAGTGTGTGTGTATGTGTGTGGTGTCACTGTAAGTAATGATTTTGCAGTACTTTACGACCACTTGATAACCCTCTTTTGGCACAAGGGGCAGATATATAAATCTGTTTTTATGGGAAGTTTAAATCATGAGCTGCCCCAGCAGTCACGTCAATTTGCGGAGGGTCATCTTGCAGATAGTCCACTATAAAACCACTGTTTCTCTTCGACGGATGGCCTTATGCCAGCCTGTGGATGACCTTATCTGGTGTAGCGAAGCTGACACATTGCGGCCATAGGCAATTCACGTTTCGACTTTACAGGTGCAAACTTGTCTCCTCTGTCTGAAAACAAGTCTAAATCTCTTCATTGAGCATTTATTCCCAATCAATCGTTCTCATTATGTCATTTTTTTGTACTGAGGACTTGCAAAGCAGTTGAGAGGTGATTTTCTGAAAGAGTATTAAATAAACAAAAGGGGACAAAAATAAAAGTAAAGAAATGGGAGCCAGTGAAGAGAAAAACCACCAACAGGATCAACAGAAATGAAGAAGGGACTTTATGCTGCACAAAAATCAAACAAGCAGGGAAACGGGCAACAGGGGAGTCATGAAGCCAGATCGCTGAGCATGGACATGCATACCCGGAAGTCATTAAGTTAGTGCTGCTAAGTTGCATTGTAAGCATTTACCCCAGTCCTGAGTTGACTTAGAGGTCTGTGCTCCTTGCCATTTAGTACCCAAGGTACAGTGGTCTCATAGTGTTCTGGTGTGGTGGCATCCCCTCGCTGTTTAGGCTTGTCATGATCACCTCCTGTAAATTAGACATAAAGACAGATAATAAAGGTTAGCATTACTTAAAAAAAAAAAAAAATCACAGGTGTTTACACAGTAGGTTTTGTTACACTGGCATGTAGACAAAAGGGTGAGTGATACAGGTCAAAGCTGCTCTGTAATATCAATAATTCAAACAAAACAAGAAATGCTTCAGACAGACAAAAAGGCAGCATGAGAGTGGTTGTGATTTCCCCCAAAGAACTTCAGTGATAGTACCACAGCCACAAACACAGACTCAATAATAGATACTTCCTCACAGTTTATGAGGAGCTCAGCCTTTACAATTTCCCCAGAAAGGAATGGAGTTTAGAGGAAAAAGCACTGGCAGGATGAAATTGTTCTTCCAATTTTTCTTTTCATTTCTATCTCTGCTTTCTCAGTAATTTAGCACTGTAAATCAGGAGATGACCGTTGAAATCTGCTAGTTTCCTCTCTTTAACACATCATTTTGCTCCTTTTCCTAACTTGCTGGAGTGAAACTAGTACAGGTGAAAGCCAATTATGATGGTGAGCGCTTAAAAGCTGCCCTTTGGGAGAAGAAACATAGAAGACAGCATACATTTCATAAGGTGAAATATGATCACCTAGTCACAATTCCCTCTGGTCCCACTGTCAGAGCTCTCCTCTATTTTCTCCCACAGACAGTAGGGGCTGTCCCTAACACCCCCACAGCCGCACTGAGCATGTCTGTGTTGTTGCAGGCCCAGCAGGCTTCTTCTGAAGCCCAGTAAATGTTAAGAACCCAATAAAAGCTGTGGAGACTCTCTATTTACTGAAAGTCTAAGATTTATGCCTGTTGTCCATCCCCTTGAAACACGCACGTAAGCCTCTGTTTGTCTGCTTATGTGCAAGCAAGTCTTCATGCAGGGTAAATCAAGAGTTCAGTGGAACGCCCAACAGTGATAATACAGTCTGACACACTTTGTTTACTCTTCACTCGCGGTTCTCGGCTGGAAATGCCTCATTTTCAAGTTTTTATAAATTTTTCTTTGAAGGAGAAATTCAATGCAGACTCCTGCACACAAGTGCATTTGTTACAACTTCAATCTGTGTAAAGGCAATTGTGCTCTGCTCTTGTTGTGGCAACCACTCCATTTATCCAAAGTGCATAATAAGACAACAAGGGCATAAAAGGGACCTCTTATATTTAACAGGGTATTTGAACACGTGCCAATTGTAGTTTGTTGGTTTTAGCGGTGCATGAAAGCCACATTAAGCAGATGGAGCAGCATGACTGAGACCACAGGCTGTGCCATTAAAAGGGATTTAAAAAAGGAAAGTCAAGCAGGCGTCTTGTTAATAAAAGATTTCAGCACCTCCATGGAAGTGGTAATTAAATGCCAATTTGCACACTTCCTGCACACTTTTGAGAAACTTTTCTCAAAGGCATTCATGGTGTGGCATTTATTTGCTGCTACAGATAGTGATGGAAATATATTTAATAAATAATAAATCTAAAAAATGGAGAGGACATGCATGTTATACTGCTAGTTTCCGAGGCTTAAAAAACATGTCACCCTTCCAATTCAGGCATGCCAAATACTGCCAGACAGACACTTTGTTCAAAGCATAGTGACCCATTTTATGTGTGAATTATTATGTGCATGTGAGTTACTTTTATGTGTAAGGCACGGGATGGACAGAGATTAAAGTTTATAAGCAGCACTGCTTCCCGAGAAGAAGCAAACAAATAGCAGAAAAAAATGTGACATTCATGATCATTCAGGGGTTTTATCCTCTTGGGGAAAATTTTAAATTCAAACTAAAACTGGGTTAATCCCATATGTTTTTTGGAGAATATCGTCATTGCTAAGCCAACCCCAGTTGTTTGCCCATATTGGACACAAGCAGAAATCAGCTAAAAAATGAAAGTCCGCAATTAGTCTCGAGAAAAAAAAAAAAAAGAAAGAGATAAAGATTTTCTTTAACAGGCATTTCAAGATCAACAAGAAATTCTTTCATTTTAGCATTCCAACCCGACAGCATGAGTGTGTTACTAATAATAACTAGTAATGTGAATTCAAATAACAGCTGATGTCCACCGTACTCTGTGGGTAAGTGACAAAGCCAAACATATAAACAACATCAGACACAATTACTTCAGAGCGCTGCTCTATTGAGGACAAAAATGAAACTAAGCTCTCTGTGAATTATTAAAATGTCTTATCTTCTGCATCACAAGCATTTCCTGAGGTTTTCACATTAGTTTGTATATTCATTTATTTGTATGTTTTTGAGAAGAAGGGTGCATGAAGGCATATATTGTGAGGGTGATTAAAGTAAGGCAGCTATACAGGCATAAATAATATGCTGAAAAATGTGTATGTGCAGCATGATCTGCTGAGAATACACTGCTTTTCATTTGCAATTAATACTTTGTCTGCTCAATCAGCACTGTTAACGAAGGGTCCCTCTGAGATGAACAAAAGAACAAACGATGGGAGGAAGGTCAAAACAGAAGGCTAAAGGACGTATTAATCTACAGACAAGGTATTAAGAGAACACAAGAGAGAGCCGACATCAGAATTGGACCTCAGAGACCTTCTGCACTCTCATTTGGTTAAAATTAAATTTGCATACAAACTGTGCAAAATAAGGGCTTGTTTTTTTTTAAGCCTGGGAATAAAAACTGTACTTTTTAATTGAAATTAAAACACATTCTTGACTTTGGAAGGAGTGACCATTCCACAAAAGATCCAGATAAGCTACTAAATGGACTTCCTGATGTTAATTTGTTAAGTGCATGCTTTGACTATTTCCATTATCCAACTGTTTTTTTTCTTGATTAATCATTTGGCCTTTAAAATTATTAAATAAAAAGTTTCTCACAACATTATGCCCCATCTGAATATCCTAATTCATTCTGGCATTTCATGGCACCAGGGCTGTGACAATAACCCATATTCATGATTCAATACCTATCAGGATGTACAGAACACGATTCAATATGTATCATGATACATTAATATACCAAAATTCTAATTTTATTCTTTAAATGGTAGTATATTGTATGGTACAGATGTTTTACCAATGTAAAAAGATATAACTTGGACAATAATTTCAGTTGCGAGCATTCTTGTTACATCTCTGCACACACTGTTAAATAAGTCATTGTTTAAACATTGAACTACGTTATGTTTAATAGTATCAAAGTGTCACAATTAGGGATGTAGAGGATACATGAATTCACCAAAATCCACGTTTCATGTTGTTACAATTTCATAACTGTAAGAATTGTGAAAACCACAATAAACAATTATGAACTACATTTTGCAAGGCACATTGTTTTACATTCACATTTTATGTATTGTCGTTGCATGCAATGTATGCTGGCCCATAAACTCCGACGATCCATGTAACACTCATGGCCCGCCAATCTCTTTCTTTCTCATCCCACTAACCATTACAAATTACTTTTAAACAGCCAAATGTTACACCTAAAAACAAACTGCCACATAGTTGATGATCATAAATATTTTAGTTCATATTTTAGAGATCTTCTAAAAATGATACTGTATTATCATTTTGGTTCAAACGGCAGCTACAGTAAATGTTTAAAATGTACTGTATATGTTTTAAAAAGCTCGATATAAAAGGCGATGCTTATTTATTTAAATTGCAGGACCAAAAAATTGTGTGAAAAATGCAATAAAACATTTGATTTTTAAAAAAAAATGGGTATGGGTGTGTGTTTATCCTTCTATAGTATCAATTATTGTAAAAACAAATTTTCAAGCACGCTGCGGTTTAATTGAGGCTTCACAATAACATTGTTGCCATTCGGGATGTACTGCACTCTCACATCACTACAAGGTACAGAAGCTAGATCCTATAACACTTTTTTTATCTTGACTTTAAGACTCTTCCCAAATATTAGATGATGCAGATCCATTTGACGTCCAAAAAATCAGCAATTTGTAGAGCAGAAACATGCAAAAGCAGGAGTCATCAAAACATAGTTGTGTTTATTCCTGAACCCAAAATCATTAAATTGGGAAATTTATCTATGCATCAGTGAAAACTAGCTGACTACATACACGGCAACTCTCACCGTTTTTAAATTGAGGTCATGTAAAAAAGAAAAGAAACACACTTTCACACGACACAACAGGGACACAACTTTTCACAACAAGGTTGGCTAAAAATCCCAATCAATCAATAGACTCACCAATTATATATAGCTTTGAAGCTTTTTTTTCTTGGTTGATGTATACTTAAGGAGGAAATGTTGTATTTATAAGTGCGTGTACTGCAGATGTATTTTCATCTACACTTACTTGTCACATTAACACCACTGAAAACTAGTGACATTAGGCAGGGAGATCTACAAACACATTAATGGAACTTTCTGTATACACCCATTACTGATTCCTTACGAAAACACTACTGACCTATATAGATCAACTGTTGCTATACCTACAATGTGCATTTGGAAATAAAGAGCTCTTAACAAAGAGAATGAGGAATGAGGCCAATGTGAAACACGGTACAGCTTATCTTAATTAAGTAATTAATAAACTAATTTTTGCATTTATTTATCGGCTGTTATTTCACTATCCGCTGACAATTATTAAAAATCGTGTGTCCCTGTAACAACTTCTGCAACATAACTAATCTTTGATACCTGACAGAAGAAGGAAGTCAGAGTAGCAGAAAGAAATAATGGTTAGGACTGTGTACCATCTTACAGATTGATACAGTGACTCATGTTGGTGTGGAACTCAGCATTAAAATAAGACTCTTCTTTCAAGCACTTCAAAGAAA
>KV751325.1:8437284-8460895 GCA_001698575.1 Mola mola
CATATAACCTCTTTAAGGGAAGTTTGACGTCACACTACTCTCTTTTGTTAATGGCAGTGTCAGTAAAATACACAACAGAGATTTAGATTCATGAAATCCTTAAAAATGAAAATTTGTTGAAGGCAATACAGTCCTTGTTTACCTAAACATTGGATTATACTAAAGGCACAGTTCAAGTTGAATAACAAATTGCTCCACATTTTTCACATCTCCAGAGAGTGATCGAGACCCACTACAAGTGAAGCTTAATGGACCTTTGTGACACTGCTTGTCCTAAATACATCATTTGTTTGCCACATTCAGCTCACGGTTAGAGGACATAGATACAAATCCTATGCGTCAGCAGTGCTCAGTATTGACTTATTACTGTGTGAGCTTTGGTTTTTACACTGCCAAAAAATGTAAACACACTGGAGTATAAAAGAGGGAAATGACCTTGTTTGTGAGAGTTTTGTTTCTAAATGAGTTCTAAGATGATTATTCAGGGTTCCCAGATATGATTTTAAAGAAGATACCAGTCACAATAAAGTAAAGAGATGAAAATAAAATATATGGTGTATTCATAAAATAAATTTGAAATGAAAGTGCATTTATCTGGAGAATAGCCAAGATGAATAATCTGGATCCAGCTTTAGTGGTCAAACAGTGACCTCTGCTGGCCAATAATCAAACTATGAATGTGGCTTACTAGTAAATGCAGAGAACCCCCACCTGTGAGCGTGTCATCTAGATTAAATTTAATCACAAAAATATAAAGTATGATCTATTATTTTCATGTGGGTTTATTAATGCTGATACTTGCCTGAAGATTTAGTTTGGATTGATATCATTTTGTTGAGAGTAATCCTTTGCACTGGTTGGTTTTGTTGATGAATGATTAATTCACCAACAAAATATGAAAAACTTTTGCTGTCTGTTTCATATTAATGAAAGGATGAATAATAAAATCTTAAATAAAACTTAACCACTGACCAAATTGTGTGTGGCAGAGAAATCTGCACCTCCTTAAACAATGTCCTCATCGACAAAGAGAAAGTTCAGATTTTGAAACAAGACCCTGATGCAGCGTTAAACAGTACAAGATGCCTTTAGAGTACAGTTTAAGTACACTATAATGAACTGGGTTGAACTGGTTTCTTTTGCTGCCAGATTGTGTTTCAGAACTGATTCTTGTTTCAAAAACGAGTGGCATATCTACCTTTTTAAAGACCTCCACTCGCAATCTGTTGGTTTGTGATATAGTCCTCTTTTTCTCCTCTTCTTTTTTCTTTGTCACCTCTGGCAGCTTGTTGTAAATCCTACAGAAAACCCACACAAAAAGGGCCGATACAGGAAAAGGAAAATGCTATCAGAAGTGTGAGGGCGGTTGAGCTATGCCAACAGTTGGTATACTAGAGACAAAGTGTTATCTAGTGAGACCAAAGCTGGCAAAAACCTGAATTCACTGATAAATAGGTTTCACAGAGACTCCTTTTTCACTCTTACAACTCCAGCCAATTTGTTAAGAGATCTTCAGAGTCAGATAAGGTTGCTTTTGAAAAAAAAAATTACAATGGGTAGAAATCATTTGTTCAGGTGTGTCTTTCCTGATAAGGTGAGGAAAAGTAAGAGATAAGTTACGGAGGCATCTTCTGTCAAGACATTTGTACATCAACCGTCTACTGAATTCATACATTGTGTGGGTGTGTGAATGGTGCTTTGTGTTCGTCCACAAACCCGCATGCCTGGCAGATATAACAAACAGCCATGATGGATTGGGCTGGATTAAAAAAAGGCGTGAGGAGAACTCACCGTCTGGACCTCAGCTGCATCTCTCGGCCTGATATATACCTCTCTCTGGGCTTGAAAAGGTTATCTAGGACACACACACGCACACAAGGATACACGCACACAAACACACAAACGCGGAGGAATAACAAATGAGAATTAACATGTAAATGAATCTTGAATATGTTAATGGCCTGTTAATGGCTGAGGCCTGCCTGATCTCTCTTTTTCAGATAGCCACACACACACACAAGGGTATTTATAAAACACAACCATAAATGGACAAGTTGCACAGCAGATATCTTGGTATGTCCTGGGAAGAAACTCACAGATGAATGGATGATTGCTGCATTCCATTTAGAAGAGGTCCTATTGTGTGTGGTGGCTCACTTAATGAACCTGAGCCATTGGTGAGTCTGGTCAAGACTCGTTGGCCAGTGTGAGCTATCAAGGTGCCTGATCCCATCACTCTCTAAAAGTTAGCTGTTCACTTCAGTTTAATAAAAGATGGAGTTTTCGGTTGTCAGCTCCAGTTGGAGGTTTTGCAGAGAAAAACTGTTGCAAACAATCAGTCAGTGTATGGAAATATTGAAGTAACGATGCAGGTGTAACCAGAAACTGCATCTGATCTTGATATCATCCAACTTAATCAAATTCCCTGTTCTACTTTTAAATGCATAATTCTTTTAAATCCCATGTTATGAAAATTCATGGTGGTTTAAAATGAAAGTGTAAATAAAATCTCAGATTGATTACGACTGCTGTTTTATCACTGTCACCACAAGATGGCCAAGACAGCTTTACAAGTGAATAAGAACTTTAGCCAGTTTCTTAAAACCAGATGCTCGGAAGTTTTTGAGCAAAATGGTTGATTATTCCTGGATGCAGTGCTTCATTCAGATCATTGCAGTGAAAATATTGCGGAAAGATGGATGGATTTCACTTTTGGAGATTTGCCTCTACGGGTCTTTGGGTACAGCTCACTTTACACAGAGTGCAATTAAAACAAGGGAATGTAGGATGCTGGAGTTGGATGAAAATGAACGCTGAAGAAAGAATCGCTTCCAACGATCCCTGGCACAAACTGGCGAGGTCTCATGGATCCCATCGCTATCATTTACCCTACGGCCTCCAGTCAAAATCTAATCCCAAGCTGCCTGGAGACTTTATCTATGCTTAGCCTATAGGAGCGTTTACTCAGGAGAAGTAGGTGGTTGCGTCCGTTTAGCAGCCATACGTGGGAGGAATTAAAATAGGCACTACAGGAAATGAAAGACAATAAAATCAATATTTATTTTTTTGTTAGAACAATTATGTAAGTGTTTAATAGGAACACATAAACTGTACAGTTTAACCGGTCTATTAGAGTACATTTAACATTTACCTTAAACATAAAATAGAGTCTTTAACAGCTGAGTTTAAACTTAAAAAGAGCATTTTATGCAGTTTATGCAGATTTCTCTCTTTTCAGTGTGTTATGATCTATCCGTGCACGTGAATTGTCTACCCTTTTCTTCTGTGACACCACCATATCCTGACTGGGATGAGAGGAACCAATGTATTTTTGCTTCAATGGCAAATCCCCTTTGCATGGACTTTCACCAGACAAGACACAAGCAAGACATCCTCAGTTAAACTTATTTTTTTCCACTTTTACTCAAAAGTACAGCCCCAACAGCTGACCAGCCAGAGCAGACTGGATTTTTTATGAAAAAGGGTGCTACCGAATTGGACAGTATGGGAAAGCAGTAAA
Source organism: Mola mola (assembly GCA_001698575.1). NCBI lineage: Eukaryota > Metazoa > Chordata > Actinopteri > Tetraodontiformes > Molidae > Mola > Mola mola. The sequence continues at coordinate 8,440,805 of KV751325.1, forward strand.
TGTTTGTAAACTTTTTCTGTTAAAAATTAAAATACAAAGAGAAAGTTTAACAAAGACAAAAGCATTTACTTGAAAATGAGCATAATATGGCCACTTTAAGCAAGCACACTCAAAATTTAGATGTAATTTTCCAGTTCAGAAACCATAGACTGCATTTTAAAAAAAAAGTCAAATGAAGGAATGAATAATTTGGAAAAAATATTGATAAAAAGATACACAATCATGCTGAAATACCATTTTTTTAAAAATTTGATTGTTTTTTTTTTTGATGAAAAGCTTGCTTTCCTGCTGTCTGTATCCAAACACTCAAATAATTCTCTCTTAGATTTTTGAGAAATGCTGGATTAAAATCAGACTTTTGGATAAAAATGTATTTTTTATGAACATTTCACTGCCATTTATGTTATATCTGTTTCAATTTTACGCTCACATGTTTCCCTTTGGTGTGCTGGATATCATTTTACCTTCATTTTTTTAAACTTAAATGTATGATGTTCTCTCTTGGTCTCCTGGAAAACCAGTTACAGGAAAGTTTAAACCATTACAGATAAAGAGCTTTAAAATATATGGGTTAGTGTATGTAAGGCGTCCGTTTATCTGCAATACTAGATAATGGCCACCAGAGAGCAAAGCTGGATAATTACCACTTCACTATGAGGTGAATAATATTTAAAATCTTCAAAAGGATTCGTCAAATGTGCTATCCCCTGCAATGGTGATGTAACAGCGCATTATAGATGGCACAGGATGGATATAGAAGCTTTGGTCTGACTCCTGAAAGACAATGGCAAAATGGTAGATTGTAAATTGCTCAAATGTCCCCTTCATCTGCTGGTGTGCAGCTGTCATCATGGGTTATTTGACAGCAGAATCTAAAGTTCCAGATTAGCTGCACTGGCTGGAAATTGTACTTCACTTATTTCTTGTGCCAGACAGAATAGTTGCCCATATGAAAATAAAAAGAATTATACATATAAGGGAAAATGGAACAATTTCATATATTGACATGTCTACCCTATTTTTCACATATATGTAAAGTAGATAGGTAGTACATTGCTGATGTCTCTGACTTTTCTTGTTCCTTCTTGTTTGTTTTTTCCTTTTTCTTGACACAGCCAGGATTCATGCTTGTTTAAAATTAACAGGAAAATCTTGTGTACACAAATCAAATGTTTGTGCGTATGTCGTTTTAATACATTTGCATATATAAATTAAACATATGTCATTAAATACATACGGTCACAATAAATCCATGTAAAAAAACCCATCATATAGGCATTTCATATTTTTTCATAAATTATATATTAATGTGTAGAATTAATATATATGTGATAGCAATATTTTGGTCTACTTGTAACATATATGTCAATATTTCTATTGATATAGAAACATATATGTCATGTTGTATATTTCATGTCCGTGTGGATGAGCTACTCTTACCGCTAAGTGGATCTGGTGTTGTGCAGTTCCTCTTTTGTTTGCAGCAGTCCTCCCTGTGCCCCTGCACCAGGTCTGGCTTGGTGTCCCTCAGCGCTCTCCTTCTCACGGCCCTCTGCTCCAGCTGCATCACGCGACCCTGCGATCGGCTGATGAAATCTGGCCTGAAGAGCTCCAAAGCTTCCTGAAGTGGGGGAGTGAGGTTTACAGTAAGCAGCCTGTCGGCAGAATGAATACAGTACAACTCATAGAGGTTAATCCTGTGCTGAGTAAGATTGGTTTCAAATTTATTCTGAAAACATCCTTAATCTGTTGCTTAACCTTGCAGAAACCTTCTCACACCCTTGTAATAGCTCAGAGGTGTAGGCAACATGGTAATATTATGCTTGGTTTTAGTGGGGATAAAGGTAAGAGCTTTAGTCACAAAGGGAATGGAATCCTTTAAAAAGCCCCTCAAACCTTACGGGATCTTTTACCCCTCACAACCTGACAAAAAAAACCAAAAAACAAAACATGTTACAAGAAATACTATCATAAAAAATAAATAATGAAAGAAGTTCCTCCCATTCTACAAGCAGGAGATGTGATTCATACAAACCACATCAAAACTGTGTGCATGCATGATGGTGCATGTGTAAAAAAGTAACAATATCGCAATTAATGTATCTGTTTAACCAAAATATATTTACATATAGTGTATGTATAAAGGGTTTGACTGTTTATTGGACCCAATATTCAGCATATCTCTGATTTTCTGATTATAGAAACCCTTTTTAAAAATTGCGGATAAACTAAATTGCAGTTGTTAGTGTTTGTACGGGAGTGTAGGTCTTTACACAAGAAAAGCAGCTGAAATGTTTCTATACTACTACACTGACTGAATTTTCTGCAAAAGAGTGGGCTCATTTAGAAAGCAAACGAAAGAGCCAGCTTACACAAACTGCCTATAAACAGCAAAATGAGACCCATCAAGGCCCTGGACGCCTGTCATGTCAAAACAAAAGGGTCTAGGATGCTGTTTACTTAGACATGTGCATGCGCAGCTTTACTATTCAATGCACATAAAACAGAAGACAAGCATAAACTCTACCCCATCACATTTAAAGAACTGGAAACATGTTTTGCCACTGTCTGTTAATAAAGCGGAGCGATTGGGAGAGACACTTAAGCAAATTATTAGAATTTAGAGGAATTTAGATAAAGAAAAAAAAATCTCCTATAGAAGAAGGAATCCAAACAAAAAGAAATGTTTTATATTAAGTGTTCAAAATCTTAGGTTATGTTTGTACAAGTGTGTTGTGTGATGCTCATGGTGTGCTGCACTTTAATTTACAAAAACACCTGGTCACAGCATTTGCTGGCGATAAGAAAAGGTTATCATCGTCATCATTAGAGCCGTTGCAGCAAATTTTATACAGCAAAATTTAAACACTGCAGCTTTTTGTGACAAAAACGCCAATAAGGGGAAAAACATCAAGTCTGCTACACTTAGCCAAAAATCAGTATGTCACGTAAAAGGTGAGAACCTCGCTGTGTGACGTATGACGCCATCAGATCATGTTGTCTCGGATTTAAAACTCACACAGAATGCTTTTTGGCAGTTGTAAAAAGAACCAGTAGAAATGGTTTCTGAAAAATATGCAGATTCAAATCTTTTCAGTGTTTTCAATCACTTTTCTTTGAAAGCTAATGGGTTGTTTGTGGTTTGTGTTTGTGCTTTGAGTGTGGCATTTGAGAGAACAACATGTGGGTGTTATTAATGTAATCTGTTTTCCAGTGGGGTCTATGTCAATAGGTCAATGATGAACCATAAAGCTCAAATTTGTTTGCTTTTGGGATCCTTTTGCTTGTTTCTATTGTGTAGTTTATATCCTAAAGGACATTGTTTTATTTTATTTTTACAGTTTTGTACATAATATAAACAGTGGCTCCTACTTTAAGGCTGAGAGTCTTGGACGTGCATTTCAGAGAATCAGACTTTGGTCTGGAACAGTTCATATCCAAAGCTGAAATTTGTTGAAGCTCTCTGGAACCGTTATGTTCTTGATGCTCCTCCATCTTGTCACTCCTTCCTTTTTTGCTCCATCTTCCAGACTCTACTTAACAGACACAGAGAGAAAAAATAAAATCCTGAAACTGAATTGTCCGTCAGTCCAAAAAAAAACACCATGTCAACGGATTGAACAGATCCAGTTCACAGGGAGAAATTATTTGAAGCATTTTTGCAGATTATTATGTAAATTGTTTAAATGCAGTTGCTGTAAAGCAGATGACTGTATTCTTTCCCTCTGGGTTATAGCACCGTTTTCAGGCTGCCCCCACAACTAACAGCAAGAACACACCCAGGGGGAAGCCCAAGTGTGGCCTATGAATAATGTAAAAGATATCAGTGCATTGATTCTGCATCTGTGATCCCATTCCTCCACCTTGTGTGGGATACATATCTCCAGTGAATCTCCTGCCATGACAATATAACATGTAGACAGAGCATCATCACGTGCTCCAGAAAACAAAAATGTAATGACGCCAGTCTGGCTATTGCCACAGGATGCCCTTTAGGCATTGGAATAATTTAAGTTCCTGGTGAAATATGGTGTAATTTAAAGAAGAAGATAAAGCAAACAGGAAAAAAATAAGCTGTGTTACAGTGCGGAAAACTAATTCTGTAATAAGTGAAGAGAGTGGTTTAATTATTAAATAGTGTTGCAGTTGAGTTGTTTAGTCATGAGAAAGGCTGTAAGAGGTGAGGCAAGACTATGAACCCGCTTCAGGCAGTGACATCATATTTTCTGAGCCCTTTTAGCTGTGACACCAGCCTTTGCATCTCAGGAACAAAACACACACTGCACTGTACATTCTGTAAGGAGTCACATTGGCTCATCTCATGCAAAGCTCCTCAGTCAATTTGTCGTGGCCTATTGTGTCATAGCCAGATGCAGAAGGTACACCCACCGGTGTCATTGAGAGGTGCATAAGGGTTTTTAGAAACAGCAATGCAAATGTTTTCTGTTTGAGTTTCAGACAACGATGGATGGCACATTAATTCCAAAGCGCAAAAGTGCCAAGAAGGGTAACACACATGAATTTCACCCAGAGAACTGGTGCTTGTACACTATTTTAAACCATTTTATAAACCTGTTGTGCCAGTGTCTAAACTCAATCAGTCGTGAGCAATCTTTTCATAAACCTTATTATGTGTTTTTTATGCCTAAAGTTATAGACACGTCACGGCTGCTTTGTGCGTAAAGTTAACCAAAGCAACTGAGCCGTTGTGCAACAGGGAAGGAAATATGTAGCACAAGCATTTGCGTGGCTGTAACAATAAAGGGAAGACATAGCACATCAGTCAGAGACGCCCAAGGGCCTGCTGCGTGCCAGGGTCCGGGAAAGGCTTAGCACATCAGAAATGCCAAAAGGTACCTTGTGCTTCTAGATGTGACTTGAGGGGCCAAGACAAACTGACAAACTGCTATCTGCAGTGAGAACTGATTCCTCATATGGCTTTGTTAAACTTACCTTTGCAGACAAAAAATTGAACATTTTGAAAATGCTTAAATTTGCAATAAAAAAAAATAGTATTTGTTTTTGCAAATAAGACTTAAAGGGGTAATGTCTGTCTATTTAATATGAAGCTAAGGAGCAGCATCTTAGTTTTCTTAAAAATATGTAAACAGGGGGACACACCTAGCAAGCTATGTCTCAGCCAGGTACTGTGACTTTTTTAAAATTGTCACAGTAATACAGTCATCACCCATTAATTCCAGGTAGCCACAAAAGCGGTGTGAAACTACTGTACAATTTGCTAATTTCTGCTTTTTTTTATGCAGATTAAAGAATTATCGTGTTAATTACTTAGAGGAAGCCAACTTTTTCACTGAACAGGGTCAGACTAACCATTTCCCCAGTTTCCAGTTTTACTACTATACTGTTACTACTCTCTCTTTATGTTTCGCTGACTGACTTGTATAATAATCTAATTCTCAGTAAGAAAGTGAGTAATTTACCCAAATGTTGAACTATTTTTTAAGCCCACAGCACTGAATTAACAATGGTGACCGGTAAGCTAAGATATCAAAACATGCAGTGTAAAATCATGAGTGTGTTGCATGCAATGAAAGCCGTTGATAGGCTTGAATAGTCCTACTTATGGGCAGTTTTGGTGTGAAGATTAGCAGCATCTAGTGGTGAGGTAGTAGAATGCATGTAACGGAGCGCAGCCTTGCTACTCTCTCCCTCTCTAAGTACCTACGAGAACTATGGTGGCCGTTTGTTTATGATCCTCCATTTAGAGTAAAGTAAGTTAACTTGGAAAAAACATCCTGCTGCTGACAAAAAATACCCCAAACACTCCTTGTACTTCTTCTTTGCCGACTTTTACTGTGCTGAATCTTTGGTTGTATTTCAATGTCACCACGGTGCACAGACATAAAGGCTTTTTGTCTGTTCTCAGCCATAGAAACATGGTGGTGCAAGAAGGCGCTCTCTGTGGAAGGGGGACCCCCTCCCATGTAACTATACATTTCTTAATCCAAAATTACAAATACACTACTCTTTTTGATTTAAGGTGTTTAAACACTAATGTAACAGTTAAAAAGATTATATTACATGTTTACAGACAGATATTTCTAAATTCTACACGTTGGTCCTTTAATATGTTGTATTATATATCAATATCAATTGAAAATCAATATTATAAATTGATATTCCAGTTGTCCAGTTGTGGGCTCATGTCTGTATAGTTAAAACAAATGTTTTACCTAGAATTCATTTTGTCAGCTCCCTCTTCCCCCCTGCTAAGTCTTCGAAAAAGATTCATCCTACTATTTCTCAATTAATTTGGAACAAGAAGCTTTCATGGTTAAAAACATGGACTGTAAAGAGTGGGGGAGAAGACAGTGGCCTGGTCATTTGTACTTTGCCATATTATTGCATGCTGTGAATGCTTATGCCTTTGTTTCATTGCGTCAGTAGGGAGAACATATTGTAAGATCCCGGACCCCCCAAAAATTCCTCTTTTGCAACATAAAATAAGCAATGACAGCTGCACTTTGGGATGATTATCTTTCAACTCATCCAGATCTGCCGAATCCCAAAGTAACATCTCCTGTAATTGGCTTACGTTTTTGCTGATATATAAAAATAAGAAACGATTGATTTTATCACTCAGATGAGTGTCCCACCAGTAATTCAAGTGCTTGGTTTTAATTTAAGTTTGCAAATGGACTCTGTGTTTAAATGTCAATTGGGATTTATTTTTAACAGTATGGAGAGCATGGTCAATTGGTGGATACAACACATGAGGCATAAATCAAAAGGCCAAAGGCAGAACGAAACAAATTAAATATTCCATCCCCTAAGTCCACCTCGGTACCACATCTACCTTGCTCTTACACTTGAGAAATGTGATCTATCTATAATAACTCAAGAATACACAGAACACCGGAAGGAATACAGGTAAGAGGTTATGAAATTCATACCTGGAGCAGTATTGGATGTGTGTTTCTTTTGCCTTGAATTGCCCTGGGTAAGAAAGGCTTCCTCATCTGCATTCCCCTTCTGCCTTCCAGCCTTCGTATTTGAGGGACTTGTCCTTCTGAATGACAATAATCCCAGAGTGTTGCTGTGGCGCTGTGTATCTGAATGATCAGCCTTGCTGTTAACACAAGTAGGAGCCATTTGTTCAACTTTGTGTACCTCTGATTTTGATAAAGGGTTTCTGTAATGACCAAGTCCACAGCTTCTTTTTTCGTTTTTGGTAGGGAATCTGCAGCAGCATGAAACTCCAAGGCGCACAGACAAGGTGGACCTGTATAAAGTGGATTGACCTGCTCTTCTTTCATCAAGTTCAAACAGAGGAATTAAGAGTGACTTGTAAAGATACACAACAGAGCGGAAGGATGTCAGAGGCACCTCGAGGTGGATACAAGACTGATATGAAGGCTGCGAGGTACTGTCACCCTCTGTGTAGCTTGGTCTATGCTGCACAAGCTGTACTTTGCTTAATCCTCGACCACTCGCTGTCGATGCATCAGCTGGTGAGTACACCTGTTGTAACTCATCAGGAATCACAAAGGCAGGATTCTGTCTGTATGCGCCCAGTTGGGAGTTTGACACTCTCATCCTGCTCATGGGTATGTATGAGGCGTTTTCCCCTTCAATGTTTCCAGAAGTTGAGGTAAAGGTGATACCTTCACATGCTGTGGTGGAGTGGATGGATACGCAGGGTCCTTATGCAATGGCAAATCCTTCCTGGCTGCAATAGTAACAAAGGAAAATGGTGTCCTAGGAATCTTTCCCCCCTCATCTGGGACATTTGCGTCCTGAACAGGTTGGAAACTCAACTGTAAGATGCACCGTCTGCATTGTACAGTCCGAGGGTCGATAGAGTGAGTTATTGCTTCAAGGTACACTCTCTCTCTCTGCTCCTGCCCCTGCCACACGACCAATGACAACACATTCCTGTGCAATGAGGCATTACTCACTTGAGGACTGTGAAAAGACAGAGAAAACAAGAAGAAATGTCATATCAGAGGTGTGCTCAACTGACTCTAATGTGGAAAGATTCTGTAACAAACGAAACCAAACAATATTGCAAACACAAAGATAATAGATGCTTTGAAGTAGCATGGGGAACTTTAACTGCTGTTCTGCTTGACTTGTTTCTTGGTCTGTTCATGTTGCCATGACAATGCACAACTTGATAGGCATCCGGGGACAAAATGGCCATGACATTCAAAATAAACAATCTACATTTGTCTTTTGAAAACAATAACAACAAAACACCCCCAAACTCTGCCTTATTTTTAGTCTTCAGTTTAGATAAAATAAAATTTAAACTTCACTCCTTTTGCACACCGGATTCCTTGCTTGTTAACTTTTTTGTTTTCTCCACACTTAAAGGACAAACAAATAAGCATCTTCCTCAAACAGCTATTTGGTTTGTTCACAGCAAAAGTTTAACACAAATGCAGTTGGCTTAATGAATAATTTTCTATCCTTCAGCTTAAACTGGAAAGGAAATCTGACCCACCAAATTAGTTTGGAGGTCAACTACTATATAATTATGAAAGAAACAATATATATATTTTGCATACAGATCCAGATGTTTTACAGTTTGTTTCTTTAGCTTAGTACTAAAGATGATGAAAACTGAATATTTTATTTCAACGAATAGTATCTTTCTTAATGAATATCAGCATCTTTATATAACGAAGAGCAGAAGTCCACAGTAATGAATGGAAACCAGTGGTTGCAGGTTTTTGACCGTGTTGAATAGGTCATTCAGGTCATCAGACCTTGGGTAAACACATAGTTGCAAAACATTCAAAAGTAGCCTACATGCCAAGCTATTTCCCTCACTGATTTTGAGTGTTGGGAATCTCCAACCACCCGTGTCTACCAGCTCACGTCTGATCAATTCAGAACAGGACATAAACACGTACTGAGCATTAATAGTGTCAGATTTTAAAAGGGCAGCATGCAACATTAAAGTGAAGTGCACTTCAAAGGCATACTCATAATGTAAAACACAATTATCAGACATAGCTACTCATCACAAATTTAGCCATCTCGCTGCTATAAAGTCACTTCTGTAACACTTCAGAATCCCATTATTCATTTTACTTTACCTTTCTATAATTTATTACATGCTTGGAGCCACGCTCATTTCCACTTATCAGCAAACCAACCCCCGCCCCCACCCACCAAAAAGTAACTCTCTCTATCTGCCTGTCTGCTTCCCAACTCAGCTGACGATGACTCTTATAATATGGTTATATCCCTTGCTTGCCTGGCACATTTTGGATAATTCCTCAACAGCAAGCAATCGCTTCAATGTTGAGTCCTATTGTTTCTCAAGACAGAGGGACAGGCTTATCGGGTCATTTTAGTCATTCAGTTGTTTATCATTACGCACCGAAGTGCTACGCTCCCAATTTGGCCGGTATATAGACCAAATGTAGCTATTACCACCAATAACACTGAGATTATAACAAATAAAAGTGCAATTTATTTTCAAATAGACTAGTGAAGCGAGCAGTGCATTCATTCCATGTTTCACAATCTCACAGTGAGACCTTGCAAATTGAAGTCATGTCTTTGCCCTGTTAAGATGTTTGCATGAGTGACATTGTGCATGTAATTCAAGAGAAGCAAATATGTTATATGTATATGTTCTGTGTGCCCAAACAAAGGCAAACACACACACTAAAATCTATTGTTTGGGACAAGCACTGACACTCTCAGCACTAATTACATTCCTTAAAATCAGGGATATTATGGAATTATTAGACCTGCCACTGCCTATTCTGCTGGTGCTGCAGATCCTTCATATCAGCGTGACAGCACAAAAGCTGTTGGAGACCAAGATCTTCATTTTTAGCACATTTGAAGGTCTCCATTAGATTTGGAGCTGATGTCCCCTGCTTTGCTAACATTTTTGCTGCACCTGCTGTTTTGTGTATACATCAAGGTTTTCTTGGAGGGGATATGTCCTTGCATGTGTGTATTGAAAGAGGTGACTATTTTTATATTTGGTACATGTGTCACTACATGTTACATACTGTATGTACTGCAAAGTGCAAACATGCATTCACACATGCATAAATACAAAACACACATACATACATAAGTACATGCATACAAAGAAAAACATTCAAACACAAACATGAGCAAAATGTATGGACACAATATATGAAAACTCTAATCTGTAAAATGAGTTTTTAGTAGCTGCCTAAAACAGACACATATTCAGCAGATCTGATGAAGACTAGACCATTTGAGAGTTTGGGAGCTGCCACAGTAAATGCACGATCACCGGTGTACTATGTGACTGGTGGCCAGACTTTTGCATTTTGGCGTGCAACTAGGCGTGCAACAGAGGACTGAGTCATACCTGAGAAAAGAGTTGCAGTAGTCTCAATGTGAAAAGATAACACTGAACAGGTTCGTGCTACGAGCAGCAGGAGATTGCTCATTACAGATGTGTGACTGGAGAGTTTGTTTCTGCGGAGGCAATGTAGACTAGAACCGTGTCAAAAAATAATGTATTTATGATGAGAAATGAAGTCAGTCCTTTGTAATAAGTTTAAAAACAGGCCAGGCATAAAAACAAGTTTGAGAGTGTGCCCACGGTCAAGAGTGGGGCCAGAGACATGTTGTTCTAGGTTAAAAGATTTAGCAGTGTTTAAATAGTCATTTGTCATTATCCACCCTTATGATCTTGTCAAACTTAAGAACAACTCTAAGAGAGAGAGGACTTGGATTTAAGTAATTATCTTAGCGGTGACTTTTTCCTAAACTACATCAAGAGATATAACTTTACTTTTAATTAAATATTGTTTTCAAGTACTTTTTACAACATTGCGCAACCAAAACTTGGACATGGGTGTAAAATGACTGGATGCCTACTTCCAGCGGTCCTTTGTGTTATACCTCTTTGAGGCCAAGTCAAAAAAGAAGTATAGTATAGTTACAGTCATACTGGAAAGTTGGACATCAATTCAAGATGTATTGTTACACATTTGATTGTTATATACAGTATATTATACTATTTTTTTTATTATTTCTGCAAATAGTGGCCAGACAACAATGAAAATCCTCATTGTTAAAATATTTACATGATTGTTGTAGTGATATCAAATATTGTTATGTACAGTATACTGTATAATGAATTTTTTATGTAGCTGGATCATAGAAAAAAAATACGGAATAGGAAAAAGGTTATTCTCCATTTCAATTACAGTATACTGATGCAAATTTCATCAAGCTTATTGAGTGCCTGAAGTAATCTATAGTGCTTGAAGAATGTCAAAGCATATCGAAAAAGGTCAAATATTAATCTCTGACAGATTTGAACTGTTCTTATGGGATGAAATTATTTGAGTTGCTGATTCCTCTGCTTTTCCTGCAATGATTTCTGATGGACCTCATGCTCTAGTTCATCATGAAGGGAATCAGCCTGTTCTCTGACATTGTTGAGTTCAGTTTCAATCACGGTATGAAATGTTGACCCTCTCCAGCTGTTGTCAGGGAAAGCTTGTTCTCCTTCTCCACCATGAGCTCAGAAGCGAAGGACTAGTGCATGCTAAAATTCACCGTTAATGGTGTCAGTCTGCAGTCTGAGATTGAGATGAGCTCAATTTCAGACTGAAGGAAGTCCTCGTGGTACAAAACACTGACCACCTCCAGCTCTTCCTGGAGAAGGGTGGGCTTAACATTTGAGAAACAAAACTTACCATTATGATGCATCAACTTATAAGGGATTTTGTATGAGTAGCTCTTCCACCTCCTCCTGTGAATCCGTGTTGGGTTCAAACAGGTATGGTAAGTTCTCCAATGTTTGAACTTGCTCTATGCAGTGTATAGCAGACCGGTTTAAAAGCTGGAGGATAACCCAGACCACATAAGATCTGTCTGGCTCAAGCTGCCGACGAGGGGCAGATCAGTGTGCAGAGAGTGAAGTAGAACATTCACCGATCCCCACAATCTAGATGATGCAAAGGTTTTTTTTTCAAGGTAATTAAAATAAAGAATGTAGCCAACAGTTTCCCTTAAAAATAAACAATTTGACTGATAAAATATCGTGTGAAAGACAGAGAACAATATGCATAGGTGTCTGAGAGAAAAATAGAAAGGGTGTGTTTGTGAGTGACAGGGTTTCGGAGTAGAAACAGGGTTTACTTGGCTGATGTGACCATATGCTTATTGTTGCGTGCAAACAAAGCAGCGATTGAGCAAACCTCTATGCTCCTGACAGTGCCTGAAATAGAGATGGAGACCAAGGGACCCGCAGCTGTTTGGGAAGCTGTTTGGGAAGCAGACAGGCTGTGCAGAGCTGTGGGTATAAGAGAGATGAACCCATCAGCACAGCCAGCGTTGAAATGAGGCTCACTGTGTGCGCTCTGAGGCAAAACCGTTAATGTGTCATACTTACTTGTCTAAGTCCAGGTTATTTTTGTAAGGCACTGTATGTTTAATTATTCTGACCTTTAACGAACACTGTCTTCATTAATCAATTATTTGCATGCTGTCCTTTGAACATCCAAATAAATTGATTTAAATGAAGATTGTTTACCTTTTTATCCTGTTTCAAATGTGCAACCTTAGATGACTTTCAGAGTACAGGAGTACTTGTCAGTGAATCATTTCAGCAGACATTTGTCAGACTAAGTATAGTGTGCTTTTGTGGTCCTGAGTCTGGGTCACATGTGCCATAATCCTTTTAAATTCACAGCAGGAAAACATACCAGTGGCCCACAGATATGTATGGACATATTCTGCATTTATATACACTTGTAACAGCATGAAAAGACAAAATATGCTCATACAGTATTTAAATCAACTACAAGTGTATTCTTATACATTACCATAAATGTAGAGACTTACTGACCTAATATTTTACCCAAAATTTATTTAAATTATTACATGTCCTACGCTTTCAGTATATGTTGGTCCTCTTACCTGATACAGGTTTGACGATCAAGCCATCAGCTGTTGCTCCTCTTTCTTGGAAAACATCCACCTCTAACAACAGAAGCCACACTACGAACACTCCAGTACTCCAGAAGTGTAACACATCCGTGCAGTCACCAAGTCGCCAAGACTGCTCTGTGTTTTTTTCCCTCTCAAGCCCCAGTGGAAACTCAGCTGACAGGGGATCAGTGAGCAAAGCACAATTTTTCAACCAAGTCAATATGTTTATACAAACGAGCATGTGAGCTCACGTTGGCTCCAAGAGGTGAATATGCGCTGCAAATAAATTTCCGCTGGTAGAATGGAAACACTGATGGCTGTGGTGGATCTCAGTAGTTCTCAGCTAATTCCCTCCCACGGTTCTGCTTTTGGTTTAGTTGTACTGGTTAAATAGAAAACACCAGGGATCTCTAGAGCTTTTAGCAGCACCCTAGGCCTTATTCATATCATTTTAGTCCTCCGGGCACATGACTCAGTGTTGCTTCTACGTCTCTTCTCTCCTACCCCCATCCCTTGAGCCACAGCTCAGGTAGCAGAACAAGGATCGCTCAGGTTTCAGGACTTGCATAATAGGTCTCCACTGCACAAGTTATTAATGGGGAGAGAGGCTGGCAACAACTCCTGAAGTTGCCTTACTGCTTTACTGCAGCAAATACAAAAAAAAAAATAAAAAATATATGGATAAAATAAAAAAAAAGAGGCTGTTTGCAGTGTTTCCAGTTCTTAATCACAACCACATCCACTGGAAAATCCAGGTTTGGACAAAGGAACAGAAAGGGTAAAGGCACAACTATAAAAAAGTGTCACGCTATAGTTCAGCATAATAAGTGATGAATATTCAAGTTAAATTTCTGCCTTTCAAAAACCCCAGCCAGTGTCTGGTAACTTAAACCCCAGTGAAATGCAGCGAACAATGCATGTTCTAAATGATGGATTAGGCAGTTACTCCATTACAACAGCACAAACACTCGGGTATATTACACTCTTGTACCAACGCATGGCCTGGTAGTTGTGCCGTTGAGTGCTGAATAAAGTATGGTGATGATTGATGATCCATGTCTCCAGCTATTAACTTGACATATGTGCTGTTATACCTCTGAATAGTTGTAACTGCTTGTGTACACAGTTAATATTTTCAAGTGAGCAGATGATGGTTTTGATCATGTTAACACAGTAGGCTCATTTTTTTGTGAGCTGTCAGCTGAAGTATGAAGAAGAATATTGAATACATTTGCTGAGTTGTCCATCATATCATATATTGACAATCTTGGATTTTAATTATAAATGTAAACCCAGTGATGACCATACATTAGTCAGAAATTACAATAAGATAAAACAAAAAACAACAACAAAGAAACCCTGTTGCATTCACTGAATAATTATTTACCTTTGATTTTTTTTCTTTTAATATCGCTTTTCAGTCATTTGACCCATTGAATAAACCATTAAATGTGACATTACTATGACATTGACAATCTTGACAATATCTCTGTGTAGACACATTTTCTACCCGCAGTGGTTGTTGTTTGTTGCAGGATGAAAGTGTGCCAGCAGGAGACAGCCATGCAGCTGGCTAATAGGGCTTGTAGCTGAAGTATGGCGCAGCCATAGAATCCATTAAAGAAAAAATCCAGGTTCCACCTACAAGTTTTTGCAGGATTGTTGAACGTATTTCTGAACAAACCTGACAAGATGATGATGGGTCATTTTGATCCTTAGAAAGGTAATTACTCACTCCAAATCACCACAGAAGTGAGCATCTACTCATGCACAGGTCTTACTAGACTAGATCTCTATGCTTCCAGGATGTATGACTGGAGTCCCAGTAAGGTGTCCAAAATCTCTCAATCTATCATTCTTCTTCTTCTTCTTCTTCTTCTTCTCCTTCTTCTTCTTCTTCTTCTTCTTCTTCTCCTTCTTCTTCTTCTTCTTCTTCTTCTTCTTCTTCGATGGAACCATCCTCCAGTCTTGGTGTGGGGGGCAGGAACCTTTTACATTTAAAAGAATAGGCTGAAGTCTTTCCTCCCTATAGGGTATTTCCCATGATTCATTGAGCCTCCGTCTTCTTTTGTTCACATTCATCTCCCATCATCAAATACATGATAGGTACTTGACATCTTTCTCTGGGACTTTGTGCTTTCT
The DNA here is from genome assembly GCA_001698575.1 of Mola mola. NCBI lineage: Eukaryota > Metazoa > Chordata > Actinopteri > Tetraodontiformes > Molidae > Mola > Mola mola. The sequence continues at coordinate 8,455,856 of KV751325.1, forward strand.
CATCTTGCAAGTTCTAATGGATTATGGTTGGACTCCCAGTCCTGCTTGACACCCACTGCTGCAGCTTTTGTACTTATTATGTTTTACTGTTGTTATTGTTATTGTTGTGATATCTTGTTATATACATGTATATATATAAAGAAAGACTCATCATTTTGTCATCATAGTCATTAGAAATATATTTTAATAGCTATAGTTGTTATTGTAGTTGTGCTCCGTGATTGGCTACATAACTCAGCCTAACCCATTGTTTTATTTAGACTGGAGACAGTTAATAAAACCCTTAAAACCGGGACACACTTTTTAAAAGGAGGACAAGACGTTCTCCCTTTTATTAACAGAACATTTGCTAGTCAAACTTTTATTTTTTTCATTTCTTTTTAAACGTAATTAAAAATAATTTATTGTAGAATAATGTTTTTAACGTTTTTAACAAGACACAATACAAAATAGTAGGTGATGACTGTGGTTATGAATTGTTTTAATTGATTTTTGGATGAAATTTGAAGAGGAGGCAGCAGGATTATCCAAGATAGCACATACATGCCAGAGACTGGCATGATTATTTAGTGTTGTGCGGCTGTGAAAACATATAGTCGAATAAATTAAAAAAGTGTAGTGCTGATTGAATCATCATTGCGCAGTGACTGGACTTTTTACAATTCAGCTTTAGTACTTTTACTGCTGTCATCATTTGATAGTTCTCTCCCATCGTCACTGTGATGTGACAGGATTTACAACTCATCAGAAATAAATGTGTTGTTTTGACTCGCCCTTGAAAAACCTGTTCTGTCCAAGAAGCTAATTACACTGCCATCTCTGAATTAGAATCCTCTTAGGCTCATGCTAGTGTTCGACAGAGTGGACCAGAAGTGCAAACATTGTCCAGTGAGCAAAGATTTACTAAGTTTGAGTTTGCACATGAAAAAAGTCTACATTTTCTGTTCAAGTGATATTCTGAGTACTAGCAAAATACTGCGTATGACTACATGACTGCTCACAATCCCACACAAACACACTGTAAAGACTATCGTACTCGCATAAATATATTAAACATTTGCATATTCTTTCAGCCCACATTTGTAGGTACACGGCTGTGAGCAAATGAATGAAATTTTGTCTCAGATAGAAAATAGGCATTTGAGTTACAGCTAGAGATGACTGAAGACTTTAGAGCTATACTAAACACTGCATCTTTCTGTGATAATTTTAAGAATATAGTGACTGCCGACCTCCAACCCCAACCTGCGGACCCTATGTTTAAATAGTTTATGGTTTTCCTGACCAACCCAGAGGGGAGAAATGACCCAGTTCTTCATCTAACTGATATTTTTTAAGATAAGCCCCATTTCCTGGTGTTTTAAGCTTAAAAATTTCACATCCATCCATCCATCCATCCATCCATCCATTTTTTACTGCTTATTCCTAACAGGATAAGCCATTTCCTTAACAGCCCAACAATGCTGGGATGGAGCCTATCCCCGCATCATCGGGCGAAGGCGGGGTTCACCTGGGAGAAGTCATCAGTTCATCGCAGAGATGTCCCTGGGACAGTTTAGCTCCACAAAGCTATACAATATATTGGCACAGGCCAAGTGAACACATCAGAAATTAAGTGCTTTTTATTCACAGTTTACTACACTCAAAATGTTACTGCAAGTGTCCAATAAAATGGAGCCTGGATACCTGCAGTAAGAAAACCCCAGTGTTTTTGACTTTAAAATTATTGTGTTTTTCCCACTTTTTCCCTGATTCCGGTGCACCCCAGTCATGAGCAGTCGTTTCAGTTTTCTGAAATTTTGTGATGTCTATGAAAGACAAATGCAGTTGTGTAGATTTATTCAAATGCAATCTCTGATTACTTTGTAAATTACATAGTCATTAATATTTTGGAATATATCTACACAAATTTGCTTGTCTTTGAGTAACTTTGTGAAACCTTTGGAAAACAGTGCCCCTTCTCTAACTGACTCGTCATGTCTGGCATGCACTGTCAGCAACAGGAAGCAGAGAACAGTAGGAAATACACAGTTTGTTAAAACATTATTTTGATACATATATCTGTATGCTTCATTGTCTTCTTTTGAATCTGTGTCAACGTCGAGGTTGGGGACATTTGCCAGTCTACAGAGGTTGTGTAGCACTTTTATGGCTTTTTACAGGTGAGGCTATTTTTCTGAAATGTATTGGATTTTCTATTTGTGGTAAGGCATCTCCATCTAATAATTGAAAGGTTTCTATTAGATTCAACACAGGCACTTTCGAGAACTTTGGCCACTTGCCAGTTGAAATTAACCTTGGAAAGTTCATTTTACAGTACCTGCATTTCTTTTCTAGTTTCCAAACAGATGCTCTTGCGCCACCCTGCAATTTCTGTGAGACTGGTCATAACTATTAGATTGTAAATAAACTGAAAAAAGCCCACGGATAGCACCTTTAGTTGGACAATAACTAGATGACACAAATTGTTATTACCACATATCAGCTATCTGCTATTTTTACTAGAGTTACAGAGACAGCAAAGAGCAAAATGCTTAGGTGCCTTTCATCCACAGAAGCATTGATGTCACTGCAGACATACTGTACTGGATGCAAGTCTGTTGTGTATTTTTATGTACTATAAAATATGTCTAGAAGGAAACTTTATGCAACACTAGTTTGTTAGAACTGAGTCACTGTAACTGCCAAGATTGCTGGAGTTACATCTGATCCTACCCTCCGTCGCGATGACCTTTTCTGTCAAAAGCTGATGAAGAAATGTCTTGCCTTTCTTTCAGCCAGACTTAATTATTATTGTAATGTTCTATTGCAATAAAGGTCTTGAAAGAATTCAGAAGGCCACAGTCAGGATTTAAGCCACAAACCAGAAAAATGTGATCCTATCACACTGATCTTAGCCGAACTTCATTGTTCTCCTATTCATGTCAGGTCAGACTTTTAAGGTGTTTCAGAGGAGATACAAAGCTGTTAATGGGCTTGCCCCTTCATATCTCTCTGATCTCATTAAACCTTATATCCGATCTCGGGCTTTGCACTCTCAGAGTACGAGCCGCCTGTCTGTGCCTAGAGTTAAAATGAAGTCAGCTGGCTGCAGGGCCTGTTCTGCGTTTTTCAGTGGAATAACTTCCCCGTTGATACAAGACAGTCTGATTCTAAATCTAAACTTGAAACTAATTTCTTTGCCATAGCTTTCAGACTGGTACTATACTCTTCAAATTGTTAACCCCCTACACTATTACCTTTTCAGCTTCCGTCTCAATGTCCTGCCGAGACAAACTGTAGTCATAAACACTGCAATTCTCTAACTCCCCTTTCGGCTGTTTCCCTTTCCCTCAAGCTGCTGTTCTCTCTCCTCTCGTTTCTTACTTCCACTCTGTCTAGCAATCTGTACCTTTATGCAGGCTTCTGATCTATAAAGGTACGTCCTCTGTAATAGACACACAGTAAATGATTTTTGTCATTTCAGAACCCTTGATGATATTTTTGATATAACCCGTCTTCTTTCACTTCATCATGTTGAAAGATGATCGCATGGTGCAAATGCTACGAGTTGACAACATACTATTTAGTATTTCGATCGTCATCTACATGCACTTGTGTTGAAGTAACTTGGGTATTCTGTGTCCGATCTGTATGCACGGACACAGACATAGACATCTTTGGCATATTTGTCAGTCCTGGTGTCTCCCATTTTTATTCCCCCTGTTCAAAGGGTTATATGGATAGTTTATGCTAATTCAAATTGAAAGAAAATGTCTGTACACACCCTTCAGTCTAATTATACCAGGCAGATATGGTACACATCTTTAAGATATTCAATGGCTGCATGGGAAGCCCTGCAACACCGCCTATTGCCCCCAGAGGCCGAAAAGCCAGAAGGTTCCAAGATTAATGTTGATGTGGCACAGTGTTTAAATGACGCATCTTAGAAATTTTCCCTGAACTCTTGACTTCACCAAATCCTCCAAATGTATATTGGAAAAAAATGCATAATGGATTACAATGTGATTTCAAGAAGGATGCGCAGTGCATCTAGATATGATCTCATGAGTTGGATCAGGTGGTGGGGGAGGAAGCTGGAGAGACCAGGCAGACCCAAGCGAATAGTGAGGGTCTGCTGGGAACGTCTGTCTGAGGTCCCTGTGAAAATGGTCTTCAACTCCTACCTTCGGAGGAGCTTCAACCACATCCTGGAGGTAGTGGGGAGCATGGAATCTGAGTGGGCCATGTTCCGTGCTGCCATTGTCGAGGAGGTTGCTCGAAGCTGTGGTAGCAAGGTCACTGTAGCTAGTCTTGGTGGTAACCCCAGGACACGCTGGTGGACACCAGAGGTGAAAGGGGCTGTCAAGTTGAAGAAGGAGACTTACAAGGCATGGCTGGCTTGTGGGACTCCCGAAGCAGCAGACAGCTACCGGCAGGCCACGCAATCTGCAGCTCGGATGGTCACTGAGACAAAAACCCGGGTGTGGGTGGAGTTTGGTGAGGCCATGGAACAAGACTTCCAGTCAGCACCGAAGAAATTCTGGCAAAACTGTTCCAGCGGCTCAGGAGGGGAAAGCGGAACCCCGTCCACACGGTCTTCAGTGTGGGAGGGGAGTTGCTGACCTCAACTGAGTCTATAGTTCGGCGGTGGAAGGAATACTTCGAAGATCTCCTCAATCCCACCGACATGCATTTAGGTGTGGCGAGGCAGACCCGGAGGCCTTTGGGCTGGGCTCTCTCATCACTGGGGTCGAGGTCACTGGGGTTGTCAAACAACTCCGCAGCGGCAGCGCCCCGGGGGTGGATGAGATTCGTCCTGTGCTCCTCAAGGCTCTGGATGTTGTAGGGCTGTCATGGTTGACACGCCTCTGCAACATTGCAGGGACATCTGGGACTGTGCCTTTGGAGTGGCAGACAGGTGTGGTTGTCCCCCTTTTCAAGAAGGGGGACCAGAGGGTGTGTTCCAACTACCGGGGGATCACACTCCTCAGCCTCCCTGGGAAGGTCTACTCCAGGGTGCTGGAGAGGAGAGTCCGGCTGCTAGTTGAACCTCGGATT